>CM076949.1:3625000-3992500 GCA_039566865.1 Aurelia coerulea
GACATAAGAGCAATAAGAAAAAACTGTAAACGAATATAAACGATCCTGAAACAATGCAAATTGAGGCCAGGATCGCCTCTGAAGAACCCAGAAATATCACCTTCACTATATTTGATGCGAAAAAATATCATGGCAATAATTTCAGTTTATATTGGACCAAAAAATATCACTTTCGGCAATACTCTGACGCAAATATATCGGAATTTACATCTCCGTATGTGCATATTCTGAGTGCTCCCCCCCCCCTGGGGCGCACATTAATATTTTTGTGCGAATATAAATTGAAAATAATAACTCACCCAGGACAAGAATATCATAAACAGCTTCTGTTAGCTTCGATTCATCTAGCGTTATTATACATGGCATAGCATCACTAGTTTTCTGTGGTCTTACACCAAGTATCTTCTGTGGGCCATTTTCTGCTTCATGTAGTAACTTCAAGACGCCCAACGTTGTTCCTTTCTCAACTCTCAAAACTGGGCTGCCTTGCTTGAATATTGTCACCTAGAATAAAGATGATAAATAGCTTATATAACTTTCGTCTTTTTTATTTCTATCAAGATTAAAAACTACAATATTTATATTTACATTACACTGTACCATCCATAGTGAAGAAAGACATAAAGTCACCGGGTCTTCACTATGGATGGTACTTACAATTCAAATTAATTTTCAATACACAATACAAAGAACAAAAACGACAAAATTAAAGATACATTACACAAAATAGACAACAAAACAACAAAGCTAAGGCAGATTACTGGTTAAAAAGGAAGATTTGAACTTTTAAACTCGTAGGAAAACGAGAGAAAACAAATTTCAGTGTTTGTTCCGGTAATCTACCTCAGCAATGTGGGACGGCAAAGAAAGGAAAGGAGAACACAACATAAAACTAATAGGGAACTGCTGTTGCTAATATGGCATCGCTAGATCAATCAAATCGGCCAGAATTTTTGAGAAATGAGATCGTCGCATCCAGTATTACTCTATTTTCAATAGTACCTAAGGATGGATTTCCAAACAAAAGTCGATCACTAGACTTATGACGACGAGTCTCTTGTTTCCCTGTGCTCTTAGACTTCTTGATGGTGCTTCAGTCAACAGCAAGGTACCGCAACTGTGAGCAAGGTACCGCAGGGATACAAGGGACTCATCGTCATAAGTCTAGTCGATCACAAAGAGTATCATCATCTATATTATTTTCGTCTTTCATATATCTACAAATATTTGCACATAAAAAGATTCAGTTGCAACGATTCCCGATAATCTGACAAGCATAGGTTCCAAATCTTTAAAAAGAATGGTGTAAAATTGAGTGACCTATTTCTCTGAACTGTAGCTATTTCTCTATAATTCTACCATTGGACTTTTCTGAAATCTTCAATATTTTCTGAATTAGAATGTTTTTCTTACTTTTTAAGAATTAAAGAAATATTTTCAAAAAAACCTAAAACCATCGTAATGTCTAAACTGTTTGACGCAACATGACGTAATTTGGAAGAAAACCATAGTTTATGAATGCCTACAATGTGGTATCAAGCAAAAGCCTGTCACTCATCTGGTTTATGATTTAGAAATTTGATGACGTCACATCCTTAAATGAGTTGAAATGTAAGATACGCTGTAATTTCGGAAAATATTCAAAATTTCTGAAAATTCCAACGGTAGAACTATAGATGAGTATCTAAAGTTTCTTTCAAGCCATTCAATCAGAAGAAATATGCCATTGAATTTTACACCCACCTTTTTACGCTGAGTTAAAGATTTGGAACCTATGCTCATTTGACTAAGAAAGATTGATATTTAACAGGAGAGCCATTCACAATATTTTACTAATTTGTAGTAAATTAAAAAAAATAACAAGACCGACGAAATAAGGATAGTAGAGAGACATGATTTCTATCTTCTATCTTAAGAGATAAAATCACCATTATCAATGAAGCAATAAGAATCAAGCCAAACGAGCAAATGATCTCAGCAAAGTACAAAAACGTGATTTTCATTCGACTGTAAATCTATGAAAGAGACTTGCATTTGCCTCAAATGTGACAGAGAAAAGACGATCGAAGGACCCCTATCAGGATCCTCTTTTAACCTTATCTAACCTGGGCCCTAGTATACTTTTCATTTACACTTTGTTTGATATGGTAGAAGGCCACTGAGATTTAGCAAGTTTAACTTTGTATCATAGAGCAACAATTTGGACATTCCATTTTAAGCACTGTCTCCATGGTAACCAAGCTGTCATGCGGCATTATGAAAAATATACTTTGTATCTCTCTCAATCTTTTTATTGGTTCGATTAAGCGTAAAGTTCGGAATTAGACATATTTTCATATATAGTTTTCATTTCATCATGAAAAGTTAAGTTTGCTAAACTTTTAACATGATTTCAATTAAATGATGTCATACAGCGTCATAACGATCATTATGCTCCAGCAACAACAACAACATCGCTAATTGAATCATGATTTCAAATATTCATTGTTTAGATAATGAATAACTTTTGTGTCAAATTAGGTTACCATATCTCATATAACAACAGACATAAAGAGTGTTTCAAAGGGCCCAGGTCAGGATAGGTTTCTTGGATCTCTTTGGAAAATTAAGAAGTATTTTTTTGCTTCCTGCAAGCGAAAATGGTTCTGATCCATTGCGTTGTTTAAGGTTACTGTAGCCGTTCAGGCGGCGATTAAGAAACTCCGTTTACCACGGCCGTTCGTCAAAATATACCAAACAAACTTATGCATCATTCGACGCAGAATTAAACGTAGAATATCACGAAAATATATTCAGTTGATTCAATAAAATCGCGAATGATTTGTTCGAGATTTTAGGCAAAATCGACCACCCTTGGGAAAAAATCTTTGTGTACCCCAATGATAATCGTTGGACCACGACTTTCTTTTTACCAAAGACTTAAGGCCCTGAACTGCAAAACCGTGTCACGAATTTTTGATAAAAGGTATTGCCTTGAAATGATATCATTTTAAATAAATGTAAATGTCTTAAATGTCTTTTTTAACTTTCAGACCCTTGTAAAAATCGGACCAGTGGATCTAGCACAAATCGCTGACACGGTTTCGTAGTTATATGCATTGTGACTCTGTGTGCCAAGTTTCAAGCGATTCGATTGGCCTGTTAGGTACACAAAGATTTTTTATTACCCACCAGTACTCGGGAATCCTGTTTCAAGAAATCAGGCTTTTATCAAAATGAAGCAAAAATTGCGGGAAATACGATTATGCATGAAAGGTCAAGCAATTAGGCTTAAGCGCGGTATTGGTAAAGCATTATGTCAATAACACAGCAGCACGGGATGTCATGAACATAGCTGCAAGGTCAAGTGAGTTTACTTTAATCCGCTTATGTATATTCCCGCAATTTTTGAGAAACAGGATTGCTCCTTTTAAAATGCTCAAATTTCCAAGTAATTGTGACTATTTCTGGAAGTGAGTTGGTTTAAACAGTCCTCAAATACTTATACCATCAGATTATGACAAAAACGAAAAATCGAAAATTTGTCGTCTGAACAGTTACAGTAACCTTAATGGCGAAACTAAGAGAACTGCTTGTGAATTTCTTTGAAAACTGAAAAAAATACTTGTTACTTGCTGAAAGAAAAAAGTTTCTGATGCAATATTTAGGTTTGGATTGATGGCCTAATAAAGAGAACACTTTATTTGAAAAGCAGAACCTCAAATGTTTGTTAAATGAAGTCAGGTCGTCTGGACAGGGCTTTAGAGCTAAGACTTTAATAAACCTGAAAAAGCATATGATAAAACATGAGAGTTATCACCTGTAAAATAACCATAAATAGAAACTTCTTGGTCAGCAAATTAACTAATTCTTGTCAACTGGAAATGTGTTTTTTCCAAGAAGAAAAGAGGCTGCGTAACCCAAAATCGAAGTTTCATCTCGAGTTGTAGAGTCTCGTCTGCATTTACCAATTTTAACGCAAATTTTTAAGCGAATTTGAAAGTAAGATTTGTTTAGCAATCTCTATACCTTCACTTTAAAATAGTTTCAATGAAAAACTGTTATATCAAACCAAGTTTGGAAATGATGAAATATAAAGTTAAGAAACGAAAATGTATCAGCCGAGAATATTTACTCGTAATTTTTTGGAATGGAGAGCTTTCGAGAGAGGAATATTGCATCAGATGAACGGAGAATTTACGTACGAGCTGTTATTTTCAGTAAAGAAGCGTTGGCCCGGGGGGGGTACTTCATTGTTAAGTTGTACTGGACGTGCCGCTCATATGGATGGGTTTTTTCATCCGAAATTCTCTACATATGGGTCTGTTTTTAACCACAATTCTGGTAGATGGGTACTTCTTTGAGAATTTTCTTATCAATCAGCCCCATAATGATAATCCAGGCCAAAAAACTGAAATTTTCCTTTGTTTCAAATCGACAAATTCATGCACATGGGTCAAAAATTTCCTGATATTCATGCAAATGGGCTCGAAATTTTTGAATACTCCGTCATACGAATGGGTCCTTTTCTCAAAGTCCAGATTCAGGTCGAATCATGTTGACAATGAAGTACCCCCCCCGGATGAATGAGCTATGAGTGAACGAATGAATGAATGAATGAATGAATGAATAAATGAATGAACGGAGAATTAAATCAAAGAATATATGAATAAAAGAAGAGAAAATACACTGTCGATTCCAGAAATAGAAAGAACTAATAAACCGAAGAACAAGAGGCTATCCTAAAAATTGTCAACTATTGGACCAGAAATATCAAAATATAACAACTCTAAAAGGTTCGCATTTTGCATCATTATAATTCTCATATGTTGAATTAAACTTTGCTTAATCCGACAAGTTGTCAGCCTTGAGAGATTAGAATTCCAGTAAAGCGTGGAAACCAAAGGTCAATCGATCTGTCTTTCTATTTTAGGCAGAATGAAGTTTCACTAACTATGACAATGATGACCAGTTATTAAAGTCTTCTTGTGGCTATGGATTCATTACCAAAATAGCATTTGAGATTCCCAACAATGTCAGTTCATTCAAATTTCTGTTGAACGTCATCCCTTGAGACTTTCGTTTTGTTACAAAATAGCAAAGAAGATAGACAGGAAGATGATTTTTTATTCACAAGGGGTTCATAAGACATAAGTTTGGAAGTCAAAAGCTCTAGTTTCTGCTGCACTCTTTTCATTTTATAAGAATAATGTTTATAAGAATACTCAAGCTCAGAATCATCCAATTTTTAAGAATGTTATAAGAATATTGCTTAGCCTCAGCTTGCATATTTATGTCTCATTTTTCAGCAGAAGGGCCTGTTTTGCGATGTTCATAAACAGAGAATCGCATGACTGACATATCTCGGTTTTTCAAACGTTCGACCATTTCTTCGTAATGACATGAAATTTCTTTCAACTATGTTGTTCCCCTGAAACCATATCAGATTTGAAGGAAAAATAAGAATACTTTAAGAATATATTCAGGCCCAAAACGAAAATGTCTTAAGGATATCAAGGCTGGACAACATTTATAGTATTTTTATACCTATAAAAATGAGCGTATTTCCAAATAGATTTTTTGAAGGATTGTATCAAATTCAAGTTGATATCTGAGTAATAGGATGATCAAAAATTTGGTTCTGTTTTATTGCCATCTTTTTGAGTTAATCTTTCAAACATGGGTTGGTTTTTAGGGGCATCCTGTATGTACGTATGTATATTTGTATGTTTGTTACACTTGGGTGCCAGAGCCAAAAAGAATCAAATAAAAGAAATAAAAAAAAATAAAGAAGGAGAGAATCTCTCTCCCTTCCTTTTCCAAATTTTCAATTTCCTTTTCTAATTTTGAGGCTCTGGTACCCAGGGTAGTATGTATGTATGTATGTATGTATGAATGAATGAATGAATGAATGAATGAATGAATAAAGGAATGAATAAGGAATGAATCAATGAATGAACGACTCATGAATGAACGACAAGAATAAACAGAATTCATAAATGAAATGAACAAATAAATAAATAAATAAATAGATAAGTAAGTAGAAATTAAATGATGCAAAATTGGTTTTAGTAAAAGTTAGTTGACGGAGAAAAATAGCTCACTTGAGAGCTAAATATGCAAGTCTAAAATTAGCTTGTTGCATTTAATGATCTGGGAACGTGCTTGGATGTTGCATAGCAAGAGAAACACGGCATGAGAAAGCATTTTCTTAGCTCTGTTCATTCACGTTACTATTTGTTACCATATTAAAGGGAATCGACATAGTTAAAAACTGGCCCGGGCCAAGTTAAAAATATAACCTATTGTATTCAACAACTTTGACGCCTGCCGTTTCATTAAGTGGCGAAGGAAACAATGGGTTTGTGGGCGTTTCTTCAGCCTATTTATAGCAGCTTGTCGATATAGCTATGTCTATTCCCTTTAAAGTTGCATTTCAAATCTGGGATGGCTTTTGGGACATGTGTTGTATCAATGAGTAAATAAATGACATAAATGTCTTAAAGTAAATGAACGGATATATAGCTACATAACCTAAACATAGCACAAAAGAACGGCACTAATCTTCCTTTTGTTTTCATCGATCAAGAACATCAAATACAATACAATACAGTAGAAACCCGCATAAAAGAACCTAGGTTTTTTCTGGGCAGCCTGAATTGGTTCTTAATCAAATGGCTGCTATTCTAAATTCCAGCCTGTAAGGTTCTTAAAAAGGTTCTTATATACGAGCAGGCCTTGCACACATCAACACTGTTTTCCAGCCCAAGAATTCTTGAGATTTCTTGAGAATTCTTGAGAATTCTTGAGAACAAATCTTTTGTACCAACAAAGAAGTCTGATCAGGATGTGAAGAATTCTAAACAGTCTTGTCATTTTAATAATTTACATTACAGCTATTATATAAGAACCTTTCCCAGTTTCAGCCTCTTAGGGGTTCTTATTTAGGGGGTTTTAAAGATTGAATTTCAGCCTCTAGGTTCTTATAAAAACAGGTTCTTTTATGCAGGTTTCTACTGTAAGTTATATTTAGATGGACCCAGTCCCCCAAGCTAAGTTGCTTTTAACCCCGTTGATTTACTTTAAAGGGACTGGGTCACGTAACCGTAAACAAATCTGTTATCTTTATAATCTATATTGTTGCCCGCACGCGCCGGCACGCGCCCATTGTGTTCTGCACAGATTTTGGTGGATGGGGTGAATCCACGATAAAGTTACTTCTAAAAATCTATCAATATCTTTGCAATCTTACAAGATATGGTTGTTTCGTTTGTTTCTCTCTGAAGTTCAAGAGTTCATCTTCAAAATAGAACTTTCATTTTGAGAAAAATAGTGGAAAATCTATGTGATATGGTTTGTCAAAAAACTGCAAAATCGCCGTTTCGAAAGAAGTTTGTTTACTTTACGTGACCCAGCCCCTTTAATGAATGGAAGGCTTAATGTAATAAAGTTGTTAACAAATGCAGGAGTTACTGAATGAAATACAAACGATCACAAACGATTACACAATCATGTGAAATTATCTTCTAGTTGAAAACACATGATTTAAAATGTCTATTCAATAAATAATGCATCAATCAGAATTTGGATCTGTAGTATGAACAAGCGAAGAAGAAGCGTGGCTTTCAAAATCAAGTAGTTGGCTTAATCTGGAGACATTCTTGGGAATTTACTCTTTTTGGAAGTCTCAAGCATCAACTTACAGGCCCGTAGGAACGTTTTTCAGATTGGAGGGGGGGGGGGGGCTATTTCGCACCGAAGGCGAAAAGCTCTCGGGGATCCGGGGGAGAAGCTACTAGAAATTTTTTCGAGCCACGCCCTTATTCCTTTTGGCAATGCCCTTCTGTGAATTGCTGAAAGGGTATTTTATGTTCGTAGATTCTGGAGGCAAATTAAGAAATTTACGAATCTAAATATATTTCAAACAGGCCAGCTAAAATTAAACTACGACATGACAGCAATACTTTGTCAAGAGCATTTTGTAAGATTTACTTGATATTTGATTTACATAAGTCATCGCGAGTTCTCGTAGTTTAGTTATGATTTAGATTATCGCTTGTAATTTAAAGGCATTGAACGGGTGGTTTTGAAATACTAAACTTTTTGCTCTAAGTGAGCGACAGGTTTTCAAATGTCTACACAATTTTTTTGACGAACCCGGTATTCGAATCACGTGACCTTTTATAATTCTGTCGGTAGGCCTGAGTCAATTCATCATTAGACGGCATCCCGATTACTACATTATTAAAATCAAGAAAAGAAAATCTTTCAAAATTTGATGCATCATGCAAGTTATTAAATCAAAGTTATCTTTAAAAATCTTCTAACATGACGCTATCAAAAATATTGCACGAAAATATGGTATTACGATGTTTTAAATTATTCAGCTTGTGGTGGAACCATAGAACTTTTGGCAACAGTGTTATCGCGACGGACGTGGGAATGGCTTAATGCAGTATTCATGCACACACGAATGCTTAGAACGTTGCCTAGACGGTAGCTTTTTAACGCGGTAGATCAGATTTCTGTGAGGGGGAATGAGAATTTCAGATCCCCAGATTGAGAAAATATCTTCATACTGACTACAAATATTAGCAACAATGTTTGGCTTTGATTACCGGATCTTGCCATAGCATCGGCAGGTTAGGTTCTGGAATAGATCTCGTCTTATTTACATTCAAAACTCGACTGTAAATATTTTATCATTTGTACATAAAGTGTACCGTTGAAGAGGGCCTAACCATTCAAAGAAAACAGGCATCAATTAAGTCTCTTGCGCTTTTTATTCTTTACTTCAGTGCTGACTAGTTTCGGCCATTAGGGCATCTTCAGAGCAACTGATTTATTCAGAGTATCAACCTGATTTATGGTATAATGTAGGTCCATATAAGGTTAATCAATTCACATATATAATTTTGTCTTTAATAAGGAAGCGGTTATCATTTGTATATACATATCGTTTATCGTAGAACAATTTTACTTTGTACTTAATAATAATGTTTTTATTTTTGTTTAGAAGGTAGGCATCAATTAGCTGTAACTGTGACGTTGTTATATTATGTTGTTGTTGCTGCTATGTAAATATTCGTTGTTGTTGTTGTTGTTGTTGTTGTTGTTATAATTCATTCATAACCATGGCGGACTAGGTCACGCGATTAGTTTCTCTTGCTGAAGGTTGCACAATCTCACAGTAACTTAGCTTCTTTCAAACACCTACTATAAAGAAATTAATAATAATAAATCGGACGAAAAGCACTGCCATGGTCGGGAACGATAACTACAATGCCTGCCAAAAGTCTTGGAACATCTTAACAAGTTTTCTCTTGTTTTGCTTGTTTTTTTTTGCTCCTTCATCCTCCTTCTTAAAACTTGGCGCAATTTTCCGTTGGCCAAAAATAAATTGACTGCAGGTGCCTCTCAGTGCTGGCAACCCTAATTTCCGTCCACCCTAGTGGAGTATACAGTGTGGAAATCAATGATCTTTAGTAAGTAAGCCGAGTGTTTATCCTGCTAAGAAGTTCCGCCATGATGCTCGCTTTTAAATCATCTACCGCTCTCAGTTCCTATTTGCATGTTTGCAAAAGAACATCGCCCCGTAAAGGCTAATTTCCAGTCCGTGGAATTTTCCGAGCGGGCGGAGAGGAATTGAGTCTGCACGCAGGCTAAAATTCTTTTGTTTACAAGAGAAATTGTCGCTTTGAAATTGAATAGAAATTTAGGGTTGACTGATTTTTTGTGTAAAATTCCACCCGCTCGGAAAATGCCACTGACTGGAAACTGGGCTTTACTCATTATATTCTACCTCCACTAAAAATCCGGAGGCATGATCATCGTCATATTATCATAATTACTTTGTTGTAAGTAGGCTGTAGAGATTTCTGGCTATAATACAGCTAATTTAGGCCTACTATCATGAGTGACAGCAGCATCCAGGCATAAGACCCCTTAGTTTCGTGTTCCTTCCGAGAGACGATGAAGTGAATTGTTGTGTAAAGTATCTGGACCATGCTTTGACGGGAACTTTTCTAGCCACGCATCCATTCACCCTACTAATTGGGCACTCATAAAATAGTGGACAGGGATGTTTGTGTCATTTGTTTTATTTGAAACTTGGCATCTGTTATTTTTTAGTCCAAGTATTTGACTAAAATTTGTACTTGGGTGTGCCCCCGAGATTTTGATGACCAACTCACTTCTACGATTACGTAATTATCTGTTAAACAATAGAAATTCAAAAGGGATTTTACCAAACTTACAAACCGGTTTCAGATCATTTCCCTGGCAGGCAAAACAAGGACAAATTTTGTAGCACAATGGCATGAGATTCTTTTGTTGACACCTGAATTCCAAACGATTAGTGGCTGCAGACAAAGGAAATTCTTTCAACCAGAAATTCAAAACAAACAAAGACGCAAAAGTTTCTCTGAAACTGAAGTAGCTAGCGCGCTCGTCGTACATTCCAGAAACTACTTTTACGTGCAAACGTAAGCATACATCGAAAGAAGAGGGATATATCTACAAATCTACCTCAGGCATTTTATTTCTTTGGTTCAATAGCTGAGCAGTAAGTATTTTAATTACACCAAAAAAAAGAGAATTGAATCGCCTCGCAATCGGCATTTGAACCAAAGAAATTAAATGCCCGTGGCAGATGTGTAGATATATCCTTCTTCTTTCAAACTATGCTCATGTTTGCTCTTAAAAACGCTTTCTGGAATGCACAATGAGTCAGACAGCTACCAGGGTTTCAGAGAAACTTTTGCGGCTGGACTTGTTTTGAATTACCGGTTGACAGAAGTTCCTTTGTCTACGATCGCTAATCGCTTTGAATTGCAGTGTCAATCAAAAGCAACTCGTGCTATTATCTTACCAAATCTGTCCTTGTTGGCAGGCAAAGCATAATCTTATAAGCGTCAAAGATTGTCGTTTATAAAGAGGGTCGAAAATCACTGAGTAGCCTCCTCCTGGGATTTCTGCAGTTTGAGACAAATGTCGTCGTTAATTAGGGGTCTGGGATGGAGAATCTTATTAGGAGTCAAATCTGCTCACATGAGAATCCCTGTAGAGCATTTTAACAAACACAGAATACCCCCTGGGGATCAAAACCCCCATTTAAGAGCATAAACTTTAAGCAACCACTGAGGAAGCAGCCTACTTTTACTAATGACATGCACTATAACATGGTGCAATTCATGCAGAATAGAAATCCCTGAAACATTTGCAATAGTTTCTCAGGGAATCACGAAATACGCAGCTGCAACATTTATCGTAAGATAATGAAATCCCCAAAACTCCCGGGAAATTCACCTGAGGATGAACGACTCAAACAACGGCTTAGCAACAGTATGCGAGCAATAATCTTTGGTGTGGAGACCTCTCGATTACTTTCTACAGGCATTAACTAGCGGGTACTGATAATACAATGACAAAACTGAATATATTATTTATGACATGCTTGAAATTTTCTTGTCTCTGTTTCCTTCTTACTCTCATTTGGGGTGAATATTCGGCTATTATCTTTAAATTTTAAACCCTACTCGGGGGCAACTACTGCTGTTCACATCCAATGTAAAAATCAAGGCCAGTGGCTTGTCTCTGTGTCCTTCTTCCTCTCATTTGGGGGTGAATATTCGGCTATTATCTTTAAATTTTAAACCCTACTCGGGGGCAACTACTGCTGTTCATATCTAATGTAAAAATCAAGGCCAGTGGCTTGTCTCTGTTTCCTTCTTCATTTCATTTCATTTCATTTCAATTCATTTCGTTTCATTTCATTTCTTTTAAGGAGGGTTGCCCTTCAGCAAGAGCTGGTTTTCAAGGGGCCCTCCAATAAAACAATAATTACAATCTACAAAATATAAGTTAAAAAGTTGTTAATCAAATTAAACTATAAAACCCTATTTACAATATTCAAAACCGAATGTACATTGATATTAAATAAAGAGGATGCCTGCTTTGGCTCGGCTGAGAGGCTATTCCACAGTTTTGCACCTCTGTAGGAGAAACATCTCTGACCATTTGCTGACCTTTTCATCGGTAATCTCAAATCGGTTCCCGTATTACGTAGGCTTGAACATTTGGGGTGAATATTCGGCTATTATCTTTAAATTTTAATCGCTACTCGAGGGCAACTACTGCTGTTCATATATCATATCTAATGTAAAAATCAAGGCCAGTGGCTTGTCTCTGTCTCCTTCTTCCTCTCATTTGGGGTGAATATTCGGCTATTATCTTTAAATTTTAAACCCTACTCAGGGGCAACTACTGCTGTTCAGATCTAATGCAAAAATCAAGGCCAGTGGCTTGTCTCTATCTCCTTCTTCCTCTCATTTGGGGTGAATATTCGGCTATTATCTTTAAATTTTAAACCCTACTCAGGGGCAACTACTGCTGTTCAGATCTAATGCAAAAATCAAGGTCAGTTGGTGCGAAAACTGTGTGACCCAAAAGAGTATACAGATGTGGTTGGATCCAGCGACGTGAATTTAGCTTTAATCAAATGTTCAGTGGTAGTTAACTTGAACATAGATACCTCGTTTGTTCAGTATTGGTGCTTTGAGAGCAGAAACTTTGATCTCGAAAGCTCCATTTTGTTTCCACCTGCAAACCAGAGTTTTGGCCTTTTGGCCTAAGCAAATTCTGGAAGCACAGTGAAATTTAAAACTGACATTATTAAAGAAAAATAAAATAACTGCCCAATGGGTGACTTCTGGCAAACAGAATTTAATAAGATCTAATATTGTTCAAATTTGATCAAGGACATAGTTGATCTATTCGCTGCCCCTGAAGAATTGTTTTAGGAGTTTGCAGGTGGATGCAAATTTGAACCTCACGATAAATATATCTGATATCAAAGCACCAATACCAACAAACGAGGGTATTTTGAGAGTGATTAGCCGTGGATTAAAGCTAAATTCAAATCACTGGAGCCAACCAAACCCATATACTTTTTTGGACTCTCGGTATGTCGTGGGGTTTACTAACGGCTGTAACTACACTGATTAATAAAGATTCAAACACCAGGACAAACAACGCTCAAACTCCCTGAATAGTTTCACTGTTTGACTGAACTACTGAACTACTGAACTTTCTGGTTCAAGGTTTGTGTCTGGTTTGAAGGTGTTGTGGCGCAGTGGTGTAATCCTCTGACATTGCAGCCAGAACAGTCAGATGGACCCCCATCACTTCAGCGTCATGACAAGGGGTCGCGGACTCGATTAGGCCTATTCTACTTCTGCGATTCCAGCGCTTGGCGCTAAAAACCGCAACTTCACCTTCACCTTCACCTTCAATGGAGTGACAACAACAACATAAATTTAATTCAATTCGATGAGCGAAGATGGCAGGCCTTTGTGAAGAAAGGCGAAGATAGCAGATTACGCAAGATTACTCCATACGGCATACGTAATCGTAATTTCACAGTTTGAACGAACTCATACCACTACAACTACTCATTGAAGCGACAACAACAACAACATCAATTAAGTTCAATGAAATGCGCGAAAAATTTAGGGCCTGTGTGGCGGAAAACCACAAATTTTGATAAATGGAAAAAAATGTGAAGGTCTCGGTACTGGTCAATGGTGCAAACATTTCAATACCCAATATACGTCATGTTCATTGATCAGACAATGAGATCTTAAACAGTCAACTTTCGAGATCCTGATAAAACGAAACTATAAAAATGCCATCTACGTGGAGGCTGATATATCTTTTAATACCGGAGATTTGAATTTTCCGCACGAGAAAATGCGCGCGAATAATAGGACTATCAGTGAGAAAACAGACGAGAAAACGAAGTCCCTTCACAGTTATGGCACAGTTAATGGAAGGATGTTGATAAAATTGCCCGGGGGGGGGGGGGGGGTACATGACTTGAGGATGGACGGGGGTCTGCCGCCCGGTTTTCAGAAAGCTACCCTCTTCTAATTACCGAAACTTGCTTTTGATACCCACTTTTATGACAAATTTTGGCGGAAAACTGCCCATTTTGATAATTTTTGCGAATTTCAGCAAAACCCCACCCTTGTTTATGGAAAATCTGGCGAAAAAGGACCCTTGTTTAGAGAATTTTGGGCCTGAAAACCCACCCATATGGGCGGCACATACCCGTACCCTAAATATGTTATGTACCCCCCCCCCCCCCCGGGTAAAATTGTCCCTATGTCGATAAAAAATATCGTGGTTTTCCGCTCGGGAAAATAGGCCATTGCAACACCATAGAAGTGTCAACGCTAGAATGAATGCAGGTTTCAACTACAGAGAACTACAAGCTAAATCGCACCCAGCATCCCGAAATCTCAGGTGACATCCAACTTGACATTCTACAGCATTGGTTCCAAATCTTTAACTCGGCGTAAAAAGGTGGGTGTAAAATTCAATGACCTATTTCTTCTGATTGAATGGCTTGAAAGAAACTTTAGATACTTATCTATAATTCCACCATTGGACTTTCCAGAAATTTTGAATATTTTTCAAAATTACAGCTTATTTTAAATTTCAGCTCATTTGAGGATGTGACGTCATCAAATTTCTAAATCATAAACCAGAAGAGTGACAGACTTTTGCTTGATACCATATTGTAGGCATTCATAAACTATGGTTTTCTTCCAAACTACTTCATGTTGCGTCAAACGGTTTAGAAATTACGATGGTTCTAAGTTTTTTTGAAAATTTTTGTTGAATTCTTGAAAAAGAAGAAAAACATTCTAACTCTGAAAATATTAAAGATTTCAGAAAAGTCCAACGGTAGAATTATAGAGAAATTGCTAAAGTTTTATGAAGTCATTCAGTTCAAAGAAATAGGTCACTCAATTTTACACCAGCCTTTTTAAAGATTTGGTACCTATGCTACATTCTACTTCGCAGAGGCTGCATTACCGGGGAATTGGATTTGTTCTCGGGTGATACAGCCTCTGCGAAGGAGAATGTCTAACTTGAGATAGACTGGCAATGGAATTCAAAGATAGTGTATGCACTGTGGACAGATAGCATCAATTTCACTGTTTTGTAAACCGAAATAAAAGCTGTCAAATAGAGCATTAAAAACAAAACACGATGTGCAACTACGAATAACACGGTTGGTAACTAACGGCGAAACCAACGATTCATAACAGTAGAAAATAATAACAATAGCGCAACCTGGCAGCACCCTGTGCTCTTATTGCTTCTTGCCTGGTCACATACAATAGTTTCATATCTGCTCAAATAATGGTAACAATAATTTATTTATTCAAGATCTTAGGCCTGAATTATTCATGACTATCATAGGCACTGTAGTTGCCTAGTTGAAAAATAGCTGCGTGGAAACGAAACGCTGCGAAAAACATAAATGAATAAAACCATGCACGGGGGGTTAATTAATGCCAAAGAGCGAGAACTGTTATAGTTACTGTTTGCGTAGGAATATGACTGTGAAAGATGGAGAGGAAGGACGATGTTTGAGACAGGGAGCAAGAAGGGGTATTGGCACTAAACGCTGCATTTTCAGTTTTTCATTCCATACAGCAAAAACCCGCATATAAGAACCTTACATTCTGAAATCACCCCGTTTAGGCTCTTATGCATATGATACTATTCTTGAAAACAGGATGCAAGGTTCTTTAATAGGTTCTTGTCAAAAGAATTAATTACAGATCTTCGGGAATTTAGGCCAAATATAAGAAAACAAGGTTTTCACGTACTCACTATCATGACACAATTTTATAAAGAACAACCTTATCTACCTAGCCTTATCTGTATCAAATTTACATTTAACTTTTTTTAAGATAAGAACCTTCCTTAAATTTCAGGATGATTAGGTTCTTCTGTAATGGAGTGAAATTAGAACATTTTAGGCCTTAGGTTCTTGTAAATGGGTGGTTCTTATATGCAGGCTTTTACTGAACTTTATGTTAAGTGGGCTGGAAGGATTTCTAGCTGTTTCTAGCTACTTTAGGCCCACTAGGCATCGAAGTTAATTGCTTGATCGATAGGGCATCCAAAAGGTCACCCATCCGGATTTTGACCTCATAGAACTGTCCTTAACTTTAGTTACCTAAGCCGCTCGGCCGCTCACCCCACATTCAAACTTGCAGCATTTTCTTGACGCTGCGCTAATCAGATAATTTTCTACTTTTTATTATTCGAAGAAATTCTGCATTGCATTGTGGTCTTGAATCCCAAAGGCTGGCACCATATTTAATTTAGGCCCCTTTCTTGCATGTTTTTGGAGAACAGAGAAAGTTTTGTTTTTGAAGCAATCCCTTTTTGACTTTCTTGTGTCGTAAGTCAGCAAGCACTTATCTCTGATTGGCCAAATCAAGGTCTCAAGCTTTTAGTCTGAAGCCTATTCAAACGAGACAATAGAATTTACCGCTCTTTGTTACATTTCTACCTTGCATCCAAAGGTAGTTCTGGGACGCAGAGAAGCTAAGCTTATCAAAACAGTGCCCTGATCCTTCCACTCGATGTAACCACACCTCGTAATTGATTTAGCCTGGAATCACAGAGAGTTGGCGACCCCTTCATTCTGCGTAGTAGGCTCGACAGGGCAGGGGCTCGAACAACCCACCCACCTTCAGATTTGCAATCAAGCACACTATCACTTAAAGCCACCCCCCCCCCCCTTTATCCAAGCATATTCTCAATCTGAAACATCCATGCTTACTTCCAAGATAAGGCTTGCGACTTCCAAGATAAATTCTTCCATTTTCGTATTCGCCATTTGACCAAAGATAATGGAATAGAGACCGCATTATCTTTGAATTGACAAGAAAAGAGGGGACATAAGACCCTCGTGCAACAAATTTAAACATCCTTACCGAAACTAAAACTAAACATGGTAAGCTAGACCTAACAGCAAACTGCAAAGTACACCACAGGTGGCATCAAATATTCAAGAAATCGTAAAAATTGCATACTCATGTTGTATTCCTTGTTGTATTTCTGCTGTATTCTTTCCCTGTCCCTGACCATCGACCATGCTCGAACTTTGTTTTGAAAAAATAGGCCCTGGAACCAATGGGCCTATTTTTCAAAACAACATGAGTATGCAATTTTTACGATTTCTTGAATATTTGATGCCACCTGTGAGTATACTGATTCTCTTTGCAGGAGATGTGGGTCCCATAAGGAATATGTTGAACCGTGTTGAACACTTATGGGATTCTCCTAACTTTTCTCAAAACCAAAGATGAAAAAACTTGTTTAGCTCCGAGTAAGGCTGAAGTTCTGAAAATATCAACAAAATCCCAGAAGAATTCTAACTCCCAGGGGTGAAATAGAAAAATAAATAATGGTTTAGCTTCCATATGGAAATTCCCACATTGTTTGCAAGCCTTGGGTGCTAAATCCCAATGCGCGAAACTAAACAAAAGAATGCCATTTTCAATTTCACAGTTAAATGTGAAGTTTTGAAATAACTTCCTTGGGGAATCAAAATTAACTGGTAAAAAGTCAAGACTTTGAAAACAAACTTTCCTCCACACAGGCTCTTTTTCTAAATTCAATTTCTTTTCAATTCGATTCGCCTTTAAAGGTGGAAGGTGGCCGAGGGAAAGGAAGGCACCCCTGTTTCTTTCCCAAGCTCCAGTGCTCCTCAATAAAGTCCTCTGCGGAGGAGAGTGCAAGAAGGACCAATTGAAGTGTCCCAATTTCTCGGGATATTAAACTAAAATCCTTGACGGCAGTTGACGGCAGGCAGGAGGCACGAAGAAGCAATGAAATTTACTCCTGCTGAGAAATGGGATTTAATTTGACAAAGCGTAAATCGATAGAGTTCAACAAGTTTCATTAGGTCACACCATGCCTTCCAACGAGGAGGAAGGGAATACCATTAAAACTCCGCGAGCGGCATGAAATGTTTTGATACCCAGAGCACTAATATTGTGCAAAGATCAATACCCATGAGGCAGGAAATCTATCATCAGGCATATCACCTTAGCCGTGAATCAGGATATTGAAAACTGCGATAGCCAAGTGACATTCTACGCAGTTTTCAAGAATACCTGGGTCAAATCAGCATGCAATGGTGTTAGGCCCTATTGCCCTTCTAGAGATAAGCAGCAGATTTGGAAGGTTTCTGAAGAGTGACTTGCTATTCCAGCTGTCGAACGGATGATGCTCCCAATCTCAACGCTGCAGGATATCGCGAATATACACACGGCAAGTGTGTAATATCAATGAAAAATTGCAGATATAAAACACATGCTTTTTTTTTTTTTTTTTTTTTATATCAAGACGCTATATCATTTGATACATGGTCAACTACGGCTACAGATAACAAAAGATGATTTAAATACAAAATAAACAGTACGAAATAGAGGTTACAACTAAATACCTAAGAATTTCTACGTTGGGTTTGATTTTACTTTTTATTTATTTCCGTTTTCTGAATTGAGGCGTTTGGAGTATATATCATGAAGAAATTCAGAAAATGTCTGTAGGAGGTGTTCATCTTCGTTGGACATTAAGTATATAAGTTTCTGTTCATCTGTTGGTATATATTTAAAATTAGGGCAGAGATTTTGTGTTTTATCTAGGAACACTGTCCGTTCAGAGATAAATGTTTGGCACGAGAGAATGAAGTGGGTTTCGTTTTCAATTTTGTTTTGGCAGGATCTGCAAAATCGTCTTTCTCTTTCTAAGGGAGGCTTGAAATGTCTTCCTTTTTCTATTGCAAGGCAGTGGTCGCTAAGGCGCAATTTTGATAGTATTCGTCTATGTGATCTGTTGGTAATTAGGGAGAGATAATTTTCATAAGTAATTTGAGATTTGTATGTTTTATATGATAAGGCTTTTGGGCAGTCACTCATGTGATTTTTCCACTGTATCTGATGCTCTTGTATAAGGGTTTCTTTTGTCGCATGTTTGAGAGTAATGTAATAGATTCAGTATTTAGGCCATCCTCTGTAGGGTTATCAGTCAAGTTATTCATGTAGGAGGTTATTGTTTGACGATGGTTTATTGAGTTTTCGTATTTAAGGGCCTGAGATACTAAAGAGAGTGGTTCAGATTCATTAATTATATGTTTTATGAAGTTGTTAGTCCTGCAGTTTAAAGGGATGCTGAGGGGGTAGCGACCTAGCTCACCGCGTACTAATGCATTTGTGGTTGATCTATTTACTCCCAGTAAGCGTTTTAAAAATTGTGTGTGTATTCGTTCAATTTTACAACTATCCCAAAAATTTTGGTTTCGGTTTAGGTAAGGACCCCAGACCTCGGAACCATAGAGTAGAATAGGGGCTATGGTAGAATCAAACAGTTTCAATGCTGCTTTTATGGGAAGAAATTTTATTTGCGTTACTGCGGTATTTTATTTTACATGCGAATACCGGGGGCAAACCGGGGGTAGCTGGAATATATCACACTCTTTGATTCCGCATGCGTTCTTTCACATGAGCTTTGTCAGATTTAACGTCAATCAAAGGGGGTAGCGTATGAGCTGCTTCGCTTGCACGAGAAAGATTTCTATATTTTGTGGACAAATTTTAGGGTGCGTTTGATTTTGTAATTGTAAATCTGTGAGATTATGAAAAAGGAGGCTTCGCAGAGATGCAAACATATTTCCCAATCAAACACAAAAATCTTTAAAAAAAGGTAGGTTTCGGATTCGCCATGACAGAACGAGCAGCTACCAAAATTCTGCCAGGCCCTCTGCCCCTGAAAGCAGAAGGTTCAGAAGACCTTCCAAACCTACCAAGTCTATATCCTGCGTGCAGACTCTGAGTCTGCACGCAGGCTACCAAATCTACCGATTTCAGAATGTTAAAGGCAACCAGACACGAATCCCGTGTCTACCAAGTCTTCCGTTGTCAAGATTGGTACCAAACACCCTTAAATGTCTAAAATCTGATATTTTATCAGTAGAATTATTTGTGTTCTGTTGTAGGATCTCAACAGAAACGTGGTGAATTCTGGGAAATTCTTCTTTCAAGTATGAGGTAAGGAAAGGGCTTCACACACAAGAATTAGGCAAAATCAAAACGGCGGTGATCAAGAGCACAGCACACCAGAAAACAGCAAACAAACGCGACAAACAACCAGCAACTGTTGAATACGAGTCAAGATTCTGTTCTATGTAGTGTAACAAAGCATGTAACAGTAGATAAAGATTTTCAAGGTGGCACATTATAACGAGGCCACCAAATGACTCGCTCTCGCTAAATGTGCTGCGTGGCCGAGTAGACTTTCTCTAGACTAGTTACACTAAACCCTCAATTTCGCCGAGACTTTCTCCTCCGATGCAATCAGGAAAGACCCTTTTAGCCTGCGCACCGACTTTATTTTTCCACTGCGAAGAGGAGCCAGTCTGCACGCAGGTTAAAGGAATTGAGTCCATATAAATAGCTGAGCGTTAACGCTATGCTGACAAATTGCTGACGGCCCTTTGTTATCGCACAATTGTGCTAAAGTTATTAGTAGGAGACCAAAGACTTCTTAATAATCAAGGATTAAGGATAATGCAAGGATTAAGAAGTCTTTGGCTAATGACTTTGGCACAATTGTGCGATAACAAAGGCTCTTTCAGCATGGTGGAATGGACTCAATTCCTTTAAGGCTCTTTCTGGTGGAAGCCCCTTTTTGCGTATTCAAAAGATAAGAATTTGCGCATACAGAATTTTTGGCTTTTATTAAGCGATATGGTCATGACACAGAGTTACCTGGTAGTAACGCAACACGATAAAAGAGAGATACGATTTCCTATCTAACGGAAAACTAAACATGTATGAGCGGGAAAACTTGCACAATATATTGTGACCAGTGTCGGACGAACAAAATAAGCAAATGGCACTGTTACTCATTACAGTTATCAAGGGCTGCTTTCAAATCGTTCCTGTGGTCATAGTTGTCAACCTGACAACTAGCACTTTCAAGATACGATAAGAAGGCAAGCTAATCTATTCTCTGATACTTAGAAGACAAACACATCTTCTGTGCAATGCAGGTGTGACGCATTGTTTTTATACATATCAATTTGAAAACAGTTTTACAAGGTATCTTTTTAAATCAATGAATTTTAAATCAATTGTATGAGGCACTTAGGCCAAAAAGATGTTTAGGGCGTGTGCATTTCAGATAACCGTATCTGGACGTGGAAACAATATGATTTGTCATCTGTTCAACATAACATTTTTCAGTCTTTCATTGTGGCCACTGAAGTAAAGAAGGTGAACTATGTACTCTTTGAGGTGGGTCTCGCTTTGGTAGGCCCAACATTTAACGCCATTTCGTCGGTTTAGGACATTATCCCCATATTTGCACCTTAAATCCGAAGGTAGTTCTAGGCTGCTGAGCAGCCAAGCTTATCGAAGCTGTCCCCTCTTCATTCCTCTCGATGTGGCCACGCCTCGTGATTTCCTTTAGCCTGGAAAATTACGGGGAATTGGCGACTCTCCTCACTCTGAGTAGTAGGTTTGACAAGGCAGGGACTCGAACAACCAACCCTCAGTTTGGCAGTTAAGCGTGCTACCACTGAACCATTGGGACATAGGCCAACGTTGCTGCGGTTGGGATTGCGAGAAGACCATATGGGGCCTGGGAACGAGATTGGACATCAGTCAAGCGATACCTCGCATGAGATACTGGAAATATGAAGTTGGTAAAAGACAGAAATGTCGGGGCTGAAACTGTCTTGATTTCCACGATTACATGCAAAGGAAATTCCGAATCTGCCAAACCACTAGGCGTTACGATAAGCAGTTTAGATCATGATTCTTTTCTTTTGCTGTCACTTCTAACCATTGCGTAAAGCAACCCTTGCGAAATTACGAAGGGAGAGGGCCATTTTGATGGCATTACTCTATCCTTAGATGCTTGCTATCCAAGGAATTTAGCTCCTGATAACAAGAAGACTACTGTACATCATAATACAGACGTTTCGGACGGAATTTGGAAGGCACTTTTTGAACAATTTGAACCACTTTACTTTTTACAGCTCAATGATCAAGTCTTTCCCCTGAAATGAGTTAACCGTTTGGAAATTTAGGATCTCAATCTTCAAAATTGCGTACTTTTTATGCAGGCATTTTACAGAAAGTATTCAGTTTCTGCAAAAATCTCAGTATATGTTTTGTACATTTCGTCATTTCGCTTCGGAATGTTTCAATCGAGTGCCAAATCACTCTCTAGAAATATCTTACACTTTCTGCGGAAATCCCTTTGTTTTCTCAAAACTCCCAAAATTCCTAAGAAGTCTTATTTTGCTACTGGAAATCTCGTAACTTTGGAGTGAGTGATACAACTTCATCGCTCTGAATGAGGCAAGCGCCTCCTCTGTCACGTGGCTCCTCATTTTGATTTCATTTCATTTCATTTGATTTATTTTAACAGGGTTAAATACATTCAGTAAATATAAATTAACTGATTTACAATGTGCCCTGCTTAAAAACATAACTAACCTAAATACATGATATTACAAATAAACTTGAAGATCCTACATAAAAGAAAGAAATATATGTAAAAATAAAGGGACTCGGAAGTCAAACGTATGTGCTGAATGTTGAATTGGATTATCAGCCTCTTTGATCTTTCAAAAATGCTTTTAGCCTCGTTTTGAAAGTGGCTAGCGAAGGAGCAGTTTTTATTTCATTGCTCAGCTGGTTCCAAACAGTAACTCCTCGATACGAAAAGCTCCGCTGCCCATTTGAGGTCTTACAGAGTGGAATCCTGAGGTCAGTACTGGTATTACGTAAGGTCCGATTGCAAGAATCGGACAATTTGTGAAACATTGACTGCATGTAAGGGGGTGCAAGCCCATTCAAGGCTTTATATACTATACAAGCTGTCTCGAAGTCGATCATTTCTTTGACTGTTAACCACCCTAGTTGTGATATTAATGGCAGCGATGATTGATCGAAGGGACTGTTTGTAACGACACGCGCTGCTCGATTTTGCAGCATTTGCAATTTTCTTAGTGTGGTATCACCTGCACATCCCCAAACAGAGCAACAATATCTAAAATGCGAGTCTACTATGCTAAAATACATCCTTTGGATGGTTTCCAACGAGAGATATTTCTTGGAATACTTCAACATTCCTATTCCTCGTGAAATCTTACCGATAGCAACGTTGATTTGCTCTTTCCAATTTAGTAATGGATCAATTTGTACCCCAAGATATTTAATTTTTCCCGTGGATTCAATCTTTTCGTCATTTATTTGAAAGGTGGGAAGATTAGTTGAATCATTGTAATCTAGTTTTCTGAGGTTGGGTGCGGTACCAAGGATCATGCTCTGTGTCTTTGCGACATTAAGAGACAGTTTATTTCCCTGTAGCCACGAACAAAGATTCTGAAGATCTGAGTTGATAGCATTGCTCAGGTCGGAGATAGATTTCGAGGAATAGGAAATGCTTGTGTCATCTGCATACATTGTGACCTTAGTTCTTTGTAAGGCAAACGGCAAGTCATTAATATAGATCAAAAATAGGAGTGGACCAAGGCAAGAGCCCTGAGGCACCCCAAATTTGATGTCCTGTATTTCAGATATATTGCCATTTACCTTACAGCATTGCTTCCTATTACTTAGGTATGATATGAACCAGTCAAGCTCCACGCCTTCAACTCCATAGAAACGCAGCTTAGCGATGAGAATGTCGTGATCAACAGTGTCAAAGGCTTTCTTTAAGTCGATGAAAGTGACTCCAGAAAAAAGCCCTTTGTCGAAATTTAGATACCAGTCATTGGTACACTTTAGTAAGCATGTCAGTACGGAGTGAAAAAGCCTGAAACCCGACTGGTCTGAGTAGAAAAATTCATTCTCAGTGAAATAATTAAATACCTGATCGAATACTATCTTTTCAAATAATCGTGAAACTATAGGAAGCACAGAAATAGGTCTATAGTTAGATCTATCTTCGGTGGAGCCATCTTTGTAGATAGGTGAGACCCTCGCAATCTTCCAGTTTCCTGGGAATCGACCTTGTGAAATGGACGTATTGAATATACTACACAATGAAGGTGCAAGAACAGGCATCCCAATTTTGAGAAATGAACTTGATATACCGTCAATGCCAGAACTATGAGATGTTTTAAACTTATTCATAATTATGCCAAGTTCGTCAGGGCGAATCATTTGAAAGTGAAAGCGCGCATGGTTTTCGTTTATTGAATAATCCCCATTGAGAAGTGGATTTTCTGCGTTTGGTATCTTCGAACTAAGTTTGCCACCAATCTTGCAAAAATAGTCGTTCATAGAACTATGAGACTTCTATGTCGCTCATGCCCCCTCATGCCCCGCAACTCAATTAGCAGTTGGACCAATGACGCATCTCAGTTTTCATTTAGACTATTTTTGTCAAAATGACACTATGTTCGAGGAAGTATCTTTGCCAATAAAGGTCAAGGCTTTTGAAGGTCAAAGGCACTCAATTTCCCAAGGGAATAGCGTCAGTGAAAGGTTATTCTATGAAAATTTTCCTGCATGCAGACAAACACGTGGAAAGCAGTTCCCTTTGTGTCACATTTGAAAACGGCATGTCGTTGTTTTCAGAAACTGTGTAAAAACTGGCATCCTTAAGGGTCCTCATGGGAAATAGATATTTTGGGAGAGATTTTGGGAACTTGAGTTGGTCTTTTGCCACATTTCATTACGCCATGTTGTTTTGACGAATCGGAATAAAATTGATAACTTCAAAGGTCCTCATGGGAAATGGATATTTTCAGAGAAATGTGGGGACTTGATTTGCTCTTTTGTCATATTTGAAAAGGAGGACATGCTCTTTTCGAGAAAGAAAAATCGGACGCATTCCATTAACACCTTGAAGGGTCATCATGGGAAAAAGATCTTTTCAGAGAAATTGGAAAAACAAAACTTTAGTTGCTCCCTGGTTGTTTTTGAAGGGGCGTATCCATTTTGAGAAATCAGAACCAAAAGGGTTATCCTAGAGGCTAGAGAATTGACATTTTCGAAGATATTTAGAGAAATTGACAAAATTAAAGATACATTTATCATATGTAGTAAATCTGACACAATCTTGAAAGGTCATCGATAGGAAATAGATATTTTCGGAGAACTTGATTTACTCTCATGGGGATGTCATATTTCAAAAGGCATGTTCTTTTTGTGAAATCGTACACAACTTGACACGAGACTTGACATATGCAAGGGTCAGCATAGAGAATCGATATTTTTCCAACAAATTTGTAGCGATTGATGAAATCAATAAGAAATTGATTAAATCTAGTGATCACAGAGTGACTTTGTCACATTTGTAGGCACTTGAGGTTGTTTGCCTATTGCGTCAGTGGATTGGAATGAAGAAGTGGTATTTTGACTGTTGCATCAGACGTTACCCCCGGTTGATAAATGTTTACAGTTGCCTTGCACGGTAACAAAGTTGAACAGGGAAAAGCTCGAAGACAAACGCTGCCACAGTATTCATAACTTCTTCAAAAGCGGAATTTTAAGGCGATGATTGTAGATCTGAAAAGATTTATTACTATTTGTGTGCCCAATAACAAGACAGATTTAATGCTTGGTTTGGCATTGGCCGCGTAATCGTCACAATTTCACTTTGTAAGTTCGCCCTCTTGGGATGAACCCTAAAGTAATTCGATATTCCAGTCAGAGCTTTGTCTAGAAAACGTATTTGCACGTTAATTTCCCCAGCCTAGAAAGATTTTCTTACCACCAAATACATATTCACAAATATTACTTAACAAGCATGAAAACCACAGGTAGAACGATTCCACGTAGTCTCGGAAATAAGACAACAAAACCTGTCGAAAATGCAAGCTCTAGGCAGGATATTTAGACAATGAGATGTCTAACACCTAACGCATCCTCTATCCAATTTTCCGGTATGAAAAACCTATGCCTTTTATGGGACCCTCTATCTATTTGCGTGACTTTTAAACGTATCAAATTAAATTTGGTCATAACGACTTTTGATTGGGGTAAAATTTAAAAGGTCTGCATAGATTCTTTAGTTAATTGTAACGAATTCCAAGTGCCTCTCATCGAATCAACGATTACTAAAATCTTTTCGTATCCATACCCGACGTATCTTTAGTTTTAACAGTTTTAACATAAGATGATCTTTCGCTATTTCTTGGATATTTTCTTGGCAAATTAGAAGGGTAAAAGCTCCCAGTAGTAATCTGTTTACCTATCGGTAGTGTACTGCATAAAAGTTTCAATGAACATGCCAAAATCCAGGCTGGCTAGTAAAAAATGACTCTACGAAGTTGAGTAATACATTGAAATCCCAAAGTAGACACGAAGCGATTAAAAATCCAAACTAGGAAATAAAGTTTAAAATTCCTCACCACTTTACTGGTCTTTGTGATGTCTGGGACTTCGCCTGGATCGCTGTGATTGCCATTTGTTTTGGGGCTTGCCTGCACTTGGACTTGTGGTACTATAGCTGCCATTTTAGGAACGGGTTCCCTCGACGTGTCTGCCCCTAAACTACCTTGCTGCCGCATAAAAACTGCCGTGTAGACACAATAAAGAGTGAGCTGAGTGCCAAAGAACCGGTAAAGGGTTCACTGCCTGAATGCCTGCTTTGTCGCGGTCAGGAATAATTCACGGCTGTCTGAACTCTGTAAATGTTCGTTATCATTGTAGTGCTAGCCGGGTGACTTGATCTGCCGCTCATACGTACTGCTTTGTTGTGCGGTACGAAATGTGTTTTGCTACAGTATAATGCCGTGCGCAGATGCGCGCATGTGTTGCGCCCGCGGCTTCTATTGTGCGTATTTCAATGCCTCATTCAGCGAGCATTATTCCGCACTCGCAGCGCCAGATGAGTTATTGTGTCATTCTATTTGTATCGCAGTCTACTTGCGCCCTTTGTTGACTTTTAAGCACGATAAAGAGACCAAGGATTTTCTCCGAATGCAACTCGCAATCTCGTTGATATTGCCTTTGCCGATCGTAACACCTGTAAAACAACGTGCTCGCCCCAACGAAAGCTAACTATCACGCTCGCCGACGACCACATGGGAGCTCCTTTTCAAAAGGAAGCGAAAACGACTGCCCTTGCCGGCCGGCTTTTACACTTCCTAAACAATAGGCATTACAATTTACTGCAAAGACGGCAAGGATAAATACCTCAATACAAAGGGACTAGAAATTGAAAATAATTGGCTAGAAATCCCAAGAGTTTGTTTTCCTGTGGATCTTTCGAATAGAATAAGGGAATGCCATTCTTCTCAGGGGATATAAAAGCTGTATAAAAGATAGATCAGGTGTTATTTCAACACAGTTAACTTCAGTTGCACTACACTATAAAGAATGCAAGAATACTTTAAATCAAACGGATGAGGAATAGATATAAACAGATCCGAAATAAAGACGAAAGCTCAAGGGAAATGCCGTTTTAACAGCTCTGCCAACACAGTAATATTTGTTTACAAATTGAAACTTCGGTCATGGGGATGTCCCTTCAGCAATGGAATACGATATTGGGGTATGCCCTCTAAATTACCCGTCACCTGCCTGGAATTGACTTACGGATCAAATGGATAATAGGCCAAGTCCAAAGCGCAATCGCGAAACAGGACATGTCTCAGCAGGACGGATCGTATTACGCCGGTTGTGTGGATATCAAGACATTACGATACCTAATTGCGGAATGTTCGAAGAACGAAGGGAACGAGTAGAGGCGACGATAGCTTGATATATATCCACTTGACGTCAGTGAAATGGAGTTACGGACTTACACGTATTTTTTATGAGAAACTCTCCACAAGAATCTCGACTCTCAGATCGCCTCGGAAGATAATTGAGTCGAGGGGTGTTTCACCTTTCCGAAAAAGCGTACGAAATTTTTTAAAACAATAGGATTTTCAAGGATTTTTTAGAGATTTTTCTTGAAAACACAAGGATTTTACCAAAGGTGTACGAGATTTTTGGAGAGTGATACGCCCCTCGAATTCAGTAATATCTAAATCTCGGAATGACTTTGCAAAACTTCGTTTTTGAAATGTTTACGAGGGCACAGGAAGAAAACGTGAAGATTGCAATGGAACTCGAAGGGTGTGTCACTCTGTAAAAATAGCGTACACCTTTGGCGAAATCCTTTTGTTGCAAAGAAAAATCCGTAAAAAATCCCTACAGATCCTATTGTTTAAACAAATCTCGTACGCCCTTTCGAAGGAGTGATGCATCCATCGATGGAACTCGTAAAATTCGAAAGAAACTCTGTGTACTCAAAATCTAATAATTTCAAGAAACTTTCAGTACTGGCCCAAGTTCTTAGTTTTTTGTGAAAAAAATACATGTATTACTCAGAAGGTACAGTATTTGAGAGTAATACCCAAAGAAACTTTGTTTTGATATTTTTACAATGGCACAGGAAGAAAACTGTTGATGAAACTCGTAAGAAATTCGTAAGAAACTCCGAGCCGAGAGCCCAATATCTGATAATTTTAAGAAACTCTCAGCACTAGCCTTTATCCTTAGTTTCTTGTGTTTCTTTTAATACTATGTTTTAATAAATATGTGTATTTCTCGTGTATTCCTCTATACTTTGTTTTGACATTTTTGCGAGGGCACTGGAAGAAAACATGAAGATTGTTATGGAATTCGTAAGAAACTCTACCCTGAGGGTAAAGAAACACGTAGGAGACTCCCAAGTCTGTCAAAATCTGATAATTTTAAGAAACTTTTAGTACTGGCCCAAATGCTTAGCTTCTCACAAAGAAAATATGTTTGGGGTGGGCTGGTTGTGGGGATAATGTTACAGAACTGTGGAATGTTTCAGTAAAGGGGGCGAGCGAGGGGCGTATCACTCTCTAAAAGTCCCGTACAACTCCTATCATTTTAAGAAAAATCGGTGAAAATCCCTGAAAATCCTGTTGTCTAAACGGTGTAAACATATCTCATAACACCCCTCGGGGGCGAGAAGGGGCGCGGGTAAATCAAGCTTGATTGCACTCAACGTCAATGAAATGAAGGATATGGACTTAATTCGTAAACCGACGAACTGCGAATCTTTGAATAATACATGCCTTTGTGGATAAGCTTTGTTTTAGCAGCAGCTTGACTGGCCCGTCATTGTATTTTAATAACTGTTTCTCAAAAGCCAAGCTTGATTATGGTTGACAGAGAAATGCGGTCGAATAGTAGGGGGCTTACGGACCTTCGCATATCTTTTGGGATGAGCTCAGCGGAGGTTTCCAAAACAAATTTGTGGCATTTACGATTTGAAAGAACTCATGCGCGAGGTAAAGTCAATTATGTAAGAACATTATTCTCAAGGCTTTTTGGGGTTACGCATTTTAACGATGTCATGTGTTCTCAACATACAACGCGGGAAATAATTCAAATAGAGGACTGGGACCAGACAATGTGAGTTTTTGTGCGAGTGCTTGTGGGTAGGGTGGAACGTAAAAATACAGATTTACCAAACTCATCAAGATATTTATCTGCGAATTTGAATAAAGGAGTTTAAAAGGCCAAGAATCATGGGATTTAATGCAATTGGTAAATTATTTGCTCCAAAACAACCGAAAAACAAGCGGGATTATAACCGTGAAATAGCCAATCAGAAAGGGTCTCTTAATAGGAAATATGTGCCTCTTATCGATTGTGGAGCCTTTTTGGTTTATAATTTATCCTTTTGGCACATACATTCGGGTGCGTGGTGACAATCCGTTCTTTTCGTAAACAGTAGAAGTAGACAGTTAAAGCCGAAAATTCTGAGCTCTACAAGAGCCTTACCTCATGCATCAGACCAAGTTCACAACCAGAGAACTTCACAATCAGAGAGAACATTTGATAGGCAACACCCGTGCAACCAAATTTTGAGCCACATATTTGGCGACTCGATGAAACATTTCGGCACTGGTCAACATCACTAAATTCTTGGCAGTAAAATTGTTTACAGCAATGCTAATGCTCGCATTAATTTCTGGCACTGGCAATTTGCACAATGCAATGCCTATAAAACTTGCTGCGAATGATGTCATCCGAAAGTTTTAGTGGCGGGCAGCGGGCAGCGGTGTGTAGTTGAGGGAAGGGACTGCGACTGCCGCAGCCCAGCCTTTAGAAGCCGTTGTATCTTCTAGAGAGGTAGCATTGAGGGATCGTGAAATCCGATAATCCGACAAGATTTTAACGAACGCAAACAAACTTTATTAGAATCCGAAATCCGTTATCTAAGGTTCGATCCAAAATCCGAGGTGATGTCACAATCCAAAAATCAGAGCGAAATATCGAAAAATTCGAAATCCGTATGAAAATATTGCCCAATTTCAAGAAACTCTCGAAATTCGAAGAAGAGGTAACTTTTTGATGCCAAATCGAACATGGGGGCAGAGAAAGTCAGATGAAGCTGTGACGAGAAAGTGACTTCTAGTCCAGGCGGCCTCCTAAAAATTACATAGAGTTAGCCAAGCAAAAAGTCGACGAATCTTGCATATCATTGAGCAAACACATTTCCCACTTCGGTCATGCCACCATCATATCAGTTTCGGCCAAATCGAAATAGTTAAAATACCAAGAAGCCAAAATCTTCATCCAGAAATATTTCGATTTTCCATATTTGGCAATAATTGAAAGGGCTTAAAGGCAGAAACACCGCAATACAACAAAAACAACAGCAAATGGTTGAATAAAAGTTCAGGCATAAAACTTATTCAACCATTTGCTGTTGTTTTTGTTGTATTGCGGTGTTTCTGCCTTTAAACTTATTAACTTATTCGTCATCGCAAGCATCTTCGGATCCGACAATCGACGCTGGTATCGTGGCCTTTCCTTTTTCAAAAAATAATTTAAAGGCCTGAATAAAATTTATTCAGGCCTTCTATCTTACCATACAAAAAATGTTATATGTTTCATTTGATTTGCCCCCAGGGGGACACTCAGCACATTCCAAAAATACCAGCTCATTTTGTATTTAGAAACCTGTAGGTGAACATAAGATGCCCTGAAACAACGCAAACATACGCTAACATAGGTCAAAATTACCTCTAACGAACCCAACCTCGTCCCCAGGGCCTTTTGTCATATCCCAATATGACAAAAGGCCCTGGGGACGAGGTTGTAACGAACCGAGAGATAATGGTGCCAACAATTATCATGAACAAGCTTTCAGTTTATTTGAACCCAAAAATATCACTTTCGGCAATATCCTTACAAAGAAATATCGGACTTACCTCCCCGTATGTGCATGAATTAAATGCCCCCCCCTGGGGATTTATCTCTGGACAAAATGAGCTCTGATAGCAATATTTAACTTGCTCTAATATGATAACAGCCATAGAAAGCCAAGAAAATTGTGATGCAGGCGAAACGTTTCATGTCCGACTGAAGTGTATGCCCGTTAAAGCCTCTATACACCTTTAAACACCTTCGTATACGAAGGTGTCGTGGCGCAGTGGTGCAATGGGGGTGTATTTGCAGGCAATACCGATACCCAGTAGAGCCCATTACACATCACACATCACGCATCACATCACACATTAGTTGATAGAGGAGTAAACCAATTAAGTGAGCAGCCGTTGCAACGTTTTGCTAAGTGTTGCGGGGACCTTTTTTTCGTTTAGTAATCTCTCTTGGATTACACATTTGGCAGCTCCGCAGTCAATGGGAATCCGTTGCTTAAGAAATCGGCATCTACCTTTAATCATCACGAACAAATTGGGCTACATGTGAAGAGATCAGAATGCTGTTTCTTTTCAAATGCTGGATGAAGTAAATAAAATATCGTTACTTGTTCACATCGAAGTGCAACTACGGCAGTTCTCTAACCTTTGAAGCTGGAAGGATTTAGAAAACCTTCTCCATCGGCTCTAGATTTAATTTCATAGGCCTGGTTGCAAAAAAATCCAAAGATTGTACGCTTGGATTTGTGTCAAAATTAGACTTGGAAAAAGGATTTTTTTACGTAGGAGACTTGCCTTCTGGGGATACACAGGGTACGCGCGATGTTTGGAGCATTTTGGCACTACATACATAGGCTACATATGCAAAAACATCAGGCGCGAAGACCCGTGAAGACCATAACTTTGAGTTGAGACGAGAGAAATAGACTGGTCCTTAACTTGGAGGTAAATTCCCTTGAGGCTTTTTAGGCATGCGTATGATTTTGGCGCATTTTTGGCACCACACTACATACGTAAAAACGTAATGTTTTCTTGCGAAGCAAGGGCAGCCGTGAAGGCCATCTTCTTGCGTTGATTTAACGACACGAGAGAAAATGACTGGTTCTTCCCTTTAGACGTACGCGCGATTTTTGGCGCATTCAGCAACATTCGAAAACGAGACAATAATGGTTGTTGATTCCTCTGAGTTTTGTCTGACTTTTGAAACAATGTCTGAAAAGCTGAAAAGGATACAGTGGAGTGTGGTATGACTCTTTGTTGGGACAAGACCGCAGACGTTTACCGCAAGTCTTCTTGGTATTTTCTAACCTAATTTGTATCACATGCAAAATAATACATCTATCCACGGTTTCTTCTATGGCCAAACCTCACTCTATCCCTTTTCATCCGAAACAAAAGTATATCAGATTCACTGCAATACAGTGTGCTTTATGAGGCAAAGCTTTATAAATTAACCCAAAATATAAATCACACTACAGATACCCATGATACAGAAAAACTGACGATAAGTTTACAGGGGGAGGTTCTTTATGAGATATCGATTCAGGGTGTGCCGTTACCAAATGGTACTCTTCATTGCACCAATTTTTAGAGGAATGTCCCTTGTCTAGAAAGGAAGTTTTTTGTAGACTAAAACTACTAACTAGCCATACCGTTGGATTCATTTTACGGTCATTTTCCTTTGGTTAAAACTCACTTTATCCCTTTTCATCTAAAAAAACATAGCTTTAATCAAAGTAAACATATCGATTATGCAAAAAACTGGAGAAATCTTAACAGGAGGGCGGGCTGCTTTGTCAGAATTCCAGGATGGTACCTTTTGAGGCGTTGTATCATCTGAGGCTTGAGCCGACAAATTAGGCCCATACGCCATTGCCTGGAGCACTCGGCTTTTCGTACAGTGTTGCTATGGTTTCCATATCGGACATGAAATGGAGGGAAACAATTTCGTCCCAATTTTCAATGTGAAAGTCCATGAGTCGTAGTTCTAGCGTCCATCAGTCTATCAATGGCAATAACTACGCACTTGTAATCAGTCTAACGGTGCACGCCATCTGAAAGCCAAAACGGTAAAACAATTGAATAAAATAAAAAACAATAATTCACTTCATTCATTATTTTATTTTGAGTAGGTTATTTCTAGCTAATTTAGGCCTACTGTGCATGCCGTATCCTATCCAGGCATGGGGTCCACTGGTTGGTGTAACGTCCCTTCAGAAGGACGGCTTATGACCGTGTGGACCAAAGCAACATCATTTAAGACAAAGAACACAGGGAAACAAGGGAGTACCTTCACAAGGCAACGTCAGGAAAATTAAACACGCAAGGTAGGTAATGATTTAGCTTCAACCGCGCTGCAATATTTATATCTACATTTATTGCAACGACTTCAGCGCGGCACGAGTAAGAAACCGCTTCACCCCCGTCAGGGATCTTGCGGTGCGTACATGATCTTGTGCTTATCATATGCAGTGTCAGCCAGGAACTGCCTAAGACGAATTATGGTGTCACCTTTCCAGGAAATTCAATACCTAAATTGATGCTGGTTTTCTCTTTGGTTAAAACTGTCAACATTTAATCTCTTTGCCAGAAGCAAAGATTATGGCATGGGAAGCAAGAAAATACCAAAGTCCAATTGAGGTATCATGTGACTTTCATGAAAGACAAACCAGGCATCTGTAGGACAGAGCACGCTCCTCCGCAGCGTCCTTCTAATTTGACTTTGTCTGTCCTTGTGTCATAAATTTGTTTATTTTGCTTAACCCCCTGTTATTCTTAAACCAACTTCAAAACGCTTGTTTTCACGATTGATATTATGGTAGTTTCTAAAAGTAGTAATTTTGCGAAATCTGACGCATGCGCAAGTTCGCTGCGAAGGAGCGTGTAGGACTGAGCCTATCAAATGAAACCAGGTATGCACTTTGGGTCGACTTATTACAATCATCGTAGTTTCGCTCCTTGAAAAACTAATAATCGCGTTGAAGAGAAGTGCCATCATCCAATTAAAAAACGAAGCAAAAACTGGGACTGAAGTAGTTAATCTACACGTATGGAGTACAAAATAATCAGGAAGATTGATTCAAGATGGCGTCAAAATTTCCTATTACCAATTGGCGTCTTAAATAAAACAAACTGATTCAACAGCTTTAGCGGGAAAATATTTGCCATTTCTTAGTCTCTTTACAGGAATCAAAAGTTAAGTTGGTATCAATTTTTCTCTGAGCTGCGAGAAGAAAAGTTCGAAGTGGTGGTCTTATTTCGAAAGGAACAAAGTCGATGACATGGCTGGTCAATGTTTATATGAGGTACTTTTGAGGTACTTTTGAGGTACTTTTGATTGACGTCTTTCTATGCTTTTCACACACAACCTTGGTTCTATATCGCAGACAGCTGCCTCGATATCATTTTGTGTCTCCAAAAGCTGAATGCTCCTTAACTACGCTGTTAAAAGTGGAAATTAATGGCATCCTTCCCAAATATCGAACTGGACAATCATTCATAGGTTTATCTTTAATTTTTGCAATAACTTAACTTCTCGAACCATATTGAGTGAAGAAATCTGCAAAACCATTGATAGAGAAAGGAACCGTAAAACTCAACCTCGTCCCCAGGACCTTATGACAAAAGGCCCTGGGGACGAGGTTGCGCAAAAGTGTCATTTTTACAGCGAAAAACCGCAACCGTTCCAGAAATGGCCAAAACCGTGAACCGTCAGCCCCTACGATCCCTACGCTCAGGCATACACCCTTAATCTGCATGACCTTTCTCACAAACTTCACTTTCAACCAGAAATAAATAAAAGATTTATTTGTTGCCAAACACCTGGTAACTTCTAGACATGGTAAAACATTTACTGTACTGTCTAGTCCAGATTCAATGACAACTAACAAACAAAACACCAGCATTTGCATTTACATTAAAATAGTTTATCGCAGTTGTGCTTGATTCCCACAGCTTTCTTCTTTTGCGGAGGAAAACATTATTTACTACTATGGAGGAGCTAGCGTCTCCTCCGCAGGTACAAATTAGTTGCAGCGCTCCTCCATAGAAGCACATCAGCAGTGTCTAGCTACCCATGGTTTATCCTTGAAATCCAAATTATAACATAGCAGAAAAAAGAATGAGTAAACAAAGATGTGTATCTGTACAGAACAAGGGCATATTTTGTAATACAATAGCAACAGTTGCGTTTGATTGACACCTCAATTCAAAGCGATTAGCGGATGCAGACAAAGGAAATTCTCTCAACCAGTAATTCAAAACAAAAAAAGCCGCAAAAGTTTCCCCGAAACTAGTAGGGCAAACTCTCGACTTGTGCAAGCGAAAGATGGTTTTTAAGAGAAGTTATGCGCTTATAGCGAAAGAAGAAGGGTAAATCTAAAGCTCTGTCGCTTAGATTATGTTTATTTGACTTAGGAGCTGTTTTGTAATCGTTTCATTTTAAGCCCTAGAGACGCGAGAATTACAATGCCTTCTGCTCGGCTCCTGAATCAAATAAACATAATCTAAGCGACAGAACTTTAGATTTACCCTTCTTCTTTCACTATAAGCACATAACTTCTCTTAAAAACCATCTTTTGCTTGCACAAGGCGAGAGTTTGCCCTACTAGTTTCGGGGAAACTTTTACGGCTTTGTTTGTTTTGAATTACTGGTTGAGAGAATTTCCTTTGTCTGCAGCCGCTAATCGCTTTGAATTGAGGTGTCAATCAAACGCAACTGTTGCTATTGTATTACAAAATATGCCCTTGTTTTTCTGTACAGTATTTAGTCAGCAAATCTCACCACTCTTGGGTGAGCATAGCTTGCAAATCTTTTAAAAGGTAAATTTTTTGATCTGTTTCTCTGGACTGAATGGCTTCAAAGAAACTTTAGCTAGTTTGCTATAATTCTACCGGTGGAATTTTTTGAAATCTTCAATATTTTCAGATTAGATTGTTTTTCCTGTTTTTCAAGAATTCAAGAAAAGTTTAGGAAAAATATTAAAACCATCGTAATTTCTAAACCTTTTGACGAAACATGGAATGGTTTTCAAGTATGGATGTCTACAATATGGTATCAAGTAGAAGTCTTTCACTCTTCTGGTTTATGATTTAGAAATATGATGATGTCACATTCTCAAAAGGGTTGTAATAGAAAGACTTTTGCTTGATACCATGTTGTAGACATGTGTCGCCAAGAAGTTTTCAAATTACGATGGTTTTAAGCGTTTATCTAACTTTTTCTTTAATTCTGAAAAAAATGAAGAACACACTCTAATTCTAAAAATAGTGAAGATTTCACGAATGTCCAACGGTAGAATTATAGTGAAATAGCTAAAAAATCTTTTAAGTCATTCAGTTCAAAGAAACATGTCAAAGAAGTTTACACCAATTTTTCAAAGATTTGGAGTCTCTGCTCCAGGAAGCTAACACAAATGTGCATCCAATTCTACAGTAAAATTATCTTCTGTTGAAGAAGGGAATTGCCGTCATTTGATATTGCATGGCGAAAAATCAAGGAAGGAAACGATTCCTAAAATAAGTGACAAGTAGGAAGGAAATTTGGTACAAACGCTCTGGTACCCAGATATTTGTGGGCATTCGATTTGGTACTTTAGATCCTTTAGTTCGTCAGTTGTCACAAAAGTCAAAAGTTGCTTTTGAAAGGAGGGCTGGAACTGATTATCAACACCTAAGGATCAATTTATTGCGATCCCCATTGACTACCAAATAATCTTTCATGTAATGGCCATGGGTTAGACATAGTTTTGCTACCTGTGGTCTTGTCCTAGTAGTAATATAAAGTAGCTCGTAAGTAGAGTTTTTTAGTATGTTCCATTGCTCGCAAGAGCGATTCGATTTAAAGTTGTATAGGCTTCCACCTTTGAGCGACCTCACGTTACTGCAAGCCGTAACCGTAACGGATGGTTGGGAAATGTGTCTATTTAGCCGAAGCATTTTGTGAAACGTAGGTTTTAAAGGGAAAATTTCCCAGCAAATTGCAAAATAGAAACCACTTGAAAACAGCCTGTTTAATTTTCCATTAAAACTTATAGAAGTTTCTTGCATGAGGTATGAGGGTACAATTTCTCAAAAAAAGGAACAGCCTGATGTTTCTTAAAAAATGGTTTCTATTTTGCGGGTTCTTACTGTATATTCAATCGAGCGATCCGAGGGGCGGATCACTCTGTAAAAATCTCGTACACCTTTGACAAAAATCCCTTTGCTTTCAAGAAAAATCCGTAAAAAATCCCTAAAAATCCTAATGTTTAAAAAACTCTCGTACGCCATTTCGGAAGAGTGAAACACCCCTCGGAGCGATCCACTTGAAATTTGAACTTGTACTATGACGTCACTTTTCCATCAGTGAATCAAATAATCAAATATCTGGAAAATGTCACTATGCGCGGAATTTCCCGCATTGTGGAAAAACTAGGCTCAGCAGGCTTACCGTATACGACGGTACCCGTTGAGGTATGTGAAATTTGGCAGGCAAATTAACACGTGATATTCACAAGGTTATTGTGAAACAATGTTAAACCATACCACGCAGGCTTAACGAACGTGCCAGTGAAACGGGTAAGCACACTATGGCAACCAGCAGAAATTCAATAAAATAATCAAGTGCATTTTTTACTTAGCAGGTTGCGGATTTCCCATTGAGACCTGCAAAGAACCGGGGGTTTTATTCAAGGGTATACCACGGTATTATCAAATGGTAGTTTTCTAATCAATGCAAAGCCGACCACTAATTGATATTATTAATATATTGCCACAAATGTTTTTCTGAAACGGTGTTTTGACAGGGAACTCCATGCGGTGCAAATTGTGCACACAGACACGGTGGCATTTACACAGATTGAGAAATGCAACGAGAATGTAAATTTCTTGTCGAGATACCAAAATATGTTGAAACTGCCGCGGAAGGGCTTTCATCCAAATATTAAAATGTTACCAGTAGCATGGAAAGATGTGAATTGTTCAGAACCGCGCGGCTTCTTCGCAGGGTTAATTACTATTGCAACTGCCGTATACGTTTCTCTGTCACGTGGCTTACAGCGGAATCATCAGGACCGCCGAGGGCAAGATGCGGAATTATTGCTTATTGTAGGGCCTCCACATCATTGCAGGGGGATGATACATTTTCCAGGGGTCTGTGTGGCTTTTGCTTTTTGGTACGCGCGCCTCATCTCTGATGTAATACCCGTGTAATATTCGTTAACGGCATTATTGACTTTTCGGCGCATTTCATACAAAAAGAAATCATGCCGTGTTTGAAGCAAAGCAAAGGGCAGCTGAGCAACTTACAATCATAATAGAACAACGAGAAATCGCGAAATCCCATTGTTCTTAAACAAAGCACATGGCACGAAATCAAAACAAACAATGGATACACCTGTGCGAGCTTTATCTTATCAATGGCTGCTGCCATGTGCTCTTCATTGTGCAATGAGATGCTTTTATACTTTACTTTAGAATACATTGCAATGATGCAAACGGCATCAAATTTCTGAAATCCAATTGAAATGTCAATGACGCAAACCTTTGAAAAGTTAGGCATCAATCGAAGAAATTCTAAAAATCAGATTCGTCAATGCAATGCGTCGAGTAGGACACTTCAAGTGTGAATTCAGAATCAATAGATCAAGAGCTCGCTCGCAAAAAGATGCACTTGCATGTGTATTAGCACGTCTTGGAGTTGCTGACTGGTGGAAGAATTTCCTAGCAAGAATAAACAAGTTTTCCGACGGGGGCTAGCTTTCAAGGTGAAAAACTACCAAAGGCCCTGCCCTGCTGACCTTGCTACGTAGAGCGAGGAGAGTCACCAACTCTCTGTAATTCCAGGGTAAAGGAATCATGAGGTGCTGCATAGGACCAGGACGCTGCTTCGATCAGCTCAGCTTCTCAGCGTCCTAAACGTGTCCTAAACATACCTTCGGATGCTGGGTAGAAATGCAGAACAAAGCTGTAAATTCCATTGTCCCATTTTGATACAGTTTTATAGGGTATGCTTCAACTCAAAGCTTGAGACCTTGATTTAGCCAATCAGAGATAAGTGCTTGCTGACTTATGACACAAGAAAGTTAAAAAGGAATGGCTTCGAAAACGACGCTTTCTTTGTTCTCCAAAAATATGCAAGAAAGGGGCCTAAATTAAATATGGTGCCAGCCTTTGGGTTTCATGACCTCAATGTAATGCAGAACTTCTGCTATTTAAATTTACTTTCAAATTTATACAGTCCGAAGGTCCAACTCAATCAAAGCCATCAATATTTACCGAAAAAGTTATGATTTTTGGAGGAAATAAATGCCGTGAAGTGAACCAAATTTATTGAAACGAAACTTTCATTTATCTATTTTCCGTCTGCTTCCAAAAAAAAAATGTAATGTAAAAATGCAAGCCAATTATTACCAACGGTTAAAAAGAAATCCCCCAGACTCTCGTGAAGTAAAGTGATTCATATTCAGAAACGGTGCAAAAAAGCCTTTCGTAGAAATACAAAGCGCTTCAGAAAAAAACATAACCCAACTATAATTGAAAATCTTAAAAAAATGATAAGATTTGAGTAGATTTACTGTATACCGTCTGAAATTACGGGTTTTCTTCTTTCTGATGACAGGCAATTTGGAGATATTAATGGAATTATCTATCATGTAATTGATATTTTAGTACGTGTGGCCGATTTCAAATGCAGCATGCATGCTGTAACAGCAAAATCAACACCTTTCTTTTTCACTGTAAAAATCACAAAATAGATTTTTTCAAAGCATTTCAGGCCTAGAACCACTTGAGGTAAAGCCATTAGATCAGAAAAAGACAAATCTACAGGGTGTCCCAAAAAATTGTGCCCCGTTTGTCTGAAGATTGTGACAAAACGGCAAAAGATTCTCGCCAAACTTTTGCATGGTGGTGCTCGTCAGATGTTCAATTAAAGTTCGCCACCATCCCCATGAAAATCCGTTGAAAATGATGGAGCTATGACCTTCAGGAGACCAAATTTGCCCGATCACTGAAACCAGCGGTCGGCCATTTTGTCTTACTATTTTGCAGCGAAAATAAATAGCTTCATGGATTGAAAATGAAACAGCAGCCTCCAATGTCATAGCTCTCGTGAAAATTCCGATAATCCTCGGAGAGTTCTACTATTTCTGAACTCACAGAAATTATTTCTTACCTCACGTGAAGATACGTATCACTGCAAAATAGTAAGACAAAATGGCCGACCGCTGGTTTCAGTCATCAGGCAAATTTGGTCTCTGAAGGTCATAGCTCCATCATTTTTCAACGGATTTTTACGGGGATGGTGGCAAACTTTAAATGAACATCTGAAGAGCACCATCATGCAAACGTTTGGCGAGAATATTTGGCCGTTTTGTCGCAATCTTCAGACAAACGGGGCACAATTTTTTTGGGACACCTTGTATTTCCACGAGATACATTTATCAAGAATGATGAAATAAGCTCTCCCAAAGATGAGTTTTCGTTTGTGTAAATGTTCTGTCACTTTCCTGCATCTAAATTAGGCCATACTTCCTAAAACGTCAATTGGGTGATGAATAATCCAAGTAATAAGCCTATTCTGGATGTCATGGGAAAGAGGATAGATTGTGCTTTGAGATGGTATGCACTAAATTGATTCAAATTATATTATTTCCTGAAGAATCTCTAATAAAGTTGGGTTGCATTTTTGCTAAAACACCCTACATATCAAATTTAAAAAGTTTCAATAGCTCAATTCCGAAAAATTAAATAATAATTTACAACTCGTTTCAAGATTCGTGCTTTATTTAGTCTTATAGTAAAAGAAGGTAAATGTTTTAAGATATGTGACGACAAAATAAAGAGAATAATTGGAATAATTCACGAAGAAAGGAAGGCATATCTTGCAAGTAGACTGCAATGCCCAGGAAGGAAAATTGCTCAATTTGCAATAGTAGAGGGCATTCTGGAGAAGAAACTTTTATCTAAGGCGGTGGAAGATGACATTTGATATATTCCTATAAAGCAAGCTGCGGCATTTGCAGTGAGAATTGAAGATTTGCTAATTCAAGCATGCTTATCGATGAAATATCATGACTTCATGGCTTCAATATTTCTTGAAGCAACATTTCTTATGGAATGAAATCGAACGATGATATACAGACAAGATGAATGCCAAGCAGTATCCTTTGAGCCCATTGCATCGCTGTGGAAGCAAAGATGAATTCCTGGAAGTGTTTTCAACAGAGTGGCATAAATCTTCCGCTTTTCTCGAAAGGAAATTTGTTTCAGAAGTCATATGCGAATTGCAAAATGTATGACGACATACGCCGGTACGATCTGAGTAACACATTTCTGGAAGATTAGTCAATTCTGTTTCCGTATTTGCGCCTCGCATTCTAAAACCAGGACAATGGTTTTCTTAAACAGGGTGTCTCAAATGACTGATCGAAATTTTAACTGTTAATGCGGAGGAGCATCGATTTCAAAATATTCAAATTGGTTTTGTCTGCAAGACAAAGTTTCAACTACCGGCTGGCCAGAAAAAAGTTCCCATTTTTGAAAATTAACAGCATCTACAGGGTGTCCCAAAAAAATTGTGTCCCGTTTGCCAAAAGATTGCGACAAAACTGCAAAAGATTCTCGCCAAATGTTTGCATGATGGTGCCCTTCAGATATTCATTTAAAGTTTGCTACCATCCCCATGAAAATCCGTTGAAAAATGATGGAGCTATGATCTTCAGGAGATCAAATTTGCCTGATGACTGAAAACAGCGGTCGGCCATTTTGTCTTACTATTTTGCAGTGATAAATAGCTCCATGGATGGAAAATGAAACAGCAGCCTCCAAGGTCATAGCTCTCATGAAAATTCCGATGATCCTCAGAGAGTTCCACTATTTCTGACCTCACAGAAATTATTTTTCACCTCACGTGAAATCACTGCAAAATAGTAAGGCAAAATGGCCGACCGCTGGTTTCAGTCATCAGGCAAATTTGGTCTTCTGAAGGTCATAGCTCCATCATTTCTCAACAGATTTTTACGAGGATGGCAGCAAACTTTACCGGAACATCTGAAGAGCAACAGCAACTAAAAGTTTGGCAAGAATCTTTTGCCTTTTTGTTGCAATCTTTAGGCAAACGGGGCGCAATTTTTTGGGACAGCCTGTAGAGCACTAGCACTTGATGGATTGGAATGAATCGAATTTAGCTTGATAGCTGAGAGATTGAACTGTCTTTGTCATTTTCTTGTATTTTCATAAGCATTGAAAATAGGTAAATTCAACCTCATGAAAATTTCATGTTTGCGAAATGCCTGAAAATAACCTAAACCCCCGGGGGGGGGGGGTACTTCATTGTCAACATGATTCGACCTAAATCTGGACTTTGAGAAAAGGACCCATTCGTATGACGGAATATTCAAAAATTTCGAGCCCATTTGAATGAATATCAGGAAATTTTTGACCCATGCATATGAATTTGTCGATTTGAAACAAAGGAAAATTTCAGTTTTTTGGTGTGGATTATCATTATGGGGCCCATTGATGGGAAAATTCTCAAAGAACTAGCCGCGAATCAAAGCCGCGAAAGTTTCTCTGAAACCCAAGTAGCTAGCGCGCTCGTTGTGCACCCCAGAAATTGCTTTTAAGAGCAAATATGAGGAAACATCGAAAGAAGAAAGATATATCTACACATCTACCTCGGGCATTTTCTTTCTTTGGTTCAGAAGCCGAACAGTAAGTGTTTTAATTACACCCAAAAAAGAAGAAAATTGAATCGCTTCCCAATCGGCTTTTGAATCAAATAAATTAAATGCCAGTGGCAGATGTGTAGATATATCCTTCTTCTTTCGATCTATGCTCAAGTTTGCTCTTAAAAAAATTTCTGGAATGCACAATAAGTGAGCTAGCTACCAGGGTTTCAGAGAAACTTTTGCGGCTTTGATTGTTTTGAATTACTGGTTGAGAGAATTTCCTTTGTCTGCGATCGGTAATCGCTTTGAATTGCGGTGTCAATCAAAACCAACTCGTGCTATTGTCTTACCAAATCTGTCCTTGTTCGGCGTAGGGATATCGTATGCACATTCATTGCCATGGGATTGAAAGTCTTCAGTATTTGTTTGAAAATCTATTCCTGAGAGAGGTGGATTCACTTACATATTGTTCTGTTTGAGGAGATTCCTTATGATCTGATCTTCAAGTGTCTTATGATAAATGATAATAATAATAATTTGTCTATTTCAGGTTGGCTTCTCGTCTAGCTCATGCTAATTAACGCCAACCAGAACTTAAATACATGTTGATGATAAATCAAACTTGGCTTACACGGATATTAAATCAGTCAATCTACAGCTACAGAAACCCTACATTTTCGAAACATCGCTTACATAATCTACAGTTGCTATCAAAATGATAGCTTTTAATTTTTCTTTTGAAACAGTTCAACGTCTGGGACTCTTTCGTGGAGTCTCTTATTATTTTTTTTGCATTCCATTAAAAACTTACTAAACGAATTACAAATTACACTACCTACAAAAAACTATACCCTACTAACAAGAGCAGATTTTGTAATACAATAGCAAAAGTTGCGTTTGATTGACACCTCAATTCAAAGCGATTAGCGGATGCAGACAAAGGAAATTCTCTCAACCAATAATTCAAAACAAACAAAGCCGCAAAAGTTTCCCCAAAACTGGTAGGGCAAACTCTCGCCTTGTGCAAGCGAAAGATGGTTTTTAAGGTAAGTTATGTGCTTATAGCGAAAGAAGAAGGGTAAATCTAAAGTTCTGTCGCTTAAATTATATTTATTTGATTCAGGAGCGGAGCAGAAGGCATTGTAATTCTCGCGTCTTTAGGGCTTAAAATGAAACGATTACAAAACAGCTCCTAAATCAAATAAACATAATCTAAGCGACAGAACTTTAGATTTACCCTTCTTCTTTCGCTATAAGCACATAGCTTCTCTTAAAAACCATCTTTCGCTTGCACAAGGCGAGAGTTTGCCCTACCAGTTTTGGGGAAACTTTTGCGGCTTTGTTTGTTTTGAATTACTGGTTGAGAGAATTTCCTTTGTCTGCAGCCGCTAATCGCTTTGAATTGAGGTGTCAATCAAACGCAACTGTTGCTATTGTATTACAAAATCTGCTCTTGTTTACCCTACTACTAAAACAATACCATTAGGAGCGAAAAACAATGTCTACCTGGTGGCAACAGAGAACCGAAAATGCGAACATAACAATATACGTAACAGATTTGATTGGGGCTAGCGATAAGAATCCAAGTTGAATCGACCCCTGATAAGTTTTGAAGTACTCTTAGATAGTTAACTTGAAGATTAATACCTTATTTGTTGATATTGGTGCATCAAGAGTTGGAAACTTAATCTTGAAAGTCCATATTGCCTCCTACTCCAAACCAGAGCTTTTGGGGTTTGGCCTAAGCTGTTAACTTGCTGTGCTGTGGAATCTCTTCAATGATAGCCAAGTACAAACAAGAAACATCGTGCTTAGGAACACATTTTAGTGGAAATCTGACTCTGAACTTTACAATCAGATTCAAGAATTTAGCCCCGAAGAGACCCCTTTCTTGATTCTACAAAAACATTTTAATTACACCTGCCTGAGAAAAGTTATTCATCAGCGAAATAAGTCCCGTAGGCTTTAACACATAGACTATCTTGCAATCTTCATTGCTTGAATGAAATGTTTTTCGCATCATCTCTCACGAAATTATTACGAAACAAGCAATCGTATATGCCCAAGGGAACATAAAAAATGCTCATTCGTGCTTGGCTTGGTGTACTTTTGTAAATGCATTTTGACTGGAGAAAAATATTCCTTGGTGACTATATTCATTAATTTGTTTGTAAGTTTTCAGAAATTTACGTTCTTTTCAAACGGGTACCCAAAGAACCGATCCTTGTCCAAAAATGTCTTTGACTGCAGCGCGTTAGCAGTTAAGGCCAAAACCCAAAAGCTCTGGTTTGTAGGTGGACGCAAATTTTGGCTTTCAAGATTAATATTTCAACTCTCGATGCGCCAATATCAACAAACGAGGTATTAATCTTCAAGTTAACTATCGAAGAGTACTTCAAAACTTATTTGGGATCGATTCGACTTATTCTCTCATCGCTAGTCCCCATCAAATCTGTTACCTTTTTTATGGGACACCCGAGAAAGAAAAAAATGGCACTTACTAAAAGAGAGATGGTGGTTGTGTGATTTAAGGACTTGCTAATCAAACCGGCCAGTTTTATGGATAAAACGTAGAGTTAAAAGAAGGATATTTTTATTTAGATCATCTGGAAGATCGTTATCACCATACAATAAAATCTTCAGAATTTATACAAACCTATTTCTGCATTTTACTATAGCACAAAAAGATTTACCATGAAAGCAGTTCAGTCTCTGGCCAATCGCTGTCATTTTTACAAAATATAAAATATGTGTACCTTACACAAACATTTATTAGTTTTAACAATATAATATCATTATAATATGATAATAATAATAATACTAATAATAATAAACTTATGATATTTAAAATCTTCATCTCTTGCATACTGATGAAGATTTTAAATCAAAACGTTTAGCGATATCGACAGTTTTTGTTTTTATATTTCTATTTTCTGTTTGATTTTGGATGATGGTTTATTTATTATTATCTTTATTCACTTTATTACTTGTTATTACATTTGCCGTAATCGTAATTGTTTAGATTAATTAGTTTGTAGTTTTGTTAGGACGACGCTCCAGTATTGTGTAGCAAGTCTAGATGTTAAAATGAAAAATGGTTTAGTTTATTATTATAAACTTCCTATTTACAGTTAGCATGGTTGCTACTAATAGCTCGTACTCTTCAGAAGAGTGAGCTAAAAATCCAACTTATTACTTATAGACATAATATAGATACAGCAAAACCATAATATTTACAACAAACAACATAATGCAACTGCCGATTGTGCAAAGCGTTCGTAGTGCAGGTTGGGTTCTTGAATTGATCTCGTTTTATTTACATTCAAAACTCGCCTGTAAATATTGTATCATCTGTATACATATATCGTTTTATTTTTAAACTAACTAATTAGAACTTTTGTTTGGTAGGTAGGCATCAATTAACTATTTTTAAACGCCTACTGTAAAGAAATTAATAATAATTCTAATAATAATAAGAGATTTGGTCCCAGAGACTTGCTCTCAATAATGATAAGAGCACTTTTTGTTGCTCTGCCCTTCCTTTGAACTATTACGAAGAGACCTTCTCGCTGGAGTTTCCTCTTTATTACGACCACATGGATATACCAACCTTTCAAATGATGTTCTACATATTTTAGCCTATACGTTCCAGTGCAGCTTGCCAGATGTGAGATAGCTGTAGTGGTTTTAAACTCTAGTTTGTATTTAAATGGATTTTTGATTAAAAGGATACATTATGTTTAAAAATTACTACTATTATCATTATTATTATCATAGAAGTATGTGACGAAGACTAAAACACCTCTTGTAAAAAAGATTAAATTTGCTATGAAATACATAAACAATATGGCAACCTTCCCAGTTAGTTAAAACAAACTTATGCAGGAGATGCTTAGCAATTAGCGAAGACAACTGATATTTCCAATTTTCAACATTGTCCTTAATGACTTGCCTAGTTGCGTCATTGGGCTGTCCACAACTCAGCGAGAACTGTCTAATTAACAATGCTACCATTCCAAGCACAGCAATATAAATCAATCTTCCCTGTACTGCTAGTTGAATCAAAGTCAGGCAGGGGATGCTTAGCAGTTCGCAACGGCCCACGATATCAATGCATTGGCTAGTTGAGTCATTTGTCATGTGAAAACTCAATAAGAACTGCCTAATTAATAACGAGAAAAGTCCAGGCAACGACTAATAAATACCTCTTTCCTTTTGGTTGAATAAAATTATGTAGGGGATGCTTAGTAATTAGCAACGATACATGACATTTCCAATTTTCGTGATTTTGCTCTCAATGACCTGCCTAGTTAAGTCATTTGTCATGTCAAGACGCAGTAAGAACTGCCTAATTAATAATGAGAAAAGTCCAAGCAACGACTAATAAATACCTCTTTCCTTTTGGTTGAATAAAATTATGTTGGGGATGCTTAGTAATTAGCAACGATACATGACATTTCCAATTTTCGTAATTTTGCTCTCAATGACCTGCCTAGTTAAGTCATTTGTCATGTGAAAACTCAGTAAGAACTGCTTAATTAATAACGAGAAAAGTCCAGGCATAGGATAATAAATAACTCTTTCCTATTGGTTGAATAAAATTATGTTGGGGATGCTTAGTAATTAGCAACGATACATGACATTTCCAATTTTCGTAATTTTGCTCTCAATGACCAGCCTATAGTTAAGTCATTTGGCATTTCAAAACTCAGCAAGAATTGCCTAATTAACAGTGAGAAACTTCCATCCAGGGCAGAGGCTGCTTTGCACTTAGCAGTGACTTACGATCTTTGAAATTTCGCAATTTTCTCGAATGAATAAAGCATCAATTGACTGCATTTTCAATAACCTGTATTTCCAGCTGTGTTGTTTGAAAGGAGAGATTATTTTCAATTTACTTCGTTTCTAAGCAATATAAAACCGAAAACGAAACTTGAAAATGATTTGAATGCGAAATAACTTCATGGTATACCAGCAATCAGGATCCATTGCAGCATCTTGTTGATGATGCATGCAGTAAAAACCAGACCATGAGACCATAGGACTACCTCAGCACCTTAAAGTCAAGGGCAAATCACTTCTCACAATAGCGTACGTGATTTCGCAATCTTGGTTCTTCGATTTTTGGTGAAATTACGGTTTCCTGCCAAAACTTCAATTTCTGCCGTACGTGATTTAAAATAATCAGATATTTTTTCTTGTGATTTGTATGATTTCTGTGTTTTTTTCCTAGTTTTTTGTGATTTTCATTTGGTGATTTCCTGTGAATTAGTTGGTTGATGTTCATGACTTCAGTGATTTTTTTGGATTTTCTAGATTTTGTTATGTTTGTGACTTTTCAGTGACTTTTTCGTGTTTCCATATCCTTTGTGATATTGCAATTTTTAAGTGATGTTTTGCGATTTTTCGTGACTTTTTCGTGATTTTCCAAAATTTTTCGTGATCATGCTCTGGGTTTTCATATTCCTTCAGGTCATAGGGTCCTACGATCCAAGGGTCTGGCTTTTACCGATGCCTCTTGTTGATGCCAAATGCAAATCTGCCTGCCTGCTGCTTCCTAGCATGGATGTTTCCAGCCATGCAAATGATTGAAATTTTATCATTGTTAGTTGTTAGTTAAGCAGTTTGTGTTGAGTTTTGAAATGCCGAGCTGAATGACTCAACAAGGCAGGGCAGGTCATCAAAAATTATACTGAAAAACGTTGCGTTTCATTTCGTTTTCCACATTCCAGGATGCCTTTTAACATGCAGTAGTTGTGCAGTAATACCATGGGCAATAATGCACCGTTGATATGGCCTATATCATGATCAAAATGGTATTTTTACTCACTGTGTTGTTTCTCTTCCATAAGATTGCGAGTAAAGCTTGATAATGTTGCTACTCCTTCGTTCTTCTCTCATCACAAATGCCGCCACATTTGAAACGGTTGGAGCTCCTACGCAGCGATACGTCTCGTTTCAAACAATTTAAAGGGAAGTTTGAAATGAGACGTGTCGCTGCGTAGGAGCTCCAACCGTTTTCAACTGTATTTGAATATTGGCGGCATTTGTGATGAGAGAAGAACGAAGGAGTAGCAACATTATCAAGCTTTACTCGCAATCCCGTGGAAGAGAAACAACACAGTGAGTAAAAATACAATTTTGATCATAATATAGGCCACATCAACGGTGCATTATTGCCCATGGGAATACAGGGTGTTCAAAAGTGCAACCCATCTCTATTCGAAAATGTAGGACAGGAGGTATCTGAACCTTTGACAAACACCAAAAGCTCCATAAATCTTAAACTGATTGAGGAGAATCTACATGACCGATACAAGAAATACTCAGTTTTTAAAGTTTTGCAAGATGGTAGCAAACAAAAGTCCGTAGCTTTTATGGTTTATGTTTTAGCAATTTAATGACGTCACAACTTCAAGCTAGCAGAAATTTTTAAAAAGCTGTAATTCTGAAAATGATCATGGATATAAAAAGTGCTCTCTCTGGGATCATGGAAAATTACACGAAGCTCCCTTCGATCAATTCAGTTGAAAGATAAGAATAGGGTAATGACATCTTACATGAATAATCTTAAAGTTCTGGAAAGATTCAACGCCCATGCCCACAAAAGGATGATTTTGAATTTGTTTTTTTATCACAGTTAAAACTCAACAAAATACAAAATACAATATTCTGTGCCGTCCATAGCAGAAATAGACATGACGTCATCTGGTTCTGGCTATGAACGGCACTTGACAATTCCTTTAACAGCAATCTTATTAAGCACTTTGTGTACAATGGCACCATTCCATTTTGACAGACGCTAGCATGCGCCAGCTTAGTTTAGATGAATTATTGTAAAAAAAAACAAAAACAAAAACAAAGCAAAAACAAAACAAAAACAAAAATTAGTTTGATTTAGTTTGATGCATACCATTTGAAAGTACAATCTTTCATTTCAGAATTTCAGTGAGTAACCATACCCAAGGTAAACTTATCGTCCACATACAAGATAATTGTTGCCGATTGATCTACCCACTATCCGTATCCTCTGTATCCTCCTAGGAAATTTGTTGACACCAGAGAAAAGGCATACACTAGAACTGGGGTCAGACATTCTCTCTGCTTATTTTAAACGCATTTGTTTGTGAGCTATCGCGGAGCGATTATAGAATGCCGGGCCTTCCAGGGCCCACTCATTAAATGTATGGCGAATGTCATCAAATGAACGGCAAATATCACAACGGGACCTGGATTCTATAAGCAGGCAGCTATCGCTTCCAAATAAAAATCCCCACTGCGTTAGAAAATCTTGCAGGGGTGAAAACCTTATTTGATATCATCGTTCCGTGATGGCATATAAGATTCTGAACAAGTTGAGTCCGGAAAGACTTTTGGGATAGTAGCATACCAATATAGATCCGCATACTCAAATAATGAAGCGAGGAATTGTAAGGATCTCCAGATCCCCAGGCTTAAAACCGAACATGCCAAAAAGGACTTTGCTACTCTGCCTTAAAGGCTTGGAACGATATTCCAGAGAATATTAGAGAAACCCAAACACTCGGGCGCTTCAAAAAAGAACTAAAAGCGCACTTGATGAGCTGGAAATGCTAAGAACAAACAAACTGAAACACGATCCTCTGGAAGAACAGCCCATTTTTTTCTATCATAGATATTATATCACCTAGTTCATTAGAATAAGTTGTATTAGGTTTTTAGCTAAAGGGTTATCGTGTAAAAATAATAATAATAATAATAATAATAATGTATGCATGTATGTTTGTATGTATGTATGTAGGAAGTATATTAGACTTGGGGGACACTTCAATGGCACTTTTTAAGTGAGCTAAAAGGGCATTTCCTGAAACAAAAAGGGCATTTGGGGGCTCATGCCTCTAGTGCCCCCGGTTCATACGTCTCTGATATCTCGGAGGTGCCAGTAATTTGTGTCAAATTCGCAATATCATAATATCAAAAATCTTCTTTCCATTTTGCCTTACACAATTCGCCTTTCAATCATTTAGATATCTAACAATAAGATCATTTTCTAAAATGTCATTTTCATTCCCCAAGAGACACAAAGTCATTGATAAAAAATTATCCAAATCGATCAGTGACCTTTCTACAACCATTAAACATTAAAAGACAGCCTCTTTCGATCTGGGTACTCCTCGCCCCCAAAATAATATAAGAAACACAGGAAACTTTTCGCGTCTAACATTACCTATTTCGGAAGGGGAATGAACTCCCAAACACATCCCAGAAATCATGATAATACTCTTTTAAGACGTTAGGGGTTTGCGGCAAATAATTCAGAACGTTCATCAACAAAACAGAGCCCCCAAAAGTACCTGTTATGTTGACTGGATTTTACCCCAAAAGTCAATGTTTGACAAAAAGAGTTATTTTCATCAAAATATAACTGAAATCGTAAATATGAGTCCCTTGATAATGATAAAACGATAGTTTGAAACCTTCAGAGGGTTACTTGCCTAAGAAATCAGAAATAATCGTGAGCAACACGAACAGCTCTGAAACGATTGAACGGCAGGTCAAGTCGAGTTCCCTATTCTTCACCTGGAATGCAAATTACGTTGGGTATCGCGAAAACAAAACACAAGATACAATTAATTAAAATTGATTAATCAAGAGATACTTACAACTTTATTTGAAGGTATTGCCAATCCTGCAACTCCGCTAACGAAGCCTTTTGGTCGCATCAGCGAAAGAACTTTCTCGGCAGCAGCCATCGAACTACCAAGGAAAGTTTTCGAGAACGAGTCGCTTAATGGGGCATCTGAAAGACAGTTCATCATAGTTAATGCCAAGCTGTCTGTATCAGCAATATGTATTATTCATTGTTGTGTACAAAAGGTATTGCAGCGAAAGGCATCGTCATGAGAAATACCTGATCATTCCTAATATGCCCCTTACGGAGATATTCAATTACTATTATCTCTTATTTACAAGCATACACATGTTATGCACTGTCAGAAACTGCGATTTCCTCTCTTATGTAAGCCAGTTTGCAAGTAAAAAGGTGGAATAGAATTCAATTTTATGAAACAACCAGTTTTTTCATGCGCATTCCCCACACCTCATGTTGGGGGGTATTGCCAGCTTTACTTCTTGCATGCAGAGAAATTATTGAATGAATCTTTTTAGCTGCCCGGCTAACGGGGGTTGAATACAGAGCATATATAAACCGGAATACACGTTTTTCATAAGAAACTGGTTTATAAGAAACTAGTACTACGATGACCAAAAATTTAAGAAACTCTAGTACTACGCTCAAGAACAGTTAAGAAACTCTAAACTTTATTTCTGTATGTCTCTCTTATTCTATGTCTCTCTAACAAAGGTACATTCGTCTTTTCTTGACTTTTAACTGCAAAATTGGTAAATTTTTGCCTTGATGTGCATGGCTTCTTCTTGATGACAATTTCATTGCAAAATGGAAGCCCTTTCTCGAGAAGAAAGTTCAACTTCGAACAATACCGCAATTTTAGGCCCAAAAAATAAGAAACTAATTAAGAAACTTTTACTACTAAAACACCAAAATTTTCATGCGAAATTAAGAAACTTTTAGTACTAAGTGCTGATCCAAGTTTCTTAAAAAAAACGTTTATACAGATGATAAATCATAAGCTCCCTTCAATCAACTATATAAATGCAATAAAGGAATTCGAAAATATGGTACGCTCAAATGACGTTTCGCTGTCTGATGAAGCGACAGCGAAACGTCATTTGAGTGTACTATATTTTCGAATTTCTTCCGAAATATGCAGGGTGTTTAAGAAAAAACTGAATCTAACTTCATTCAAGATTCTTGATAAAATAATAATATTTAAGTCAATTTGACGCATACTATCTGAAATCACAATTGATGTTCTTCCCAATGATATCCTGGTTAGGCGTCATCAACTAATTGAATGATCAATCACGTCAGTGATGTGTTCGCAAGTATGGCCTATTTCAGATGCCGGACGGTCCTTCGAACAATACCGCAATTTTAGGCCCAAAAAAAAGAAACTAATTAAGAAACTTTTACTACTAAAACACCGAAATTTTCATGCGAAATTAAGAAACTTTTAGTACTAAGTGCTGATCCAAGTTTCTTATAAAAAAAACTTAGGTCATTCACTTTTGGGCATCACCTCAAGTGCTTCCAGGCCTGAAATGTTTTGATAAAATCTGCCCCGTAATTTTTGACGGTAAAAAGGTGTTGATGTTGCTCTTACAGCATGGTAAGTAAAAATACTAAAATATCAGTTAAACGATCAATAATTCCATTAATGTATCCTAACTGCATATCACGAGAAAGAATGTACTTTGAAATGGTATAAACTCAAATCTCATAATTTTTCAAAGATTTTCAATCACAGCTGGGTTGCGTTTCTTCGGACACACCCTCTGTATAAGCATAAACAATACAAAATGCATCCGTTTCAAACGTCCGCAGCTGTGGCAAATGTTACCACCAACGATACGTAAATCTTATTAAATATCTACTTTTACTTTTACACTGTATACTTTTGATGACTTGTAAATATTTCATCCACTATTTTTCTTATGTAATATTTGTATTTTAATGTATTAAAGTTGGAATAAATTAGCTAATTACTTTTAGCTATCTTTTTGACATTTATAATCCAACAATAAAGAAATTGATAATAATAATAATAATAACAATGCACGCATGTCTTTTATAAGAGAAGCTCGGATTAAGGCATAGCTCTATATATACAAGTGTCTTTATTCAAAAATTGTTCGCATCTTAATACCAAAAGCTTCTCGACATTTTACACATCAGATAGGAAGAAACAGCATTCTATTACGTTCAAAACATGAACAGTTAGTAACATTACTCGAGAATAAACGTTCAACATACTTGCCTCAGGCCCGTTTACACTGTACCGGAAACCCAGGACCGTCGAGAGGGGGGGGGGGGTAGCCAGGGTAGTTACCAGGGGGCCGGGGCCTGTGAGGGCCCGCAAAAATAAGGTATGTATTTTGTCTTTGCTGTAGTTTTCTTTCAGGAACATTTTCAGGCCCACGGGCCAACTGAGATTCTAAATAACATCTAAAAGCAGCGTTTTACCAGTGCATAGGAGGGCGTGGCCCAAGCCCCGGCCCTGACCCTGGGGCCTGGCCCCTCCCTTGACGGCCCTGCGGAAAGCGGTACAACTTTGGATACGTAACAAAAGTGTATCGGATCAGCCTCCCGGTTACACTGTTCTTGCAAATCCGCAACACTTTTGTTCCTTCTGTCTGTTGATTAATTTTATTCTGGAGCAGTAGTGTAAACGCTCTTGAACTTTGACAACTTCATAGCGGACTACACAGTGTGAATGTGGTCTTAGTACAACAGGGTGTTTCATAAAAAGGCAACCAACCCAACTTTATTCGAGTCTTTTTGGAAAGAATAATATTTGAATCGATTTGATGCATATCATCTAAAAGCACAATCTCTCTTCTACTTAAATCTGGCAATTGTTAGAAGATATTCAGTTATAGTTGGGCTGAACAAGAGCAGATTTTGTAATACAATAGCAAAAGTTGCGTTTGATTGACACCTCAATTCAAAGCAATTAGCGGCTGCAGACAAAGGAAATTCTCTCAACCAATAATTCAAAACAAACAAAGCCGCAAAAGTTTCCCCAAAACTGGTAGGGCAAACTCTCGCCTTGTGCAAGCGAAAGATGGTTTTTAAGGGAAGTTATGTGCTTATAGCGAAAGAAGAAGGGTAAATCTAAAGTTCTGTCGCATAGATTATGTTTATTTGATTCAGGAGCGGAGCAGAAGGCATTGTAATTCTCGCGTCTTTAGGGCTTAAAATGAAACGATTACAAAACAGCTCCTAAATCAAATAAACATAATCTAAGCGACGGAACTTTAGATTTACCCTTCTTCTTTCGCTATAAGCACATAACTTCCTTTAAAAACCATCTTTTGCTTGCACAAGGCGAGAGTTTGCCCTACCAGTTTAGGGGAAACTTTTGCGGCTTTGTTTGTTTTGAATTACTGGTTGAGAGAATTTCCTTTGTCTGCATCCGCTAATCGCTTTGAATTGAGGTGTCAATCAAACGCAACTGTTGCTATTGTATTACAAAATCTGCTCTTGTTGTTGGGCTGCGCTTTTTCTGAAACACCCCGAAGTTTCTTACAAACCAGTTTCTCCCAAAAAACGTATTCAGATTCAAATTTTGCTTCATGTGAAAAGTCGTCACAAAAATTTCGTGGTAAGAAATCAAAATTGATTTTCAAATTCAATATTATGAAAAAATCAATGAAAATAAAGGTTTCAAAATATCGAAAATGTTTGAAGAAAACTATAATTATATAAAATCATTTTAAGTGAAAAGGCTCAACCAGGTTTTCAAATTCATTTCGCTAAAATCGTTCGTGCTGTTGTAAAGTTCTTGGCAATTCAGGTTGAAAGTCCTTTCTGAAAAACATCGAAACGAGATAAAAAAGTGTGCCAAATTTCATGGAGTTCTTTGCTTCATGTTGCACCAATTACCCTCTCCTCAACTGTACTGAGCCGTTCTTGTAGTCTTCCTTTAGAGTTGCACAATAGAAGATATTTTATTTTCGTCTATGGGGTGAGTAAAGAAAATAACAAGCTCTCAAGCTCTGTTTAAACGGTCACTTCTCCCTGGATATCAAGGCAAGCATAGGTTCCAAATCTTTAAAAAAGCTGGTGTAAAATTCCATGACCTTTTTCTTTGAACTAAATGGCTTCAAATAAACGTTGGCTATTTTGCTATGATTCTGCAGTTGGACTTTTCTGACATCTTCAATATTTTCAGAATAATAGTATTTTTCTTCTTTTCTGAAAATTCAAGAAGAATTTTCAAAAAACTTAAAACCATCATAATTTCTAAACTATTGGATGCGACATGAAATAATTTCCAAGAAAACCATAGTTTATGGATATCTCCAATATGGTATCAAGCAAAAGTCTGTCCCTCTTCTGGCTTATGATTTAAAAATCTGATGACGTCACATCCTCAAATGAGTTGAAATGTAACATGTAATTTAAAAAAATATTCAAGATTTCTGAAAATTCCAACGGTAGAATTATAGATAAGTAGCTTAATTTTCTTTTAAGTCATTCAGTTAGAAGAAATAGGTCATATAATTTTAAACCCACCATTTTACGTTGATTTCAAGATTATAAAGCAATGCTATCAAGGCAATAATATTGGTAAATATCATTCATTAGTGGGTGTGTTCAAATAGATTTCGAATTTACCTGACTGAAATCGGTCATTCCGTTCTTTATTATGAGGGATTTTCTCAAGAGAGCCCCTTCAAGAAATCTTCAAAACAGGCCTAAAATGACGACCAATTTTCTGCCTTTCGGCAATGACTTTTACATGCTTTAGCACATGTTATTCCTTTGGGAGGATGAAATGGTATTCCCTGAGAGCATAACATCTTCCCAATCTTGAGAAAATCGCGTATAAAATCAGAACGGAATGGCCGATTTCAACCAGGAAAAAATTTTAAATTGATTCATCATATCGGCTGTTGCGTAACAAGGGCAAATTTTGTAATACAACAGAAACAGTTGCGCTTGATTGACACCTCAATTCAAAGCGATTAGCGACTGCAGACAAAGGAAATTCTCCCCACCAGAAATTCAAAATAAACAAAGCTGCAAAAGTTTTTCTGAAACCCAAGTAGCTAGCGCGCTTGTTGTGCATTCCAGAAATTGTTCTTAAGAGCAAACACGAGCATATATCGAAAGAAGAAAGATACATCTACACATCTACCTCGGGCATTTTATTTCTCTGGTTCCTAAGCCGATTGGGAGGCGATTCAATTCTCTTATTTTTTTGGGTGTTATTAAAATACTTACTGCTCAGCCTCTAAACCAAAGAAATAGAATGCCCGAGGTAGATGTGTAGATACATTCTTCTTCTTTCGATATATGCTCTTGTTTCCTCAAAAAAGCTTTTTCTGGAATGCACAATGAGCGAGCTAGCTAGCTGGGTTTCAGAGAAACTTTTGCGGCTTTGTTTGTTTTGAATTTTTGGTTGAGAGAATTTCCTTTGTCTGCGATCGCTAATCGCTTTGAATTGTGGTGTCAATCAAAGCAACTCGTGCTATTGTCTTACCAAATCTGTCCTTGTTCTGTTGCATACGATAGTGAAATGTATAATTGCTTTCACACGAAACAGTAGATTTTCAAACGGCGTTCGTTTTATTCCCTCACCCGGTACATTATCGTTGCAAATTTGCACCGTTCTTTGGTCAAAGAAACCCATTCACAATACAAGGTGAGTCAGAAAACTGCAGTGTTTGAAAAGTTGTCGAAATTTGACCCTGCCACAACTGAAAAAAAATTTCTTTGTGCATTCTTGCTACAAAAAATCTAAATTTTGATGTAGTAACTGCTTTAGATGAATAAAATTTGTCTGCAATCAGGCATTAATAACTTTAAACGTAGTCGATGCTTTAAAGCATATTAGGAATTCATACGGGATTAGCTTCTTCAACATTTTGTCAATTCTAAACTCCCACAGGGCTGTATGTGTTCATTTCTATTTTCGGTGAGCCTGGTCCCAGGCTAATGTATTCACAGGTTGCAGGATATTTTTCGGTGAGCCTGATCTCAGGCTAATGTGTTCACGGGTTGCAGGATAAATTTAAACTACCCATGAATGAACTACATTGGTATGACATAAATAATCTAAATCATCTTGTCTCTTTCTTGTGTTTGTCTTTCTCTTTCCCTTCTGGGGCAGCAAATAAGCTTCTTTCAGGTCTAATACACTGCAACGTTGACTTGGGCCTTAGTTGTTTAATTCAACCGCCAAAGCAAAGTCTCAAACTATAAAATCTCGTTCTGGTTTATTCCTTCATAGCTACAAAACTTAGCAAACCAGAACAAGATTTTGTAATTTGAGACTTTGCTTTGGCGGTTGAATTAAACAAGGAGGGCCTAAGTGAATTTTCGCAATGTGTTAGACCTGAAAGAAGCTTATTTGCTGCCCCAGAAGGTAAAGAGTAAGACAAACACAAGAAAGAGACAAGGCGATTTAGATTCTTTGTGTCATACCAATTTAGTTAATTTATGGGTAGCCTAAATTTATCCTACAACCCGTGAAGTGTTTTATGTTATCGCAGGACGTGTGAGTCAATTTTACTACAAATCGTAAAATCTATTTGCAGCCTTTTCAAAAACCTGTAGCTTAAAATGGATTTTTTTTATTTTGTTCTAACACAGCTCAACTCCCACAGAAAACAAATAATTATCCTCCACAGAAACTGATATTTTCATTGGCCAAACTTTTGCAAACCGAAATTTCAAAAAGGTTAGAAGCAAAAATCAAATGTTGCTCATTTTTCAAAAACTGCAAGTCTTTCTGACTCACCTTGTAACTGACGAGCCATTTCAATGAACATCTTTCTGCGGAAAGAGAGGAGATTGCTTGAAAAAATTGCGGACAAAATAAACCCATGAATTCCATTTGATGGAGCCTGTTGCTTTAAAATCTATCCATAACCGCAGCGATAGGGGTCATTTGGAGAGACGAAATTGCAAATTGTTGTGTAGGAAAATGGGCGGAAAATATCGTAGAGACTTTGTAGTCTGAAAACGTGTTTCCTTTTTTCTTAAAGTTTCCAGTAAGTGGGATTTTCTGAGCGGGCGGAAATTATATTGTTCACGAGAGAAAATGTCACTTTTAATTTGAATAAAAAGTCACACCTGAGTAACTATCTATTGTGTAAATTCCGCCTACTTGGAAAATCCCACTGACTGGAAATCAGCCTTTACGACTTTAAAAGAGGTATGGGAAAACTGTAAACAAGGGGAAATGAAGGTTTTTATACCTGTACTTTTCTGACTTTTGTACGGCAATAGAACTCATCATTCGTAAAAGCCCTGTGACCGCCATTTACCAGAATTGTGTCCGCCATTTACCAAAAAATATTGCTCCCCCAGACCCCAGACCCTTTTGTAAGTGTCAAGGTGGTTTGTTCTTGCGTAGTGAGTTTCTTTTCGTATGTCTATCAAATTTTCGGTGATTGTGTCATGTGTCTTGATGGAAACCAGTATTACCTCCAGAAAGCAGTTGCAATGACTCTAGTGAAGAATATGCTTCAAATCGAAACATCAGGCGGAAAACGCAGTCTCACAATAAATTGGACGGCAAGAACAACGACAAATAAAATCAATTTGTATAGTATTAGAGAACTATTTCAGCATTTCCATTTTAACGGATGACAAGTCCAAGAGTAATAAAGGACAGAACTTCACTCCATAGTCAATATGTTCAAATCGCAAAAAGTAGTGCCAAATCTTTCTTTGAATTGAATGGCTTGAAAGGATTTGAAAGGAAGCTCAGTTACTTTACCGAGGGGTGTATCACGCTTTTAAACAAGCGTACGAGATTTTTGTAAACAATAGGATTTTCAGCGATTTTTTACGGATTTTTCTTGACAAACAACAACAGGATGTTTGCCAAAGGTGTACGGGATTTTTAGAGAGTGATAAGTCCTTCGTACTTTACTATAATTCCACCGTGAACTTTTTGATATCTTGATTAGTTTCAAAATTACAGCTTTTTATACATTTCAAGCCGTTTGAGGTCACAATATCTTCCAGATTTCTGAATCGTAAAACAGAATAGCGACTGACATGTGCTTATGTGGACCTTTATGAACTATGATGGTGATTTGTTAATTCTACAGAGTGACTCGGAGGAAAGTTGAACGTTTGCAAGCCTGTGCAGTTTACTAGATGCTCATCAGATTCGTTACATAGATTACCAAAGTCAACTTAGAAACATGTAACTTAGGTAACATGTTAGGTAACATGTTAGTAACTTAGGTAACATGTTAGGTAACATGCTAGTAACTTAGGTAACATGTAAACTTAGATAACAAAATTTAGTTACATTGACTACCATTGTCAATTTAGTAACATGTAACTTAGGTAACATGTTAGGTAACATGTTAGTAACTTAGGTAACATGTCAACTTAGATAACAAAATTTAGTTACATTGATTACCATTGTCAACTTAGTAACAAGTAACTTAGGTAACATGTAAGGTAACATGTTAGTAACTTAGGTAACATGTTAGGTGTCATGTTAGTAACTTAGGTAACATGTTAGGTAACATGCTAGTAACTTAGGTAACATGTCAACTTAGATAACAAAATTTAGTTACATTGACTACCATTGTCAATTTAGTAACATGTAACTTAGGTAACATGTTAGGTAACATCTTTGTAACTTAGGTAACATGTCAACTTAGATAACAAAATTTAGTTACATTGATTACCATTGTCAACTTAGTAACAAGTAACTTAGGTAACATGTAAGGTAACATGTTAGTAACTTAGGTAACATGTCAACTTAGATAACAAAATTTAGTTACATTGATTACCATTGTCAACTTAGTAACATGTAACTAGGTAACATGTTAGGTGACATGTTAGTAACTTAGGTAACATGTCAACTTAGATAACAAAATTTAGTTACATTGATTACCATTGTCAACTTAGTAACATGTAACTTAGGTAACATGTTAGGTAACATGTTAGTAACTTAGGTAGCATGTCAACTTAGATAACAAAATTTAGTTACATTGATTACCATTGTCAACTTAGTAACATGTAACTTAGGTAACATGTTAGGTAACATCAGTAACTTAGGTAACATGTCAACTTAGATAACAAAATTTAGTTACATTGATTACCATTGTCAACTTAGTAACAAGTAACTTAGGTAACATGTTAGTAACTTAGGTAACATGTCAACTTAGATAACAAAATTTAGTTACATTGATTACCATTGTCAACTTAGTAACAAGTAACTTAGGTAACATGTTAGTAATTTAGGTAACATGTCAACTTAGATAATAAATTTAGTTACATTGATTACCATTGTCAACTTACTAACATGTAACTTAAGTAACATGTAAGGTAACATGTTAGTAACTTAGGTAACATGTCAATTTAGATAACAAAATGTTGTTAGTTTAAATCGGTTGTATTGTTCCTTAGTTAAGAGCAATTGCAGAAAATTGTTTAATCAAAAAAGTACTGCAAAACAAGCATGAGTAGTTAAATACCGCAATTGTGCTTCATTGCTAGACTTATCACATAAGCCTCTCTAACTTACACTTGTTGTTGTTGTCATCACTTCAGTTGAGGCAAGTTCTGTTGTAGCGACAAGTCAGTTTGGGGAGCGAAACAAGAGACTTTTGAAATGAGTTTAGTTCATTGCCGCAGCTTTGTTCTTTTGCGGAGGAAAACATCATTTACTACTACGAAGGAGCTCGGACGGCAAGCACGACGAGAAATAGAATCATATTTGGTATACTATTATTTCAGCATATCTTTCCAATTAATTCATTCTTGAAAGGATGACAAGTCCAAGAGTACATTTTCAAAAATGACAGCCCAAGTATATAAATTTAGACAAATCCAAGTGACACAATTCGAGTGGCTAAGCCATAATTATATTAGAACGTTCCGTTTCGGATCCATTCCAAGATCCATCATCAGCGTGTAAAAGTGGACGTAAATCTCCATTAAATAGGGCAGTAACAAAGGGTACCAAAAAGGCAAGGAACATGCAAAAACAACGAAAGAATTGGGGAAAAATGTCAATCAAGAGAGTAAAGAAAGGAAACCAAAACAGAGGGGGGGGGGGGGCATGAAAATGGCAGGAGCTAGGAGCTAGCGTTAGAGATTCAACTACTTCAATTTTCAAAACTTCCTCCACAGAAAGATATATATTTTCCCCCGAAGGAGAATGCATGCTGAAATAACTGTGGCGTTTAGCTACCCATGAAACAGGCCTAAAGTTCTTGATCAAATTTGATAACAGCTCAGTATGATGATACTGAACAACCATCTGTAATCATACGACTTATAACCATATGACTTGTTTCATGAACGGAATGGCAGCTATTGTTTACGTTCAAGTTGAATTCACAGACCGGCCTCTTTCCAAACAGATTGCAAGGACCAACCAGTCATATTTGTGCATTTCACTTCCTGCAAGGTGGTTGATCCTCCCTAGACTGGGAGCGGGCAGGCCGGTTTTTTCGCAGTTTGGTTATGAGTCCCAGCTTGAGCAGTCTCGGTTTGGCAGGATGTTGTCTCGTTTTGGTGAGCGATAACTGGGACTCACTGTAATCAGTCTAGCCCCCCGTTACTTCAGGAACCAGTTAATCAACAAATGCGTGGGTTAGCGTAAGATTACCAGGTCAATGGGCCCGAACTTGCGTCAATTAAAATCTTTATAGCATGAAGTTGTAATTTTTAAAGAGGGAGCAACAAAGAGATGAAAAGAACTTACAAAATCATGGAGGTTTTGTTGTCGTTTTGTTAAAAGGCTTTGTGCAGAACTGATGCAATTTTTAGATCTTGCCATGATAACACACCCCACCCCTCGGTGTCATAGTATTGGACAAGCAAAACGAAGCACTTTTTACTTGAAATGCTAACCAGTTTCAAATCAAAACATGAATTGTAAACTTTCGACTTCTCAGTTGAAAACTGAGTGTTCGAAGTTCGCCTCACTGATCAATTTAGCTGCCCCATTTTCACGTGTTTGGTGCGTAAAAGTTGAGGCAGAAAAACAGTTGTTTCTTAATATGTTGGAAATGCCTTTATCCACGTTCTAGGGGGCTGGCATCGTTGAATCAGAAGACATAGCAACTTTGTATCTCAACAGTTTCCAGATTTCTTCATTAAATATGATTCGAGAAGGCAACTTATTACGAAACTTAAAATAAGCTACGATAAAATATCCAAGTCAATACCACATTGGGGAGAATTCCACAAATTTTCATTTTTGACTGCGTATGTAAGACATTGGAATTAGCTTTCAGTTTTTAGGGTCATCAGGATAGTAGCCAGGTAGTCATCTGCGACATAGAGCCGAGGTTATATGTGCAATGCGAGGAAGGATGTTATGCAGTATTAGCTGAACTCAAATATCCACATTAAAAATTTCCCAAATTGATGCCAAAAATCTATAAGTCAGTGAGCCATCTAAATCCATCATGCATTTGGCACCTTCATGAAAGGAAAGAGATTTAATATGATCTCAAAACCAAGCATCTATGCAAATCACCGACTACGAGAACGATAACATTTGGCATGGAGTCGCTCTCATTCAGAGGAAGCCTATTGTGCAACAACCTGAACGATGAAATAAAGGGGCTACCAACAGTTACAAGCTTTAAAAGAAAGATCAAAATCTGGACGGATGAATAGTGTAATTGTAAAATTTGTAAGTAGCTTGTCCATTACGTTATGTAGCTTGTAAATATTATTCCTTATAGATATATCTTTGCAAATTATATTGTAAATAGTTGGTATTATTTAGCAGCTTGCAACTATGTGACACCAACTTTAAAGAATAAAGATGATTTGATTTGAATTTAGAGGCAATTTTTTAGTTTTCTGAAATAATTTGGCGGTTTTAAGGGTGTTGATACCCCTTAGGATCCCAATTCCAGGTCCCATCTGGCACCACGTCTGACTTGCCCCTCTCTGCACCCCAGTTTTATAGCAAGCTGCCAGACTCCTGTGAATGAAAGCAGATAGGAGAGAAGGTGAAGTTAGGGACGGGTTATTAATTTTTGCTGGGGAGAGGGTGGAAGACATTTCAACTATTTGGCGGAATTTTCGCAACCCCTCTCTGATTTTCCTGAACATTTTGGTACCCCCTCAAATATTGCAGAAAATATTTTCAGCCCCCCCCCCCTTTCAAATACATGCATGTAAGGTAATAGCACTATACTGTCTTCATTTAAATTGCATGGAGCTTTACATCGGCACAGCTGCTGGTATGTTAAAGAAAAATATCATTTCAAATGTGATGCGAAAAGAGCAAGCTGAAGCAGTTGCATTTAAGAATTAAGGACGAACTAGTGTTAGATAGAAGTGAACTTACTTCCTGAAGAGCTAGCCTTGTGGAACTCTACAGGACATACAGTATCTCTAACTATTTTCATACATCCTCCCTAAATTGTGCGTTATTTTCGTCCCCCTCTCTTTGAGTACGTAAAATTTCCGCACCCCCTCCCAGATGTCTTCCACCACGTCCCCGGCAAGGAATATTGACCGATCCCTTAGACAGGTGCAGGCAAGACGACAGGTGCAGTTTATAGAATAAGAGATAAAAAGTCAGCAAATGGAAAACAGCAGCAAAAGTGCTGCTTTGGCGAAAGAATATGATGCGCATCATATCATATGTTCCCAACTGGATATTACATTTCCTCGACAGCCACACTAGGATGAGTGCCCCCCAGATAGAAAGAAAGTAGAAGCCACTTATATCAAAGTCAAGAGACTACCAAAGATTCTCCATTTATTTAGCTAAATAAATGTGCATGTTAATATTGATATGGTTTGGGAATTTGTCGAATTTATGTATTTGACTCGTAAAATTGCTTATACATATCCTAGACATTTGATTTTGTGAATAAGCCCCCCTCTCTATTAAGTCCCCTTCTGGAGTGTCCAAAGTTAAATAACCCCCCGGGGGCTTAAAGGCACTGAGTCTGCATAAATAGCGCGCTCATGACCAATATCAACTTCTTTTCAATCATGAAACAAAAGTTGTGATTTAATCGCTATTGAAATTAAACCAAAGAAATTGCCAAGGATAATGCAAGGATTAAGAAGTCTTTGGTCTCCCATGCTAATGACTTTAGCACTATTGTGCGATAACAAAGGGCCGTCAGCAGTTTGTCAGCAAAATTCAGGATAGCGTTAACGCTCAGCTATTCATATGGACTCAATTCCTTTAACAGAGCGTTTACAGTATATGCGAATATCTTTTACTCCCTTTTTTCATTCAATATAAAGATTTTACGAAAATGAAGCACTTAAGACACTATGTACTAACTACTTAAAACACTACAAGGACGATACAACGAGCATCATTACCCCCTCACGCTCCTCCGCAGCGTCCTACTAATTTGACTTTGTCTGTCCTTGTGTCATAAATTTGTTTATTTTGCTTAACCCCCTGTTATTCTTAAACCAGCTTCAAAACGTTTGTTTTCACAATTGATTTTATAGTATAGTTTCTATGCGTAAAAATGTTGCGAAATCTAAAAGTCGCTGCGAAGGAGCGTGACTACCCCATGGCCTGTAGAATATGCAGAGAAATTACAATTAAATACGATTGTTTTATTGATAAATACAATAGCCGGTTTCACATTGGATGTCAGGCTAGCATAGGCGATAATGTCGAACAACAGAAACCCCAGCCGAGAGAGCAACAACGACAATGACTGCTGACGTCACTGCTCTCCGCCCAGAGTCCCTTACGCTCAGGACACCTAGACTTATGACGATGAGTCTCTTATTTCCCTGTGCTCTTTGACTTCAAGACGACGCCAATGCTATCAGGTCGGGGTTTCTTTTTAGATTATTGTTGATTTTGAAATGTTGAAAATCAAAGCAGCTGAATTGTCATCCAAGCATTCTTACAACGAAAACCTAGCATAAAATGCAATACAGGCGATACAAACAAACAAAAAAGAAAAACAAAGGAATGAGAGACTGGATGGCTGTGTGGCGTGAAGCAAAAGTTTGACAGTTTGGTGGATGCGTTTATAGTCAATTCGAGTATAGTTCTATTAGCATCATCAGCAAGGTCTTTATCACCATAAAATAAAAGCTGTATAAGAGAATTGATTGAAAGGCTATTGATTTGAAAACATGGTCGCAATGCTACTGAAACTGCAGCGAGAAGATCTCGTAGTTGAATGTCAAATGAAGGGCAAAGCAACGAAATGTGATCCGTATCCTCAATCCCGTCATTCGTAGGGCACATTGGTTTTACAGCGTCCTTAAAATTGTGCCTGAATTTGATTCTGCGACGAACTCTTCTTTTACAGTTTGACATAACAACAAATTCAACAGCACCGTAGGAACCTTCTTTGAGGTTGGGGGAGGGGGGAGGGGACGATATTTCAAGGGCAGTCTGTCATCAAGCTAAAGAGGCACTTCCTGAAACAAAAAGGGCTCGTGCCCCTAGTACCCCAAATAATTAATCTTGTACTTAAAAAAAAGATGAAACATAGAGTGATTTCCATGAAGACTTTCGTGGAGGTCCAACGCAAATTTGCGATAACTCGCGGCGGTTATTGCAGAAAGTTTGCTAATCTAAAACTGGCAGGAAACTTCCAGGGGAATACCTTAACCATGAAAACATTACAAAACAGTTAGCTAATGGACCTTTTGGCTATTCTACAAAAGAGCCTGGATCGAGGGTTATTTTCATACATTTTATAATAGAGGCTCGATCGAGTGCCGTTAGAGCTTCTGTCACTATTGTGCACATTCGAAAATTCTTCAAAATGTATCAAAATATCGTTCGATTCTGATTCTTTTCAGAATAGCTAAAAGGTCTATTGACTCGAAATTAGAGCTGGAAGAAAAGTAGATTGAAACCACTTAAAAATAATGAAACATTATTAACGTAAACGTAAAAACTTTGCTGTTCTAAACCCAATCTAACTCTTGCAAGTCTTATGATAACCACAAAAGTACACCATAAAAACGAAACAATCGGTCAGTAAACTCGAAAATTAGAACTGGACAATAGAGTTTATCGAAAAGATTTTCGCCGGTGGTCGTAAAAAAATTGTTAATCTAAAACCAGTCTAGATCCTGCAGGTCATCTCATAACCACGAAAACACACCGTAAAAACGAAACAGTTGGTTATTGACTCGCAATCAGAACTACAATCAAAATCAGTTTTATGAATACCTGGAAGCAAATAAATCACTATATGAGCATCAGTCTGGTTTTCGACTCTTACACTCGGTTGCCACAGCCCTTGTGCCTTGTGGGTAGCACCAATGATTAGTACCTGAATGTTTCACCTTTGTTCTTTCTTATATGCTTTCTTCTTCTTTCCAAATATACTGCCCGATTCTACCCTCATTTCCTCACTCTCTTAGTTTGTGTCACTTCCTTGTTCATCCATTCCTTTATTTCTTTCTCCTCTTTTCCCTTGCTCTCCATTTCTTTTTCCTTTATCTCCTCTTCCTTCCTGGGAAATTTGAGTATTTCAGCTACCTTCCTGGTAGCGCCGCTACCACGCTACTTGGTTTTTTGAGCCCTGTCATTTAGTTTACACTACAGCACCATATTGATAAAGGAAAATACACTGGTTTAATTTTTATTGATTTGGAGAAGGCTTTCGACACGGTTGATCATGAAATCCTGCTAAAAAACTGAAAATGTATGGAGTGACTGGCCTGGAAAATGACTGGTTTAAATCATACTTGGATAATCGTAAAAAAATTTGCAGGATAGATGGCACTTCCTCCAATGTGAAGGGAATAAATTGTGGAGTTCCTCAAGGCTCTTGTCTTGGCCCACTCTTATTCCTGATATATATCAATGATTTGCCTTTTTCCCTGCACCAATCTTATGTCAGCATGTACGCTGATGATACGGCCATTTCCCTCTCTTCAAAAAGCATTGATGATCCACAAAAAGACCTAAACTTAGATCTTTTGAAGCTACATGATTGGTTGCATGCTAACAAACTTTCTCTGAACGTTGTGAAAACGCAGTCGCTTATTATAGGTTCTGGTCCAAACATCCGTAAGATCGAAAGCCAGCCTGATGCTCAACCATCTTTTTCAATAGGTGATCAGGAAATTGAAATGATAGCCAATACAAAATACTTAGGTGTTCAGACAGACAGTCAACTAAACTGAGACAAACATCGATACAATCAAGACCAAGGCTAATCGAGCCCTTGACTTATTAATTATTCCAAGACATACCTTCCACCTGACGGCCTCAACAAAATGTATTGAGGAATTGTAGAGCCCCATTTGAGTTACTCTTGCTCCGTTTGGGGGTGCTGCAGTGAATCAAATATCAGCGTCTTGCAAAAAATCCAAAATAGAGCTGCAAGAATTGTAACAAACAGCCCATATGATGCTTCTGCTGCTCCGCTAATTCAGAATCTTGGCTGGTCAACTATCAGTAATCTTGTAAGAAAAGAGACCACTACTCTAACTTATAAATCTCTGAATTCGCTTACCCCAGACTATTTGAGAAAATTATTCACAAAATGTTCGAATGACAGAGAACGGATTCTGCACTCTTCAGAAACTGATCTTAGGATACAGTTACTAAAAATAATCCATGGCCAAAAGGCCTTTTTTTCTACATTCAATTAAAAGCTTACAAACGAATTACTAACTACACTACTTACAAAATACTATACCCTACTACTAAAACAATACCATTAGGAGCGAAAAACAATAACTACCTCATGGCAACATAAAACAGAAAAATACGAACATAGCGTAACAACTAGAGAAAGAAAAAAAATAGCACTTACTAAAAGGGAGATGGTGGTTGTATGATTTAGGGACTTGCTAATCAAATCGGCCAGTTTTATGGATAAAACGTAGAGACCCATCTGGAAGATCGTTATCACCATACAATAGAATCTTTAGAAGAACATCATTTGAAAGATTGGTAAATCCATGTGGTCGTAATAAAGAGGAAACTCCAGCGAGAAGGCCTCTTCGTAATACTTCACAGGAAGGGCAGAGCAACAAAGAGTGTTCCGTGTCCTCAATGCCATTAATTGGTTGGGCACATTGGGTTTATGGTATCTCTGAAATTATGCTTTAAAAAGGCCTTTTCTTATCGCGGTGTGAAACGATGTAGAAAGGGAGACAAAATTGGCACCCTCCCTGAGAATTTTTAAAGTGCGACTACAGAAGGGGGTGTAACTTAAATTTCATTTTTACGTTCTTTTTCATAGACTTCGTATTGCATTATATTGTATATTAGGTATGTTCTTTCCTTTAATTTTACTTTACTTTACTTTACTTAGAACTGCAATAAGAACTGAAAAATTTATTCAGTCGAAAACATTTTCGCCGGTGATCGTAAAAAGTTCGCTAATCTGAAACCAGTCAAGATCTCTTGCAGGTCATAATTATCATAACCATGAAAACATATCGTAAAAACGAAAATTTGGTAAACTGACTCGTAATCAGAACTGCAATCAGAACTGAAAAATTGAGTTAGTCGAAAACATTTTCGCTGGTGATCGTAAAAATTTCGCCAATCTGAAACCAGTCTAGGTCTTGCAGGTCATATCATAACCATGAAAACATACCATAAAAACGAAACGTTGGTTAATTGACTCGAAATTAGAACTGGAGAACTGAGTTTATCGAAAATGTTTTCGCTGGTAAATAACAGCAACAGAAAATCAAAAGAAAAAAAGTAGAAAGATCGAAAACATTCGTAAACTTGTTCGCAAATAAACAAAAACATCTTCGCCAAGGATCGCAAAAAGTACGCTAATTCAAAGGCAACAGAGAACTTGCAGCTTATGTCCATAGTTTAAGTAGGTCGATGAAAATAACCGAAAGAGCGAAAAAGTTCGTCCATTGCCGATGATCGTAAAAAGACTGTTAATTCGAATCCAATAAGAAACTTGCAGGTCATGTTGATCAATAAAGTTGATCGAAACACTTACCGCTTAAGCGAAACAGTTGTTCAATCGACCTGCAATCAGAGCTGGAAACCGGAGCCCGCGATGATACCAAACATCTCTCTTGTGAAAAAACCCCCTCACACCTTCAACGTTGAGCAGGGCAAAGTGCGGTATAGCTCAGGGTCTGCGTTTCACTACCTAAATGGGGCTATGCAAAGTAAAAGCTGTTGTTTTCCCATTGCATAATAGGATCTGGGAGAATGCTGAGAGAATCACCACTCAGACTGCACTGCAATTAAAATTTCCTACTTTTTCTGACTCATAACAAAACCAAGCACAATGCAATGTAGGAATTCTCTCGTATAAGAGATCGAGAACAAGATATCTTGCTTACTTACAAAGTTTCCTGCATCTACAACCTTTCAGAACAAGATACAGCTATATTTCCATACATTATCCTGGCAATTTGAAAACAAATTAAAGTCATGATCGGATAAGTAAAGGGAGTGTGCAATGGTATATAGGCTTCTCTATAAATAGAGCAAAGAAAACATTCAGTCACAGCATTGTTTTTTTGGCTATCAATTGTTGACAGCATGTGTGGGACATCTATTTTTAGGATTTTTGCTCTTTGCAATGCAAGTTTTTAATCTTGCACAAACCCTTTCAAGGGAGTGTGTAATGGTATATAGGCTTCTCTATCAATAGAACAAAGAAAACATTCAGTCACAGCATTGTTTTTTTGGCTATCAATTGTTGACAGCATGTGTGGGACATCGATTTTAATAGGCCATTTTTAGATCTTTCTGCTCTTTGCAAATGCAAGTTTTTAACCTTGAACAAACCCTTTAAAATCAGAGGATAATTATAGCTTAAAAACGGAATGAAACATTAAACAATTTAAACAGGACTTCTTATCAAGTGATATTCATTTGCAGCACTAAAAATGTTCGCTTCAGGCCACTTTTAAGGAGAGTGCGCATATCTTTGAAATGATTTTAAAAGAGTGGTGTTGCAAGTTTATGCTGATGTACAAGGAGCTGCTCGATGGGGGGTCAGTAAACTTTGCATATCTTTAAAAGAATTACAGTTGATAATGATCAATTTATCTGAAGTTACGTTATGTGTGAGGTAGGTCAGCTAATCCAGTCTTCAATTGCTTAGTGCGACAGCTGCATCGGAGCACGCTGCAAAATGCGTCAATTTGCTTACAATGTAATCACTCGGTAGGCGTAAAACCACCCCTGCGTCTATTTTTACTGATGGAATATAACGGGATTAGCGTATCTGATTTCAAGCAAAAGGCGTGAAATTGCCCCTGCTTCAATTTTTACCAGTGAGATATAGCGCTGAAGGGGCATATCCGATTTGAGAAACACCCTTCCTTCTATTTCTGCAGGTGAGTTGTAGCACGAGAGGCATATCTCGCCACGGGGTAACCTAATAGACAGGCTTTTACTCTTTTAAAAAATCAAAAATACAGTAAATCCCTGTATATAACAAGAACATATTGGCTGTCTTTCCTGAATTATGCATCTTGTAATTAAGAACCTGTTTCAGTTTGATGTAAAATATGTTCTTATGACAGGGGTAGCAGAGTTTATTTTGGATTGTAATTATTATGTTCATTTTTTCCCAGGGTGCTGTTAAAGTTTGAATCTCCTCCACTGCTGTTTGTCAGCTTAGAATTGGTTATTAGGTACAGTATAACTTCGCCAAATCAAATAATAGGGCTGAACATCTTTGGTGAAGGTTCTAAAACGGCCTACGCAAGGCCCCGCAAGGCACTCCTATTTCAGCCTAGCTCTCAAAAAAGTAGGTTCTTATATGTGGGGATTTACTGTCGTGAAGGCAGTTTCCATAAGAACAAAAACCAAGAAGAGGAAGATGCAGAGACTATACTCCAGTGACAATTTGAGAGCAAACAGCCTCCGGGGGGACAATGCAGGCCTGGTTAGCAACATGAAACGTATTCTGTTCTGTTTTAACGGTCCCTGGTAAGGAATATCTTTAAAACTTTGTATTCGGATATAACTTTTATTCGCTACCGCGTGATGGTGTTGTGGTGCAGCGGCGTAATCCTCTGACTTTTCAGCCAGAACAGTCAGGCGGACAGGGCTCGATGCCAGTTAGAGCTCCACCACTTGAGCGTCATAACAAGGGGTCGAGGACCCGATTAGGTCTTCTCTTGTTCTGCGATCCTAGCACTTGGCGCTAAAAACTGCTCCTTCACCGTCACCTTCACTGCAACCAGCAGTCAAGGCTTGATACAAGAAATCGTTTGATAAACATTTGTAATGGTTAAAAACGGCGATGCAGAATCGTCTTTGCCATGCCAGTGCAATAAAGTTGGATAAATTCAACTTAACGCCATCGGCAGGGTTAAAAAGACTGCTCATGAACGAAGGGGCTAGGCAAGAGTGAAAATCTCTTGAAATTGTCAAAAAGGCATGTGCAGAAGCTGAGAAGGCAAAGAGTGTGTGGGCTGTTCTTTGTTCTATTTATAGACGGACGGATTTACATCTGCCTATTAGCTTTAATTCAAACTTGAGGAGATCTTGTTGTGTGATGCAGCGTGGTACGATTAAGTTCAATAAACTAACTGTGTAGCATTGACGATGCATTACCGCGCTTCATGGCTACCCGCAATGCACCAAGAACGCGACCCATCAAATTGGAATTCAGCTCAACGCGTCAAGCCGCATCAAGGGTATTAGGCCACTTATGATTTGATCAAATATTTATTCACATTGATTGTTCTTGTTTTCTTTTGTTCGACTAAACTTGCCCTACTCCTGTGTGTTGGGCAGTGGCGGACACCTGGGGGGGGGGGGGGGGGCGAGGGGGTGCGATCGCCCCCCCAATGTTGGCTAGAACAAAGATCTTTTGTTCGAAAACAATAGAAACAAACAATGCTTTTTAACCCTACTCGCCCCCCCTGTGTATTGGGTCCTTTTCTTCTGTAAAGGCACACTAAAACACAAGAACACAAGGGAGTTAAAGCATCGAGTCCGCATAAATAGCGCGCTCATGACCAATATCAACTTCTTTTCAATAATAAAACAAAACTTGTGATTTAATCGCTATTGCAATTAAACCAAAGAAATTCCCGAGGATAATGCAGGATTAAGAAGCCTTTGATCTCCACTGCTAATGACTTTAGCACTATTGTGCTACAACAAAGGGCCGTCAGCGGTTTGTCAGCAGAAATTCAAGATGGCGTTGACGCTCAGCTATTTATATGGACTCAATGCCTTTAACATTCAAAAATTACCAAACTGAAAGCAGTTAGGCCAATTGACTCTGGTTAGGATAAGTTCAGTTGAGCAAAACTAAGAAAACAAAAACAATCAAAGCAATGTAAATAAATATCTAATAAAAACATTGGTGTCTGAACCACCCTTGGCCGCATCGCACCACATCCTCGTCTCGATTGTGAATTTAGCTCCACGCAATATATCTCTCCAGTCCTCCAGTTAAACGTTTGGGAGAAGGCAATCTCGACTTAGTAAACTTCAGATCCTTGAGAATGAATAAATCCTTTGACAATTCAAAATTTAGAAATATTTCTTTCCTAACTTTCTTCATAATTCCCACAGGCATACAAAACCAATTTTTCAAAAGAAGTTACCTGATTTCACTTGTCTAAACGCTACCATTTTTCGCATTAAGTTCATAATACTTATCGTTCTCATCATTTCAGTCCAGTCTTCGCTTCAAAGAAATAGTCTTCATTATTTTCACACAGTTGAAGTTGTTTGTTGAGCGGTCCTCGACGTGCGTCTCTCAACTTGTCGGCAATGTCATTCGGAAGAACACTAGCTACGTCCTACAAGAAAAATAAAGGAATCATGAAATCTCATGCCTTCCGTTGTATAGACTTAACGACTTTTTGTCCCTTATTTCCCTGCGTTCTTTAATATGCTGAAATCACTTGGTAATAGGGACTCATACCATTACTCTTATAAAGTATATATAGATCATTATATTTTTAGTTATAGTTTTTAAGCAAAATACTCAATCTAGCGTAAGAGTCACATTTTTCAGATGTTTTATCATTATTGAAGTCTCCTATGATAGTGTGCATTTATTTCTGTCATTTATGACTAAACTAAAAGTTTTACATGCACGAAGAAATTGATCTGGCAATCATCAGTGCTCTTTTGCAGTATGATTCAAAACCAGATGGCTCTAAAAAGAGCTATTTTTTAGAGCTATTACAAGATCAGCTATGTCTTGGAAAACAATTTGGTCCTTTATCTACTTGGCAAAAAAAGAAAATTGAAGATCGGCCATGCAATCAAATTTTGATGAATTTTGAAACGGGAGTACTTTTTTGGGACACCCGGTAGATAAATATTTGATCAAAACATAGGTGTTCTAACACCATTGGTTTTTACTGTAATTTGCTATAATTCCACCCGTCGATGCTTAGCACTTCCCACGTTCTTCGAGTCCCATTCCATGCGTATGTTGCTGTGTGTCTAACCTTATCAAAACATTGTTTATGTGAGAATTCGGCTCCTGTCGCTCTCTTTGCATATATTTATACCGCGTGTTCGTGTCTTCATACACAGACGACAGCAAGTGCCTTTTCTCATTACCTTACTCGTATTAAAATTCGCGCAGTACTATTTTTGCGACCTTTTGATTTCAAGCTTTAGGAGGATGAAGTAGACCTTTTCAAAGAGGTCTGGGACGGCACGCTACTTTGCTGGAAGATGGCGGATACGAGGGAAACTTCTCCGCAATGCTGAACTGGAGTTGCAGTGGGAGAAGTTATGGACAAAATATGGCATTTAACTTAAGTTATATGGTTCAAAAAAGACCAGAAAGGCTTCAGCATGAAAACAAATGCTGTTTTAAGCGATTTGGCAGCTTCAAGAATAGATTTCGCTCCTTCAACGTGGCCAACTATAAAGTTGTGCTTTCTCTTTTTATTTTGATTTGATTGAGTGCACTCAGAGGTGTGAAATCGATTCTTCAGAAAGACAAATCGCTTTGTCTATTTGGAAACCTGAATCTTTTGTTTTACCAAATTTGCCCTTGCAAAAGGGGCTCGGGAGGGGCTACAATAGAATTTTTCAAAAGCTATGTTTGGTAGCGACATGTGGAAAAAGGCGTTTGTACCTTTCTCAAACATTGTTGGGGAGATGAGATCGCTTTGTTTCAGTTTCTTTTATCTTTAATTTGCAGGTCCACGTCAGCTTTTTAAAATTGTATTGATTATGACCTGCTTTAACAAATCACAGATGTATGTATGTATGCATGTATGTTATTCACTAGGTCCTTACTAGGTTCTTAAATACGTGGGTTTTTACTGTACCGCAGGGAAACCAGGGACTCAAGATAATACGTCAACTGAATCCCAAATGAACATCTTCTGTTAAAAATTGATTTCTTCATGAGAAAAGCATCGTGGGAGAATCAGTGGGAGAGGCAATGATTTGATTGCTACATGCATAAAATAGGGCCAGCATTTTACCGTTTCACTTGTAGCCCTAGTTAAGCAAGGTTCACCGCTTGGAAACGAGGGACTCGAGGTAATGAGTCGACTGAATCCCAAATGAACATTTTCTGTTAAAAATTGATTCCGTTGCAGAAAAGCATCGTGGGAGAGTCAGCAGGTGTGCATGGGCGATTGTAAGGAATAAAGATCTGAATCAGAGAGAGCAGTATTGTTTGAAAGTCAATCAAAACACCCATATCTTAGGTCATTGCACGTAACCCCACGTAATAACTATTGAACTTAGAACTGCCTGACCGTGAGAAAACATCTATGGTCGAGTCGAAACCTTGCTTAATTCACAGCGTGTATAATTACCCGTTGCTGATTTGTGCAATAATCGATCATGGGCTCACGGAAGCGTTGAGTTTCGGGCATAAATCTTCAACCATTTCTTGCCTTTTTACCTCACATTTAACGTGATTACCCCTCACTGTTTAGTGCAGTCATCGAGCTGGGGTCAAGGAAGCGTTGAGTTTTGGGTGCAAATGATCATCTATTCTTGGGTTTTCTCACGCCACAATGGGACAAAATGTCGCATTGCTGATAAGTGCAGCTCTTGAGCATTAGCCTAAAAGATACATTACCAATGTTCTTAGGGAGCAGAGAAGCGCCAATTTTCACCAAATCACGGCTTTATTGCGGTTTGGCGGGCTGCCTTCGAATGTTGTGTCGTTTTATGTCAGATGGTAAAGGTTAGGGTCAGTTTCACGAGAGAGTTCTCAGGGTGAGTTAGGGTTGGTTAGGGTAAGTTCGGATAAGCTAAGGTTTGTTAGGGTTAGTTAGGGTAAGGGGTTAGGGTTACTGTCTAGTTAAATATCTGCAAAAGGAATATGATGTTTAGCGGCGCCTCCTAAACTGCAAATGTGAAAAGGACAGGCCACTATATCGACGGCGTTTGTCGGACCCAATGAGAAAAAGATGTTTGCAATGATGCAAGTGTAAAATAAAGTAAAGATCAGGAATACCGCAAAACGCCAAAAACAACAGCAAATATGTACGATTGATAATGATTATATAAAATTGCCAATACTTTGTCCTGCCATGTAGGACTTCTTCGGGGCTGTTATGTGATAGTTATAGCCCGGAATCCTGAATGCAGCTATCACATAATAGCCCTGAAGAAGTCTTGAAGGTGTTCTGGCGCAGTGGTGTAATCCTCTGACTATGCAGCCAGAACAGTCAGGCGGACAGAGTTCGATATCCGGTAGAGCCTCACCACTTGTGCGTCATGACAAGGGGTCACGGACTCAATTAGCGCTTAGCAACTTCTGTGATCCCAGCGCTTGGCACTAAAAACCGCAACTTCACCTTCACCTTCACCCCCATGGCAGGACGCAATATTGACAATTTCATAAAATCATTATTAATCGTAATTCGCTGCTGTTTTTGTCATTTTGTGGCGTTCCTGATCTTTACTTTGTGCTAAACTCCACTCGTCTCCAAATTACACAGAATTCCTACCTCTAATTTGTGATCACCATCTCTTAAAGCCAATGCTGATATGAGTGCCGTTTCAGCCATGACTCTTATTGTCGTATTTTTATCTCTACTAGCAGCCAATAAGTCTGGTACCAGCACTTTCAATGTATCTGATTCTATTGCAGACGGGACTCTGCGCGCAACGTATTCTATAGTTTTGACAGCAGTTAAGCGAACATCATTTGATGAATGTTGAAGTGACTGCAAAGGAAATTGTAAGAGTAAATACCAAGCGGCTACAAAAAACTTGAAATTTTTGAAAAAATGTCTGGATATTAATTTGGTAAATCTCAAAGGTTCTTGCTTTAATCTATCGGTAAAAGACTGATTGACTTAAATTTAGAAACCAATTTTAAGGATCCATGTTACTATCTAGCAGTCAGAACATCACATCTTTATAAAGCTATCTTTAAGGCTAAGGCTTGTCCGAGCTTGTCAGTCTTCAACCTCGTTCCCAGGGCGCTCTTCATCATACGCTGATCACAAAGCCGATTGAACACCCTGGTACACTTCGATCAAATATATCAAAATAAGGACAGATCAGCAGCCATTATGGATTTGGAATTTGCTAGGCAACAATAATTATGCGACTTCAATTCCAGACAACAAAGCAAAATTGTAATGGTTGTTGCTTAGTGACAAGAATACATTGTTGTTATTCGAATAATTAGGAAGTTTCGAGAAATAATTTATGTTTGCCATCGTTTTCAAATAGCCAATCAAATTGCAGAACGGGCTCGTGTATCCAAGAGTAGAAGTACGGCAACGAACTCACTCTGGGGACGAGATTGGTCTGTCTTTTACCTTCTAAAAGCATAGGTTGCAAACTCTTTAAAATCGGCATAAAGACGGGTGTAAAATTCTATGACCTATTTCCTCTAACTGAATGGCTTCAAAGAAACTTTAGCTACCTCTATGATCTCACCATTGGACTTTTCCAAAACTGTGAATATTTTTGTAAATTACAGCGTATTCTATATTTCAGCTCATTTGACGATGTGACGTCATCAGATTTCTAAATCATAAACGACAAAAGTGACAGACTTTTGCTTGATACTATATTGTAGACAAAAACTTAACTTTTCTTGAAAATTATTTCATGTTGCGTCAAACAGTTTAGCAATTATGATCATTTTAAGTTTCTTTGAACATTTTTCCTGAATTCTCGTAAAAGAAAAAAAACACTCTAGGCTAATTCTGAAAATATTGAAGATTTCAAAAAAGTCCAATGGCAGAATTATAGCAAAGTTGCTAAGGCTTCTTTGAAGCCATTCAGTTCAAAGAAAAAGATCATGAAATTTTACATCGACCTTTTTAAAGATTTGGAACATATGCGTCAGAATATCACATCTTTATAAAGCTTTCTTCAAGGCTAGCCAGTCTTCTTCCCTCTAAAAGCATAGGCTCAAAAATCTTTAAATCGGTGTAAACAAGTGGTCGTAAAATTCTATAACCTAGTTCTTTTAATTGAATGGCTTGAAAGAACTTTAGTTACTTATCTATGATTTTGCTGTTGGACTCTTCTGACATCTTGAATATTTTTCGAACTTACAGCGTATTAAATATTTCAATTTTGTTGAGGATGTGATGTCATCAAATTTCTAAATCGTAAACCGGAAAAGTGACAGAATTTTGCTTGATACCATGTCGTAGACATCCATAAACTTTGATTCGCTTGAGAAAATAATTTCATGTTTCGTCAACAACTTTGGAAATTTCGACGGCTTAAAGTTTTTTTTGGTCAAAATTTGTCTTCAATTCTTAAAAAAACAAGAAAACACCCATAATCCTGAAAATATCGAAAATTTCAGAAAAAGTCCAACGGCAGCCTCTAATGAAGGCCTTTAAATTGAAGTTTTACCTTGTGCATCGATTCAAGAACATTTACGGGTATAGCCTGGCCTGTCAAGGCATTCGATATCATGAGATGACCGAGAGAGCTGACACCAAAAGTTGAAATGGGAATCTGCAAGAACAAATGTAATAAGGAGTGTGAAAAAGGAATAAAATACTGATTTTGAGAAATCGATTTGAAAGGCAAGTACGCAAGTTACCATTCGCCATGATAAATTAGAAATTAAATGGTGTTCCGAAAACGTTGTTTGCCGTTTGATTGAATATTAAAAAAACAACGATATGATGAATGGGCTCCATGGTAAGACAGCCCAGTGCCTAAGATATTCAAATTAATTTCAGACACCAGAATCTCACAAATCCGTTGAATAATCACGGACTTCTGAAGTTCAAGTTTGTGCAAAAGCTGAAACCAGGGGCTTCTCAATAGCATTTGTAACGAAAGTAGCATGGGGGTAAAGTTCGTTTTATTCCTTGTTTATCTCAGGGCAAACCAAATGGAATTTGGACAGCCTCGTTTTCTCTAATATCAAATCAAGCTTATAATGCTTTGAGGAAGTATGTTGAGTAAAGGTTGAAATGATGACTAAGTTTTCATTTATTGCTTTTTTGATAGTTGTATTCTCAAGTAAATTTTTACAATGTCTACACGAAGTAAATTACTTTTGAAGTCCATTTGGTTCGCCCTGACATCAACGAGAGGTGTGCCACTGGATAGCTTTCTTTACCTCGATGTTGGGGGGTATTTTGCTAAACAAGTCAAATTAGGGGTCTCTGACTTCAGCTTTCACACAAATGTGATCTTTAAAAGCTCCTAACTCAATGAACACAGACTGCAGAAGAAATAAGAAGTAGTAGATATTCGTACCCTATCTGCACCAGCTTGCTTGAGCACAGTTTTTGTTAGAACATCGTTTCCAGCGACTTCATGTAATTTCTCAGGAGTATCGAAGATGGCGTATGATAATGCAACAGTGCGCCCGTGACGTATTGTCCAATCCAAAGAATCGTCTGAGTCTAACAAAAGATGGTTGCAAATGATGTTTGAAACATGTTTGCAAGAAATCATTCCAACAAAACGATAAGGCTTTCAGGCTGATTTGAAAAATGTTCCTTCAGTGGAATTTTCCAAGCGGGTGGAACTACTATTGCTTTCTCGCGAAATGCCACTCTCGAGTTGAATGGAAAGTTACGGCTGAGCGACCTTTTATTTTGAACAATTTCATCCGCTCAGAAAATTCAACTGACTCGAAATCAGCCGTTATGGGTATAAATTTCCAACCATAAAAGCTCATTTAATTCCGAAGGCTCTCGTACAGTTTGCTTGGCTTTTTTCAGTAATTTATTTTAAGTCCGGAGTTTGACTTCACTCGACCGTGCCTAACGTCAGTCGCCTGACGGAAACTGTATAAGCCGCTCGGCCATTCACCCCACATGGCTTAAAGGAGAGGAACAGTGTATTAGATTGGGACTCTGATAGGGAAAGGGGCTTATGTAGAATGTAGTCTCGAAAAGAGGGGCCTAATGGGAGATGGAGGTTTCAAAAAGGGGGCCCAGGGGCGGCTTTAATTTGCTGGAATCTCTCTTGCCCGTACTAGGAAATTAGTAAAGCCCCGTATTGTTGATGTATTTCTTTAGCAGTAATGACGTATATTTTCATGGAATGGATGGTTCAGAAGTGTGTTGCTTGCCCAGGGAGTCGTAGCGAGAGAGTCACACACCCAATGCGTCTGCAACCTCAGACACATCGATTAAATCTGACCAAATGATGCTAATCGGTTGGGTTGATCTTTGGGTGCGACTTTGCGGGCAGATAGTACATGTTTTCTGATTGATCCGGTAGTGTTTGTTTCTTTCCATGTTATGGCTGCGGGGTTGTCATTGTCTATTGTTGCCCGTGGTATCGTCCTTGTAGTATTTTGCAGAAGTAATCAGAAGGGAACGTAATAGTAACTTGTCCTGTAAAAAAATCTAATGGAATATATAAAGAAAATAGGAATCACCCCTGAAACCAATACTTACCTAGTAGCTCGTCTGTTAATAGGTCTTTGACCTCATACTCAGACATCACTGTGCACAGGGAACCAAGGGCACCACCAGCACCAACCCTTAGTTCATCCTTGGAAGAGAGAAACGAGAAAATCTTTAAAACAGAGATACAATAAGAAATTGAAATAAAATTTGATGTTTTGCTTTCTTCGACAAAATACAGCATCACTGACATGGCAACAGAAAGTACATATTTGTAACTGCGTCCATCACATCGATGATACGAAAAGATGCGTTTATAAAAAAGTCAAAAGCTTAACATGCACAAAGAAATTGATCTGCTAATCATTAGTACTTTTTGCAGTATGATCCTAAACCAGGCATCACTGAAAGGAGCTAAATTCGCTAATTTAAAACCATTCAAAAGATCAGAGCTATGCTTGGGAAATAATCTGGTTTTTGATCTACTTGCCAAAACAAGAAATTTAAAGATCGGCCGTGTAATCAAATTATATCAGTTGTTTGTACGTATGGCTATGATTCTTTAAATGTACACGAAGATTTTGATTATAAATATAACATATAGCCTTGAATATAATAATAGATGTTTCGGGCATAACCCTTCATCAGTAATCAAATTTTGGTGATTTTTCAAACAGGACCACTTTTTTGGGACATCCGGTATTGAAACTCACCTCATTCGATCCTAGAAGTGGCACAAGTATTTCAATAAGGCTCTTTCTCACAGCCTCACTCATCTTGCTTCCTGCAGTCAATGTCACTGATCTCAATGCCTTCAGAATACTTTCCCTAAGATGAATATAAAGCTTTCAGCGATAGTGTTGTTTATGCTTGCCATGCCAGCAATGTTTCCAAGTGTTTTAAAAAGTTGGTGTAACATTCTTACCTATTTCTCTGAACTGAATGACTTCTGCTACATTACTTTATTTCTACCGTTGGATTTTCCGAAATCTTCAATTTGTTCAGAATTAAAGTCCGTTTCAAATAAGATGTCACCTGAGATTTGCGACAACGCAAAATTCCTTCGCAAAACATTTCTATTGTTGTTATTCACGGGAATTTGCAGGTGACATCTAATTTGAAATAGAGTGTTTTTCTTCGTTTTTAATAATTCAAGAAAAATCTTGAAAAAACTTCAATCGAACCGTCGCAATGTCTAGACTATTGATGAAACATGAAATCATTTTCAAGAAAACCATAGATTCAGAATGTCTACAATATGGTATCAACTGTCACTCTTCTGCCCCTCTGGTTTACAGTTTTGAAATATGATGACCTCAAATGAGTTGAAATATAAAATACGCTGTAGTTTCGAAAAATATTCAAGAGTTCTGAAAAGTCCAACGGTAGAATTACAAATAAGTAGCTCAAGTTTGATCCCAGCCATTCAATTGAAAGAAACATATCGCAAAATTTACATAAAGGTCACGTAAAGTAAACAAACTTCTTTCAAAACGACCATTTTGCAGTTTTTGGCCGGCCATATCACAGAGATTTTCCTCTTTTTTTCTCAAAATGAAAGTGCTATTTTGAAGATGAACTCTTGAACTTCAGAGAGAAACAAACGAAACAACCATATGTTGTAAGATTGCAAAGATATTGATGGATTTTTAGAAGTAACTTTATTGTGGATTCACCCCATCCACCAAAATCTGTGCAGAACACAATGGGCCCGTGCTGGCGCGTGCGGGCAACAATATAGATTATAAAGATAACAGATTTGTTGACGGTTACGTGACCCAGCCCCTTTAAACTTATTTAAAGATTAAGAACTTATGCTGTCCATGCTTAGATTTGGTCCAAGTCTATTCAGTGGACTATCAGCATTAAAAGAAAATAACTACTCCTGCGAGGGCGTAAGCTACTAAGGTGACACTGTGAAGGAGAAACGACGTCACCTTGGTAGCTTACGCCCCCGTAGGAGTAATTATATTCTTTCCATGCTGATAGTCCACTGAATAGACTTGGAGTAAGTCAATCCATGCTAGACCAGAGTAAGACAAAGAAATTTAAAACATGGTCCAATAACTAGACTCAAAAGTGATTTCCAACAAAGATTGTGCAATTATCGGAAACTCATTTCTTTCAAGTGTGAAGCCATGGTCATGTTTACTTTATTCCTTCCAAAAAAGTCAGTTTGCAGTTTCTATCGTTTCATTTCGAAAGCTCTGTTAGGTCAAAAGAAATTAGACTCTTCTTAAAAGAAACAAATTTGTTTACATTATCTGACTAAAATTTTAGGAAATATTTCATGTAGGAGATCTATTGACTGATTACATGTCGTAGTTGGGCTCCTTGATAAATCGATAGTCGCTTCAGTTAGCTTAGTGCCGTCATCCAATTCAATGAACGAAGCGGAAACTGGAACTATAAGAGGAGAATTGACTTTAATTTAGAATTTTTAATCATTAGGCAATCTAAATGTCTCAAATTAGATGTCACGTGAAACTATCTGCGAATAAAAACAATTGAAGTTTCTCCTATGATCAATTTTGCATTTTCGCAAATCTCATATGACATCTAATTTGAGACAAAATCCAGTTACCTTATAGCACTGTCTTCGTTGTTCTTTATCCCGTTCCTCAATTCCGTAAACAAAGAGTCGACTTTAGCATGGAGGGAAGTTAATAGCGTTAGGCCATGTCCCGCCTTATCTCGCAGGGCCAATGTTTTGTCATTCAACGCTTTTATGAAGGTAGTTTGAAGTTGAGGCAAGAAAGGTTTTAACATTATGCCAACCTGGAAAAAGAAATATGTACGGTTTAAAATAAAAAGATTATAAAGGTTTTGGTCTTAAATGTTTTCGAAAGGACTTCTTGTTGCAATGTGGCATAATGTCTCGTTCAATTCCTACCCTGACCATCCCCCCCCCCGGGACACCCCCGGGCATTTGCACGAAAAATATTCCCGGCCCCCGGGCATTTGACCGTAGATTTTTCCCCGGCCCCCGGGCATTTGAATAGCATTTGACTAGAACAGGAGCTTTTTCTTATACAGTAACTGGGAATATGGCATTATCTCATTGCCCGGCCCTCGGGCATTTGACCACCGATTTGTCCCCGGCCCCCGGGAATTTGAGCAAGGAAGTTTGGTTGACCCCCAGGCTGCCCGGGGGGGGGGGGATGGTCAGGATAGGAATTGAACGAAACATAAATATGAAATCACCTGGAGAAACGTAGCAAAATACAGTGCGTCTCAAATGATGCAGCGGCTCTTGCAAAAATATACAATCATGAGTAATGCTAGACTGATTACACGTTCGTAATTATCGCTATTTATAGACTGATGGATGCTATAACTACGACTCATGATCAAACTATTCGAAAATTCGGCCAGTTGAGTCCAGCCTCGTAATGATCATTTCGGTTCCGCAGAATATCATATTATGGTCTAATCATGGTCAGCAAATCATCCAGAATGTCTTTTGATTTGTGTTGTTGTTGTCTGCCATGTCTACTGTCCGCCATGTTTATTGAAAGATTCGCGAAAAAGCCAGAAAACAAAATCATATCTCGTTGCCGATTTTTCGAAGCATAGGCTCCAACGTCATATATCCTCTCTCGACGAATCATATCACAAGTTAAAGATCCTGCAATGTGATTGGTCGCGCCATTGATTTTGGCGATTTTGGTCAAATTTTCAGTTAGTTTGATTATCAGTCCCATTTGAAGCGTAGTGACGTCATCCAATTCAATCAACGAAGCGGAAATTAGGACTGAAGTAGTAAGTCTAGAGTAACGCACCGATTTGAATGAGATATCCAATTCAATTTCAATTTCATGAGAATTCTCAGCTAAGCTTTCATGTTAGTCTAATTTGAAAGATGATACAATTTTTACGAAAGAACATTAACAAGTATATAAACAGTCGTGGCCATAAATTTAAGATCACATTTTTGTCAATAACGTTTCTTGGCGTAACGAGATCGAACCCTACCGCTCTGCCTATTTTACTCTCATCGGGTCCGTTAAAGTCAATTTTCCAGTAGATTCCGAATTTTAATGTTGCTTTTTAAATCTTCGCGCCATTTTGCTATGATGTCACAATGAAATCAAAAGAAATTGCCGGAAGTTATAGTGGCTCTGCCGATAATGGGTGCGACCCAAAAATTGTGCTACTAAGCTGGCTTTTACATCAGTTTATGCACAATTCATTTCTATGATTTGTTTGCAAAATATCGAAACTCCACAAGAAATGTTACTTCAGGGAAAAAGGTGAAGGATTGCCTTCAGTCCACAGCTATGGCCATAAGTTTAAGACCAGCCCTTGAATCTTAATTTGAAGCAACAAATATTACTCCACCAGGAAAAGTGAATTTCGTAAAACGAAGGATTCAGCTATCCGAGAAGACAAAGCGATCCACGGCTCTGAAGAAATTATTTCACACATTTGCGTGCACTCAATCAAATCAAAATAAACAGAGAGCGCAAAACATCATGGTCGGCTGCGCTAAAGGTGTGAAATCTATTGTTCAGGCGGTGAAATTGCTGTGCCTTACCCTCCAACGTCTGCAGGACAGAGCCCGTTCTATTATTGATAAGGCCAGACTAAAAGACAATTGGTCTCATGATTGGTTGACCGTTGAACAACTAATAAACTTTGATCGATCAGTTATGACATACAAAATAATCAACAGGCAATGTCCCGAAAGCCTTTGGGGTAAATACCATCATAGGACCCAGCATTCCAACTACAGAACAAGGAATTGCAGGGACCTACAAATCCCAAGAAATAATCTTGAATATGTCAAGAAAGGCTTTCACTATTCGGCTCTGAAAGCTTGGAACAATATACCCATCAATATCAGAGAGCTCCCTACACTTAGTGGATTCAAAAACAATTGAAAAGTTATTATATGAGCTGAACACAAACTAAAACACGACGCCCTGGAAGAGCAGCTGCTACTACATAGATTACTGTACATAATTTTGCTTTAACTGTATATAGACTATATTAATGTAATTAGGATATTTATTTTCTTATTTAAGTATTGCGTTTGTTAGCTGAAGGGTTTTTGTGTATAAATAATTTAAAATGAAATGAAAATGAAATGCCTTGATCAGACATGAACAAGGACAGATTTTGTCAGACAATAGCTTGAGTTGCTTTTGTTGACACCTCAATTGAAAGTGACAAGCGATCGCAGACAAAGGAAATTCTCTCAACCAAAAACTCAAAACAAATAACGCGGCAAAAGTTTCTCTGAAACCCAGGTAGCTAGCTTGTTCGTTGTGCATTCCAGAAATTGTTTTTAAGAGCAAACATGAGCATATATCAAAAGAAAAAGAATATATCTACACATCGACCTCGGGCATTTTATTTATTTGGCTCAGAAGCTGAGCAGGAAATATTTCAATAACACCTAAAAAAATAAGAGAATTGAATTGCCTCCCAATCGGCTTTTGAACCAAACAAATGAAATGCCCGAGGTAGATGTGTAGATATATCCTTCTTCTTTGATCTATTACTCATATTTGCTCTTGAAAACAACTTCTGGAATGCACAACAAGTGAGCTAGCTACCTGGGTTTCAGAGAAACTTTGCGGCCTTGTTTGTTTTGAATTACCGGTTGAGGGGACTTCCTTTGTCTGCGGTTGCGAATCGCTTTGAATTCAGGTGTCAAAGAAAGAAACTCATGCTATTGTCTTACAAAATCTGGCCTTATTTCAGACATGTACTTTGTTTCACAAAGTTCGCGCTCCCAACTCAACTGGAGAAGATGTGAAGCCGAACTACAAAAGATACCCATTTAATCCCCTAATCAATATACAAACCCCCGTCAAAAGAGGCAACACGGTAGCCATTGCCCAATATTTCCCTAAACAGCACAAACGTAAGATCATCCTGCTTAGCATCCCACGAACACTTTATAGCGAATTTTAGCTTTTAATGCACAGTTTCCTTTATTTCATATTCATGCCGACTATCTGTAAGTGTGGAAAAATTCACAAGCGAGAACACAAGAAAAACATGCGACATGCCGGGGTAGTAATGGCTTGACAGAAGCAAGCTATAGGTGTCTGGCGTCAATCTCATCTTGGATGAACAATCTGTCGTTACTCCAGTTCACAATTACGAATTCTCTCGACTAAAAGCTGATTGGAATCGAGTTAAAAATATCTCACTAAAGTAAAAAAAAAAAACTACGACTTCTCTCGACTAAAAGTTGACTGGAGTCGAGTTAAAAACATCTCAATAAAGTAAAAAAAACTCATCTGAATTTCACTTCAAGGGACAATCCGTCGCTACTAAATTCCGTTTATACCTCATATCACTCCATGTGCTAAAAACTTCGTGGAATCGAATTAGAAATTAAGGTGAAGGAGAAGTTGCGGATCACAGAGGTAGCTAAGCGTTAATCGAATCCGCGACCCTTGTCATGACGTTCAAGTCGTGGGGCTCTACCGGGTATCGAACCCTGTCCACCTGACTGTTCTGCCTGCAAAGTCAGAGGATGACACCACTGCGCCACAACACCTTCGAAATATCTTACTAGGGTGAAAATTCCATCTATTTTCAATCCAAGGGACAATCTGTCGCTACTCCTGTTCACAACTCTTAACACTAAATTCTTTGAATTAAATACTGAGTGAAATTAAGTTAGAAAGATTTCACTAAACTTTGGCTCACAGACAAAAAACGCTTATCTACTTTGGTTTTAAGGGACAATCTGTCGCTGACTATTAGGTCCCGTTCCAAATCGCAAATAGTTTCAGTTTCAGTTTCAGGTTTAGGCTCATATATTTTAAATTCACTTCATAAAATTTATAATTTACTATACCAACAGCTAACTAAACTACAAGAAAAAAGAAAATATTACAGAAAATTAATACATTGGTAGGAAAATTCATACAATATACAAATACAGAGAGAAGAATAAATTGTACGGAGCGAATTACTCAAAGGAGGAGCAGGAGAGAGCCCCCCCCCCCCCTATCCTACGAAAATTTGAAATTATGATGGACACATTTGATTTCCATATATTAAAGTAGAAATTGTGCCAGAATCAAACATAGCGTTGAATTATTCACTGAACTTGTTCAGTAAGTAAATTTTCAGTTGCTTTTTGAAGGATATATTTTCGATGGAGCATTTCGGAGTTCAACGGGTAATGAATTCCAAAGTTTAGCATCAAGATATCGAATTGATTTTAGACCATATTGAAGACTGCTTATTCGAGATAAGTATAGATGTACTTGACTGGCCTGTCTCGTTGAATATTGATAAACAGATTAATTGAAAGGGAAGAAGTTATGAACTCGTGAACTCTAGTTCGCAACTCATATGCAGAGTCAAGAGAAAGATGAGACTTTCCTCCAGATGATAATTTCATTAGTAAAGCGTTCCTCGTTTTATCCAGTCAAAGTAACTCCTTGCGTTGTTTGAAACCCGACAATTCCTAAACCAGTTACTGTTGCCAAAATGGCCAAATATTTTCCCTAGGTTTCTTACAAACATTACGAAACCTTCCTTAAATACAGTATCTACAAGCAAAACCTTCCTCCAGCTCAAATCCGTATAGCCGTGACTTTTTCTAGACTCTGTTCAAATCACCAAATTCTCTGGGAGAAAAACTGAGTAAAATCGAATTAGAGATATCTAACGATGCTCGCTGAGACTATATTTGGATAAAAATCCCCACTAGGCATAATATTTTTGCCATCACAGGCCTGAGAAAATGTCCAGGAATGGATTATCGCTTTCATCGCGAAGAAAATGTTTGCTCTCAGTGGTGCGGCGACCAGAGCTCAAATGACGCACTCTGATTGGTATATCAAGTTGTCATGAAAACAATGGCGACATATGTTGACTCTAGCAGCAGGAAGTAGATTTACCGGATCTTATTTGCTTCAAGGCATGAAGATTATCGCAGAAGAGTTCGGGTATTTAAACTTTTTGCAAGAAGGAAATATTCTTGTAAATACTACTAAGAAGTTTTTCCTATGTTCAAGCATGGGCAATAATGCACCGTGTTTGTAGCTTAGAAATTAAAGTTCATTACCTCGTTTACTGCTGTTTTTCTTCGATATTTTCTCTTCGGCCTAAAAGGCCGCCATTGCAAGAAATAAAATTTAAATAACGCCTGGCGCATGCAGCTTTTAGGCCGAAGAGAAAATATCGAAGAAAAACAGCAGTAACGAGGTAATGAACTTTAATTTCTAAGCTACAAACACGGTGCATTATTGCCCATGGTTCAAGTCCAGGAAACTCAACTTTCAAAGCATTTCAATATCGGTGTTTTCGATGAAAAAGCAAAGGCCTATAGGTCGTCGTCTCAACCAACGGTTAAATCACGAGACGTATTTGTAGCGATACATCAGTTCAGGCAAATAGCGAAACTACGACGATACAGCATAGGTTCCAAATCTTTAAATCGGCATAAAAAAGTGGGTGTAAAATTCTAGGACCTATTTCTTCTAGTTGAATGGCTTGAAAGAAACTTTAGCCACTTACCTATAATTCTACCGTTGAACTTTTCAGAAATCTTGAATATTTTTCGAAATTACAGCTTAATTTATATCCTAACTCATTTGAGGATGTGACGTCATCAAATTTCTAAATCATAAACCAAAAGAGTGATAGACTTTTGCTTGATACCATATTGTAGACATTCATAAGCTATGGTTTTCTTGGAAATTATTTTATGTAGCGTTAAACAGTATAGAAATTACGCTGGTTTTAAGTTTTTTTGAAAACTTTCCTTGAATTCTTGAAAAAGAAGAGAAACACTCCAAATGTGAAAATATTGAAGATTTCAGAAAAGTCCAACGGTAGAATTATAGCGAAGTAGCTAAAGTTTCTTTAAAGTCATTCAGTTCAAAGAAATAGGTCATTAAACCTTACATCAGCCTTTTTAAACATCTGGAACTTATGCTCGACGATGCTGAGTCTACCTTCATGCCAGTTCGACGGATTTATCTGCCGATGTGGCACCAAGATGGTTTAAAAGCAGGAACAACTAACTCTTCCAATAAGGATTCTACTCTGGTCGGGGGGTCTTAAAAAGGATGCCAATGACGAATTTACTACCGGGTGAGCCAGAAAAAAGTTCCCACTTTCGAAAATTCATAGCATCAAGAGTACTTCGCGGATTTGAATGATTCAAATTCTAGTTAAAAGAACAAGGGCAGATTTTGTAATACAATAGCATGAGTTGCTTTTGTTGACACCTCAATTCAAAGCGATTAGCTACAACAGACAAAGGAAATTCTCTCAACCAGAAATTCAAAACAAACAAAGCCGCAAATGTTTCTCGGAAACCCAGGTAGCTAGCACGCTCGTTGTGCATTCCAGAAATTATTTTTAAGGGCAAACATGAGCATAGATCGAAAGAAGGAGGATATATCTACACATCTGCCGCAGGCATTTTATTTCTTTGGTCCAGAAGCTGAGCAGTAAATGTTTTGATAACACCCAAAAAAAAAAGAGAATTGAATCGCCTCCAAAACGGCTTGTGAACCAAACAAATAAACTGCCCGCGGCAGATGTGTAGAAGCATCCTTCTTCTTTCGATCTATGCTCATGTTTGCCCTTAAAACCAATTTCTGCAATGCACAACGAGCGAGAAAAACCCGAAAGAGCATCGTGTCCTAGATTCAAATTCCCGACAATGGTATCCTGTTTCGAAGTAAAATTTTCAAAAACAATATCCTGTCTTGAGTTTCTCCACCCAAAATTGTGCGCTACCCTGGAAATTTGTTAGGAATCTGTCACAAAATGCGGAAATGGTGCCATGCTAACAATTTAAATCACACCCGTGAAGTGCAAATGGCCTTCAACTATTTCACAGGGTCAATTCATGAAAAGTATGGATGCTGCCATGGAGCTAGCGATAGAAGAATGTTACCTTGTCTTGGAGCAAGTATCTTGACAATCATACCCTTTGCAGAGGCAGGTAGCCGTAGAAAAAACATACGAGTCTCCCCCCCCCCAGGCTGCAAATAGACTTAATCTACAGGGTGTCCAAAAAAAATTTTGCCCAGTTTGTCTGAAGATTGCGACAAAACGGCAAAAGATTCTCGCCAAACTTTTACATGATGGTGCTCTTCAGATGTTCAATTAAAGTTTGCAACCATCCCCATAAAAATCCGTTGAAAAATGATGGAGCTATCACCTTCAGGAGACCAAATTTGCCCGATCAATGAAACCAGCGGTCGGCCATTTTGTCTTACTATTTTGCAGCGATAAATAGCTTTATGGAATGAAAATGAAACAGCAGCTCCAATGTCATAGCTCTCGGGAAAATTCCGATAATCCTCGGAGAGTTCCACTATTTCGGACCTCACAGAAATTTTTTCTTACCTCACGTGAAGATACTTATCACTACAAAATAGCAAGGCAAAATGGCCGACCGCTGGTTTCAGTTATCGGGCAAATTTGGTCTCCTGAAGGTCATAGCTCCATCATTTTTCAACGGATTTTGATGGGGATGGTTGCAAACTTTAATTGAACAACTGAAGAGCACCATCATGCAAAAGTTTGGCGAGAATCTTTTGCCGTTTTGTCGCAATCTTAAGACAAACGGGGCACAATTTTTTTTGGGACACCCTGTACATTTCATGTGCTCGTAAGAAGACGAGAAAAATCACACAAAAACACTTCGATCTCTTAGCTGTCAAGCAAATATTGATTCATTCCAATCCATCCAGTACTCTTGATGATATGAATTTTCAAAAGTGGGAACTTTTTTCTTGCTCATCCGGTAGTTACAGAGTAGAATCGAGTTAGGGATATCTTACGAGATGCTGGCTGAGAGTTGATCTTCTAAAATCCTAGCAGGCCATAATCTCTTTGCCAGCTGTGGCCTGAGAAAATTTCAACGAATGGACTACAGTTTTCCTCATGAAACAACCCTTAGTTCCCAGTGGTATTACAGGATCCTAGGCTCGCTTAATTGGAGACCAGGGAGCGCCTCATGCAGACGTACCTTCTAAACCAGTGGGGGTACTTGGTCTATGAAGATACAGACAGGTGCCGCTGGAAAACCTGAAAGAGTATCGTGTCCTAGATTCAAATGCCCGACAATGGTATCCTGTTTCGAAGTAAAATTTTCAAAAACAATATCCTGTCTTGAGGTTCTCCACCCAAAATTGTGCGCTACCCTGGAAATTTGTTAGGAATCTGTCAGAAAATGCGGAAATGGTGCCATGCAAACAATTTAAATCACACCCGTGAAGTGCAAATGGCCTTCAACTATTTCACAGGGTCAATCATGAAAAGTATGCATGCTGCCATGGAGCTAGCGATAGAAGAATGTTACCCTGTCTTGGAGCAGGTATCTTGACAATCATACCCTTTTTAGAGGCAGGTAGCCGTAGGAAAAACATACGAGTATCCCCCCCCCCCCACCCCATGCTGCAAATAGACTTAATCTAGACACAAAAAATGGCGTAAGGGAAGCTTTGCACGATCACGTAGAAATCAGAGCAGAGTATCACTTGGCCTGCAAGGATTGTCCACGTCAACATGTTTAGTTTCTTTTATTTCATATTTAAGAGGCTAGCTTTGTGGATTAATTCCAATTAAAATAACTTGACAACAACAACAACGTTACACTGTCCTGGAGAAGGAATCCTGACAATCATACCCTGCTCAGCGGGAAATACCCGTATGGAAAATATACGAGTACCCCCTCCCTCCGGGGGCTACAAATAGACTAAATCTAGACAATACAAATGACGCAAGGGAATCTGTGTACGGTCATGCAAAGATCAGAGAAGAGAGTTACTTGAACCGCACCGATCGTGCACACCAACACATCGTGCACGTTGATAGATAATAGTAGCGGTATCTCTTGGCTTTTAAGACTGTGAAACGAAGGGCGTCCATTAAAGCTCCTTCTGCCGTAAAAGTAGGTGATTATTAATCAAATAAAAAACATGTAATCCAGGGCAAAAATGAACCGCTGTGCGTCCAAAATGACTTCTGGTGAATATGATGGGTGGGACCAGCTGTCTGGAATGATAATTTACATGAAAGAGACTCCGACGTGGGAAGATGGACACGTAAAATGGCTGCAGGCAGCTAAACCCCTAGAGATTGCCGTTCCGATTTTGCAAACAATAGAAAATCTAATCGATAAGATATAAAGCCACTGATTGGCTCATTCAACAATGGCACGGTCTGTTCTCAGTTTGATATCCATCGCTTCCCTATCGCTTCCCTATCGCTTCCCTATCGCTTCCCTATCGCTTCCCTATCGCTTCCCTACATTCTTTGCGAAACTGATATGGCCTCAATCTGCAGTAATGTAAACGCTGAAGACAGCTAAACCCAACTGGATTTTGTCATCTGCACATTTCGCGATGGCATGTGGTCACGTTTTGCTGAGCTCTCGTGACGGGCCTAAGCTTGCAACTTCTTTACTGGTTTCTGTTTTGTTCAATTAAGGTTCAGTATGGTTTCCTTTTTAATAAAATAAATATCGTCCTGATTGTCTTGATAGAAACAACCTTTTTTTAACATCGATCGATCAAATCAAGTAAAAATGTTGCAAATTGAAAAATGAGTTTTTAGGATAGGGGTGCTCTCTCCTCGATTAGTCTATCTACTGAGAGAGCTCCTTCTTAAGAAGTCCCTCCCCATAAAAAATTCTATGTAACCATGTTGTAAAATTTATTATTCATTATCTGCAATTTAATAATTTGGATAATTGCATGTATTGTATTCTGTAATAATTCATATTAAGATATTTCGTTGTCTTTGTAACTTGTTATAATTTTAATTAAATGTTGCTTGTTTAGTGAAGTTTGTTTGTGTGGAATCTTAAAATGAAAAACTGAACTGAACTGAACTGAACTGAACTGAACTGAACTGAACTGAACTGAACTGAACTGAACTGAACTGAACCTTTACGATTTCACGACCAATAGAAAATCTAGTCCACAAAACTGTCCATGATAGTTTGATATCATCTGTCCAGTGCCTTTCTGGTCTTTCAGGTGTCCTTTTCCCAAAACCTTACCTTTCCGTCGAGACAAATCTTTGCTAGTCCATTTTTGTATCTTTGATATGTCTACAGAGTCTCAATTTGCGTGTCTCAATACCTCAATTAGCAGCAATAAGCTTGTACATGTTCTAAGCTTACCTGGCAATAATCTTTGCAAATAGTCCAAGGGAAATACAACAGACCACAGAGGTCTTAAATAGATTTTTCCTCTTACCTTCTTCAGCAGTGAAGCCAACGTATCCAAAATGGCTACTTTCACATTCCAGTTAAATCTGTCACCAAAGATTCGAATCAACGGCCCAGTGACGTTGAGAAGTGCTGGTTTCAGGGCTTCTGGGGTAGTCAAGGCAACAACTTCTCCCAGTAACATTGCAGTCTGCTCTTTAAGGTCAGGACCACCATTCAAGATACCCTCTTTGTATACTGGGAAGATCGCATTGATTCCCTGTGTTTAAAAGAAATAGCTTTACTTGACAAGTACCAAATGATTAAAAAATTTAACACACTTGGTGAGCTGTGGAATAAAGTTTACGTGGCTCACATTCAAACTGCAATAACAAGGGCAGATTTTGTAATACGATAGCAACATGTGCGTTTGATTGATACCTCAATTCAAAGCGATTAGCGATTGTAGACAAAGGAAAGTCTCTCAACCAGTAATTCAAAACAAACAAAGCCGCAAAAAGTTTTCCCGAAACTAGTAGGGCAAACTCTCGCCTTGTGCAAGCGAAAGGTGGTTTTTAAGAGAAGTTACCTGCTCATAACGGTAGAAGAAGGATAAATCTAAAGTTCTGTCTGGCGGATTTTGTTTATTTGATCCAGGAGCTGTTTTGTAATCGTTTCATTTAAGCCCAAAATACCCCAGAAATAACAATGCCTTCTACTCGGCTCCTGAATCAAATAAAAAGAATCCGCCAGACAGAACTTTACATTTACCCTTGTACTTTCGTTATAAGCACGTAACTTCTCTTAAAAACCACCTTTCGCTTGCACAAGGCGAGAGTTTGCCCTACTGGTTTCAGGGAATCTTTTGCGGCTTTGTTTGTTTTGAATTACTGGTTCAGAGAATCTTCTTTGCCTGCAGTCGCTAATCGCTTTGAATTCAGGTGTCAATCAAACGCAACTGTTGCTATCGTATTACAAAATCTGCCCTTGTTAACTGCAATGTTAATCTATTAGTCACAGGCAAAATTGAATGTGAAATTCTTATTTGGTACAATCACTCATCTTTTAGACCCAACAATACGGAGAATGCTGGTAAGGGGTTTGTATGGGAATGAGAATTCCACGTTCCATGGTCCATGATTTAACTAACTGGAAACTAACTATAGCCTTGTTGGTTCTAATTTTAGCATGATAGAAACCAATGACAATCCCCTTTCGAAACCAAATTTGCAATTCTTTTTTGCAGTTTATAACCTATGACCACTGAGGTAGATTTTCATGAAGTTTGAACTTTCTTGTGCTACTACTAAACTTACTCCATACTTCCGTTTCCTACTCACAGTTCTTCTGACCGGTTTCGACAATAGGTATGGTTTCGAAAGCAAAACTTTTGTTCCAACAACGCACACCCAAACTCTCAGCTGCCTTTATCTCTCTCTTGCTAATTTAAAGGGGCTGTACAACCCGTCCTCTCTGCGTGGCACTGCGTGGCACTGCGTGTCAGATCACCGAATGTGTTTAGGCTAAACGCAACGCATCTAATAGCAATTTTGCATAGAGAACAGTGATCCACAGTATCCGCTGCAATCTCGGTAATCGAAGCTTTGGTGGAGGATTTGTTTAATTGTTTCAACGCTGAATGTTTGAAAATTTTAATGGATATCAAAAAGTTCCATCACATTTCTGAGACATAGACAAGAAAACACTGCTATGAAACTTAGGTAGAAGCTGTGATGAAACTGACCGCCATTGATTCTGAAGGCTTTAGTCACGTGCGCGGGTTGTCCTGTACTTTCTGATTGTTTACAAAATCTTGTACAGCGCCTTTAATAGGTACTCCCGAAAAAAGTACTCCCATTTGATAAATCACCAAAATTTGATTACAAGGCCGATCTTCAATTTTGTTTTTTTGCCAAGTAGACCAACGACCAAATTATTTTCCAAGATATAGCTGATCTTGTAATTGGCTTTATAATTAGCAAATTTAGCTCTTTCTAGGGCTACCTGGGTTTGAATCATACTGCAAGAAGCACTTACGATTACCAGATTAATTTCTTTGTGCATGTAAAGCTTCTAGTGTGGTCAAAACTTACAGAAAGGAATGCGCACAATCATTGGAGACTTCAATGATGATAAAAAATAAAAAATTTTTGACTCTTAGGCAAGATTGAGCATTTTGCTTAAAAATTATAGCTCAGAATAAGGTTTTTCAGCGCGTAATATTTCGCCCTTGCCGTATCAAAACCAAACATTTTCTCATCTATGGATATCTTTGGGTATTTGACGAAACAATTCAAAAAGAAAGTTTTATCAAAGGTTTGATAATCAATTTTTGGTAATTTTTGAAAGAGGAGTACATGGGTATTGGGACACCCGGTGGTAAGATAAAATTTGTACCTTTCCAACAATGCAGAATCCTGGTATTTTCCCTTCACGGGCATCTTCGGCAGCATATTGTATTGCTTTTCGTAGATTGCCAATGTGTTGCATCTGCTCTGAAGGATCAAGGCGCTGTTGAGGGAAAATTGCAATTAAGTCCAAAAAATATTAAAACAAAAAGTTTTGAAAAATCATTTCACTGTATTGTCAATTTAGAAAATAGCGTTTCTTTTCTTTTATCATCGACTTTGTAAGTTTGTATTAGGCTTTTATTACCTGACTGACGCTTCAAAAACGAGGCAATACAAGAATCCCGCCAATCCCATTGGCTAATCGCACATTTCCCGCGGTTTTCCCGTAGCCTTGTATAATACGATACAAGGACGCGTTTTTGTCACCACAGCAACTAATTTAGGCCTGTGAGATTTACAATGAACTCAAACGACATAACAGTAACAAAATGAGTTTGACTAAATGGTATAAGTCAAAATTAGAAGCTATCAGGTAATAAAACTCATACTAACCGGTTTTGTAGTTGTACAGGAAAATATAAAGCCCTCGGTCTTATTGCACAGACCTCGCAAGCTCGGTCTGTACTTTTAAGACCTCGGGCTTTATATTTTCCTGTACAACACAAAACCGGTTAGTATGCGCATATTAACACTATGGTTTTTGTATTGTATTTAATCTATTTCTTAGTAATTTTATATTGTAAGTAATGTTTTTAAGTGAAGGGGCAACCCTCCTTGTAAAACAGCTCCGGCTGAAGGGCAACCCTCTGGTACTGAATTCGAGAGGAATTATGTTGTTATGCGCTATTTAGTATTTTATATATGCTCATAATATTTACAATGTATCTAAACTACAAATACAATCTACATACAAACACACACAACTACACAACGATGCCACAGGAGCATGGAATTTCACAAGAGCCCTGCGGCCCTTTAAAATGAACTCAAACTTTGTCGCAAAATAGATGCCCGGTCAGACATTCAGGGAATTTCATTGAGGATTCTGGTGATTATAAGGCATATGTAAACAAAATAGATTACTTATTTAGTTCTCAAGAACATAGGTTCCAAATCTTTAAGAAGGCTGGTGTAAAATTGAATGATGTACTTCTTTGAACTGATTGACTTCAAAGAAACTTTAGCTATTTCTCTATAATTCTACCGTTGGATTTTTCGGAAATCTTCAATATTTCCAGAATTAGAGTGATTTTCTTCTTTTTCAAGAATTCAAGAAACATTTTCAAAAAAACTTAAAACCATCGTAATTTCTAAACTGTTTGACGTAACATGACGTAATTTCGAAGAACCCCATATTTTATTAATGCCTACAATATGGTATCAAGCAAAAGTATGTCACTTATCTGGTTTATGATTTAGAAATTTGATGACGTCACAGCCTCAAATGAGTTGAAATGTAAGATACGCTGTAATTTCGAAAAATATTCAAAATTTCGATAAAGTCCAACGGTAGAATTATAGATAAGTATCTAAAGTTTCTTTCAAGCCATTCAATCAGAAGAAATAGATCATTGAATTTTACACCCACCTTTTTACGCCGAGAAAAAGATTTGAAACCTATGCTGTTCTCAAGCATACTCCGAGATTCCAAGAGATGATTTTCAAGCACTGATTTTATCAGCGCTTCCTTGTGATAAAATAACAACAAACTTAAATTTAACTAAGGAGAAATTTGAATAAACTCTGTCTCAAAAATGGTCTAAAAAGTATTCCAAAGCAAAATGTCCGCGAATAAAAACAATTGAGGTGTTTTCCATGATCAATTGTGCATTATCGCAAATCTCATGTGGCATCTTATTTGAAACAAACAATAATTTGATCTGAAATAAAAGTCTACCCAAGATTTCTCTTGACGGATTTTCGCCTATCATCTAAATTTTAGCGGCAAAATCTTTTTTAATCTGCCCTCTTTTGTCTTTCTCTGTTTTCCCTCAATTTCGAATGAAGCATTTGCCTACCTTGATAAGGGCATCGAGAGCACCCCAAGCTTCAGTATAAACTCCTTGGTCCGCGTCATTCATAAGCTGAAGAATGATTTTGAATAATTGTTGGACATAAGCACTGTAGTCAGCTTTACAACCAGAGCAGAACGTCTTTATCATGATTGCTGAGGCCTAAAAAGCAAAAAAGGGCAGCATAAATTAAATTGAAATTTTATGTAAGTTGAAGGACAATTACATGCCAGTTACAGTGAAGGTGAAGTTGCGGTTTTTAGCGCCAAGCGCTGGGATCGCGGAAGTAGAATAGGCCTAATCGAGTCCGCGACCCCTTGTCATGACGCTCAAGTGGTGGGGTTCTACGGGGTATCGAACCCTGTCCGCCGACTGTTCTGCCTGCAAAGTCAGAGGATTACACCACTGCGCCACAACACCTTCAGTTAAAAGCAGTGACAAAAACATAATTGATTGGAAGTCGTGTGAACAGAAGTGAATAGCTTGGGCCCATTAAAGAGGGTTCCCAGAAATCATAGGACTTAGCAGTAAAAAACCTGAGACAATAGTAGACTTATGACGATGAGTTTCTCGTTTCCCTGTGCTCTTTGACTTGATGATGGTGCTTCGGTCAGCAGAGAGACTCATTTCCCAACGCTTGTAGAAACGGAATATCTCCTTACTGATTCTACTAATAGACCTTTTCGCTATTCTACACAAGGTTCGATCATGTGGCGTTGGAGCTAGCTATCAATGCAAAAAGCGCCTTCCTCTAAGCCATACTCTAATCAGCACATGAGTTTGCGACAGAAACTAGTCGCAGATTGACATTTTTGTCCGGTTTTACAGCTCTATGTCCATAAGGCCCTCAGTGGAGCGACAACAACAACAACAATTCAACTCAATTAGAGGAGCGTAACAAGAGGGTCCTTATGTAGTGAGGCTAAGACAATACCGGTGACGAGACATGACAAGCAGAGACAAGATACACAGAGATAACAAAAGAAGCGGCGAGACAAGGCAAATGAGGAAAATTGATGGCTTGGAACTTGGCCATACTTGTAAACTAAGGGGAAATCACTCAAAAAATCTCATAACATTCTGTACAAAATCTAAAAAATCTTAAAAATCCTAAGAATCTCGAAAAATCTTTAAAATTTGTACAAAAGCTTCTAAAAAATCTTCGAAAGTCTCGAAAAATTCAAGAAATCTCCCTTAACATATGATACAAATTCTCTACCTAATCTTTCGAAAATTGTTCGTGTATTTCAAAAATCGTTTGGACTCTCAAAATCTTGCAAAATCTTGAAAACATTGAATTTCTCGAACATTTGAAATCTCAAAAATGTCAAAAATTTGAAAAATGTCAAAAATGTCAAAAATCTCAAATCTCAAAAAGTCTTGGAAATCTTAAAAAATCCTTGGAAATCTCAGAAAACATCCGCAAATCTCGTACGCAAATATATTTTTACCGAAATATTCCAGAACAGACAAGAAGTCTCCTATCGAGCCGATATGAAATAAAATTCCACAAGTTTGGGATTTACCTTTCGCACTCCAGGAGTATTATGTCTTGACGATGAAATCAGTTCATCAACGATCGTAGTGATTCCAACATCAGCTTCGACTGACAATATCAATGCCTTTGTACCTTCGATTGCCTGCGATTAAAAAACATGAAATCAGTTCATCAACGATCGTAGTTTAATGAGGAAGCGAAGAGCAAGAATTGCGACGATAATCATTTTCCTTGTATCATTATCATTTCATTCCAAGAGAAATCCAAGTTAATAATTACGACAAATCCATGTGTGACAAATCCGAGAAGTTAATTAAAAGACTAGGCCATGTTGAATTATTGACGTTTCGAAGCAAAGCTGTGCTTCATCATCAGAATACCAAGTTTCCTAAAGCACGAGGCTAAATTTATATCCATAAAGACAATAAACTACCAAAAATGCGTTGTTTACAAATCCTACGAGAAAAATAAATAATGAGGTAAGCCCGGAGGACAATACCTAAAACAGAGCTAAGGGAATAGAAGATTGCTGAGAGTTAAGTGACGGACGATCGCGCAAAATTAATAAACTTTCATGAATGAGCAAATCAAAATCATTATTAGCTCTGTCCAAAACTGAGAAATCTTCCACCGACGCGGCGTGACCTGATTGGTTAATGTGGTCCCAGATGGCTGAGGGACTTACTTTTATTTTCTGACCTGGACCTGCCTTATTTATTCCCAAGTGCTCCCTGCAGCGTGTAATCAAGTTACGGGTTGTTTTTCCAAAGTACAAGGCATGGCAGCCAGGACACTTAAATTTGTAAACAACAGAGGAGCGAATGAGAGTTGGAAAGCGGTCTTTAAATGGAAAAAAGACTGGATGCGTTTTGAAGATCGAAAGATAACCTTAAGTTGAATACCCGGATAACATTGCTTAATAAATCTACAAATTCTAGTTTTCATCTGTAAACTGTACCTGCCAAGATATGGTATGCAAAACAATAGGGCCATTTTGGCTTCTGCTAGGGCAGGGGCTCTGGGTGCGAACCTTTTATCCAGGAAGGATTTAATAATACGATCTGTCAGCGCCCTTGGAAAACTATTTTTAGATAAGATCTCCTTTATTCGAACAATTTCGTCGTGAAAGTTCTTATATGATGAGCATATATGAAAGGCTCGATAAATCAAAACGCTAATCAGATTATTCTTGTATTTATCGGGAGCAAGGCTGGCAAAATCCGTATAAAGGCCAGTAAATGTATTTTTCCTGTATAGACTAGTGATAAAATTACTCCCTTCACGGGTAACGAGAACATCCAAAAAGGGTAAAGAGTTTTCGATCGTAGTGATTCCAACATCAGCTTCGACTGACAATATTAATGCCTTTGTACCTTCGATTGCCTGCGATTAAAAAACATGAAATCAGTTCATCAACGATCGTAGTGATTCCAACATCAGCTTCGACTGACAATATTAATGCCTTTGTACCTTCGATTGCCTGCGATTAAAAACATGGCTTACAGAAGGAAAAGGAACATCCGAGGGGGAGCAGGGGGTCTCTAAACGGAATAATTCGAAACTTTCCAAAAATTCTCAACACTTAGGGCGAGGATTTTAGGTTACATCAAAACTCGTAAAATTTAAATGCAAAAACAATCTTCTTGTATGCGTGCTGCACAATGTTTCATTGAAAATAAACAAGTAAAGGATTAATAATTGAGCTACGAACAGAGCTTTCATATGTACACAGCAAAGCTCTGTTCGTTGCACAATTATTAATCCTTTACTTGCTTATTTTCGTAAAATTTAAGCTGCACTATTGATCGTAAGAAGACCAATAAAATCAGTAATTAAACATTACCTGATCCTGTTCATCTGAATTTCGACTTTTATCGATAGCTTGAAACATAGCTGGGATGATTTTGCTCAAATGTCGTGTTAATGCATCTCCAGCGACTGTTGAAAGGATTGCTAATGCTCTTGTGTTCACTGGTGGAGTCGTAAGCTGGAAATAACAAATGTTCGGATCAGTTTATATAATTCAAAAATCTCCCCTATCAAAGATCAGTTACTTATTACGTGAGTCATAAAAAATGTATCGACTTCTTGAAAAGTCGTACAGGATTACCCAAGCAACCAATTCGTAAAATTTTAATCAGCTTCAACTTAATCTTCAAGATTTTTCTCATAATGTTAGGCGCATCATTTCCTTCCAAAATTGGAAGTTGGCCGAAAGGTCTATTTCTTGATATGCCCAAAAACAATTAAAAATGGGTTGCTCACAATCATGTAGGTTTAGATTTTGATGCTCAGCATTGATTTTCATTTTCATTTGATCATATCTTAACACAAAACCGTATCAGCTACATTTAATATAAAAAAAGAAAAAGAAAGATTATCGCTATACAAATAATATCTAGTTACATATCAAATTTTACAAATCTGCTGGTCTTCCTAGGGATCGTGCTTCGAGAAGGATGCAAATTTTGCAGGAATTCCTTCAGTTTACTTTTGAACGTGGTAATCCTGGAACTCATTCTAATTTCCAATGGTATCTCGTTCCACGCATTTGCACCAGAATAGAAAAAACTGCGTTAGGGGAATTCTAGGTTCTGCCTACGGGTGTCCAGATCTAACTGATTTCTTGTTGGATAGTTAGATACTTGAGATCTGGTAACAAGTCTCCCTCTTAAGGGGAGACATAATGACATTTCAATATCATTAGAAAGCAATTCCTGGGCTAAAAAGACATTATTCTACGATCTTAATCGTTAAAACGTTGACCAAATGAGTCAATCCCTTATAGTTTTTGTTTCCAGGAATTTTTAATTGAGGTTAAGATGATGCATTTTAAATTATGAATAAGTTCTCAAAATTAAGTTAAACCTCAGCTAGGCAATGGAATTGCAACTTTCAAATAGGTTTTAAAGCTTTTGTATTATGATGCTTCAAAGAGTGCATACATTCTTCTGATGCATTTACAAAATATAGCAACAACAGAAAGCAAACTAAACTCGAATTGAACATTGTCAAAATATCGCACTCACGGGAAAATAATATGAGCATCAATGGAGTGATGTCCAACCATTAAAAAAGGCTATAATAAAATGCCCGAGGTAGATGTTTAGATATATCCTTCTTCTTTAGATATATGCTCATGTTTGCTCGTAAAAACAATTTCTGGAATGCACAACGAGCGTGCTAGCTACTTGGGGTTCAGAGAAACTTTTGCGGCTTTGTTTGTTTTGAATTTGTGGTTGAGAGAATTTCCTTTGTCTGCAGCCATTAATTGCTTTGAATTCAGGTGTCAACAAAAGCATTTCATGCTATTGTGTTACAAGATCTGTCCTTGTTAGACACAGCTTTTCATACTGTTCACATCACTGATCTTATCTAACTTTTTACCTCAAACTGTCACGATGTTTAAAGTAATGGGCGTTAACCTGAATTATTATCCAACATGGAATATGGGTGGACTTTTACCTGTATATAGTGTAAATTTGCATGCTGAAAACCATAATTTGCCTAAAATGCCTAGAGCTTACGAAACAGTAATCAGCTCCGTCTGAGAGATGTTGTTGTTGTTGTTGTTGTTTTCAGTAATGATAGTTACAGTCAATTTGAACTAAATTTGAAAAAATCGAACCTTGGGTACAAGGAATGGCAAAACAACTCTGCTCTTCACTGTCATTAAATTTCTGAGGCCATCCAAGGCTCTCTCCGAGTATTCTTCTTCGTTCTGTGAATAAAATAATACATTTCAACATTAAAAAGCAAATATGTGTTACATGAAATATATTATTTATAGATATAACGGTACTTCGAAAAGATTTTTGACTATACATATGAAGTCATCCAGATCTTTTTAAACGGGGCGGAGACAACTGAGAAGTTTTTCTTGCTACAGATTCAATTCTTATAATTTTACACACCGTTATGCTTAAAATAAATTGTCCGTTTGTAATCTGTATATAGGGTGTTTTAGAAATAACGCACCCCAACTAGAACTGAAAATTATAAAAAAGTGATGAAATTTGAAAAGATGCAATTTATACCATCTGGATGTACAATCGATCTTCTTTCCAATGATATCCAGTTTGGGGAAATGAATGGAATCATTCAACATTTCATTAAATCATACAATGGACCAATTTCAAATATTTTGCCAAATCTTTTGCCAAATCCCTAATTATTTTTGTTTATTTTTGTCTCTTTTTCAGATGCCTACGTCTGATATTTTACGATTTGTTGAAATTTGTTTGCTTGCAGGCTGCCCAAAAAGATCGAAAAACAGCTATCAAATTATACATGAATGCATGAAAGTGTCATTATAGTTAGGAAGTTTTCCTAAACAAAGGGAAATTTTGCTCGTCGTTTTAATTCGTTTTTGCAGGTTTTTGAAAGGGGCTTTCTGCAGAAAATCTCCCATATCAACGGGAAGGAGTGACCGACTAAAGCCGGGTAAATTACTGAATCTAACTGAACATATTGCCTATGAAACAAGACAGTTTTCAATATTATTGCTTTGATATTCAGGAAACAATGTTCTTTCAAACGGGGATTGTTTTTATTGACTCACCCGGTATGAAAAGAGCTGAAAACAAACTTACAAGTTTCTGAAGGACATGTGGTAAAATTCCATCCAATGCTTTTTGGTTAATGGTATCATGCAGTTTGTCAAAGGCATCTGCTGCTGCTTCGCGAACTTCTGGTAATGGATCCAGCAATGCTTTTCTTACAGTTAAAACCAAAGATTCTTCGAACATCACAATCTGGAAACAGAATACAACTAATGTGCAATTATTTGACAAATTCATACTGAATACAAGGTCTTATAACAAACAATCTAAAACAAAGTGAAATATTCAGACTTTATTATCTGTTTAACCTTGTTATGTTATGTACGCAGCCATGCGGAGGAGCCGGTGTTGTTGTTGTCATGTAGAATCTCGTGGTAGAATTTAGGCCACATGTTATGTTCCGTTGTCTAAGAGTCACCTTGTCCACTCATCATATCTATGGAGCCCCAAGTGTTAACATAAGGAATTTGAGTCCACTATTCGACTTCAAGGACAACATAGGCGTAAAATCTCTAAGGAAAGATCGTGTAAATTGTTATTCCTTTGTTCAGATTTAACGGTTTGAAAGAAATTTTAGGCACTTAACTGCAATTCACCTTATTCCGTTCTTTGGATCTAATGGTTTAATAGAAATTTTAGGCACTTAACAGCAATTCTCCTGTGAATATTTCTGATATTTCGATATTTTCAGAATTACAACATGTTTCTTTCATGAAAAAAATTATGTTTAAGAAAACTAAAACCATTGCAATTTCTGAATTAATGGAGAAAAAATCATAGCATTTTCAATAAAATCTTAGTTTATGAAGGTTACAAGGTGGTGGTAAGTGTAAGTCTGTCACTTCTCTGTATAACGTCGCATTCTACAACATTCAGCGATGATACTCAAGGAATTTTTTATCTGGCCCCATGAAACATAACTGAAAGTTTGACGACGCGGAGACTTTGAAAAAATGCAAATCAAGGGAGTTATGGTATTCTTGAAAGATTTAGGTTCCTTATAAAATTCATTTCACATTGAACGGAAATTTTTTTCTGACGAATTCAAAATAATGAAAAAAAAGCTTTGGGAAATTTTTAAGTAATTCCGAAATCTATCAAAAAAACTAATCATTGAAATACATACCATGTCCCTGCTGGTAGATTTAACGATTTCACTTAGGCCAATGCAAACTCCTTGTCGTTCATCGCTTCTATCACTGTCAAGACCTTTTTCAAGAATTGGAATGATCTCAGGAAGGACTCTTTCTCCGAGTTTGCGAACCAGGTCACCAAGGGTTCTTCCTGCAGTCTGCAAGACAAACAAGCAACATATCAACAGAAGATTGAAAGAATAATTTTCTTTTTCCGTTTATTTACCTTTTAAAGGCAGTCTGTCACGCATTTGAGTGGGTGATAATGACATTACAAAGAATAGAAAATTGAAATGGCTGCTAATCCTACTGACTTTCTACGACCATAGAAAATGAGATCGATCAGCCTTCTTTCGTTTCAAATACATAGACTCACAAAGAAATCCGTTGTGTTGAGCTCTGACTTTGTTGCGCCCAATCAGATACGTGACAGACTGCCTTTACTTTCCAAAAACTGACACACGAAAAGCCCTGTTTTATGATTAGTAGCGATGGTCATCATCATACAAAGTCAAAAATCAAGATATCATATTTTGATTAACGCAACAAATAACCGAATGATTTTGGCAGTTTTTTAACTCAACCACCGTTCGAATTCTAAACAGATTAACAGTGAAAAGTTACCTGGCTGTGCATGAAATTAGGCCAAAATGGAGAGTCGTTTATGTTTATCCTTGGGTACTTGCATCCATTCGAGGAATGCCAAGCGTACAGAAATCGTTGTTTGAACTCATAAGAGAATACGGTTATTGAAAAGAGTTAGAAAAAAAATTCCTTCAAAAAGGGCGGTAAATCCATCAAAGTGCGCACGAAAGGCACCATAAAATGCAGTTATTGGTGAGGATTAATCATAAATTTTGCATTGGTTGCAAAGTGGAAGAGTATTCCATAACTTAGAGCCAAAATATTGGAATATTTTGCGTCGATAAAGGGTGGTCTTTTTAGGGAAAGAACTGTACTCACCTGTCTCTTATCATAGACAGTACTAGCGAGACATCCAAGCAGCAATGTGAACAATGTAGGAAGGATCTCTCTCAGTGTCTTTGCTGTGTTATGAACCACGACCTTCCAAACATGTAATGAAGCTTGTCGAACAGATAAAGCAACATCGGATCTTCCCATGTATAACCCAGAAAGTACACGATTACGTCGATCAGCACCAAGTAGGTCGAGGATTGCCTACGCAATGAAAATGAGTTTATTAAATGAAAACATATTTTTCTTATATAATCAATTAAAATCAGAACGCAAAGTGTACATCTACTGGGCCTATCATGGTGGGAATAGACACTAAGTCAATGGAGTTCCCATCCTGAAAGGCACTTACAACTCAGAATTTCAATACACTAGGAAAAAACAACAACACTAAGAACAAGTTAACGTCTGTCTCGCATTAGATGTCAGGCAACGACATCAGCGAGTAAGGGACCGTTCAATATTTACAGAGGGGTTGGTACTGAAGAGAAATGTTTTCTTGTCCAAAAAATCTTCTTACCCAACTCTGAAAGTGACAGCAAAAACATCTACCCAACAATTTTCGGATTGAAAAAAATTTGCTCAGCCCCTACCTATAAACATGGTTTCAACGTTAAACCATGTAAATTATCAATTCAATACTGTAAATATTGATGACAAAGATGAAAAAAGTAGACACTGAAAGTAAAATGGCTAGTGTTGATGATGTTGATGATGTTATTGATAATTTTGGACTTTAAACATTTGGCATTAATTGGTGGGAAAATTTTGTTTTCCCAACCTTGAAATTACATGAAAAAATATTTACCCAACCTTTTTATGTTAGAAAATTTCTCTCACCCAACCCATTTCTCTTCGGTACCAACCCCTTTATAAATAATGAACAGTCCCTAAGAAACATATTCCGGATGTACCCAAAATAATATATCGGTAATTGCAAAAAAGTACAGGGTGACGCTCAAATCAAGAGCTATCGACAAATGTTTTGATCACCGTCCAGTCTTGGCTATCTTTAGAGCTGTTGCATGGTCAATTTAAGCTACCGGGTGTCCCAAAACCCAAGTACTCCCGTTTGAAAAATCACCAAAAATTGAATTCACGGCCGATCTTCAATTTTCTTTTTTTGTCATGTTTAACAAGGACCAAATTATTTTCCAATATATAGCTGATCTTGTAATTGGCTTAAAAAGTAGCAAATTTAGCTCTTTTTAGGGCTACTTGGTTTTGAACCATACTGCAAAAAAGCACTGATGATTGCCAGATCAATTTCTGTGTGCATGTAAAGCATCTAGTTTGGTCATAAATGACCGAAAGTAATGCGCAAAATCATGGCAGACCTCAATGATGATAAAAAATCTGAATATTTTGACTCTTAGGCAAGATTGAGTATTATGCTTAAAAACTATAGCTCAAAATAAGGTTTTTCAACATGTAATTGTTCTACCTTGCTGTATAAAAAGCAAGCATTTTATCATCTATGAACATTTTTGGGGCTTTGACAAAACAACTCAAAAAGAAAATTCTATCAAAGGTTTGATAATAAATTTTTGATGATTTTTTAAACAGGAGTACTTTTTTTTGGGACACCCGGTATAAATACCGTCTGAGAAACCAGATTTATAGAAATTTTAGAAGCCTAAATTTCTCATGTAGACTTTATTATAGTTCTTGTTACATTTCTTGAGATATGTATTCTGATTCATGCTTTATCTTGATTAGTTTCAATATGGCGGCATTTATTAAATTTGAGACTATGACGTCATCAAACTTCTAAATGCTAAACTAGAAAAGCTACAGATTTCTGCTTGCTACCATATTGTAGAACTTCATAAACTATGGTTTTCTTGAAGGTTATATGATGTTTCCTCTATTAGTTTATGATTTACGATGATTTAATTTTTTTTCAAAATTGTCCATGAATTTTTCAAAAATAATTAAATTTACGCCATTTTGAAAAGCCATCCAATTCAAAGAAAACTGCAATAGAATTTTACACCGACCTTTTTAAAGATTTGAAAGATTTGAGCCCTATGCTATAGTGTCGAAGACTTTTGATATAATCTCATTAGACTATTTACCTTGGTTGAATGTGCAGTTCCAAAATTATCATCCTCATCACCATGTGTTGTCATCTTCCCTGTGACCCCTGTGACCTTGAACAGCAGATCACCCAAAAGCTGAATTGAACTGAATCGAATTCTCCAGTTATCATCGAATAAACCTTTCTCGAGTTCAGGTAAGAATAAACTGATGGCAGTGTCAGCATATGCAGTGATGATACGTTGTCCCGCTTTTAATGATGTTGCTCGAACGAATTCTGATTCATCGGCAAGACCCTAGAAATGAAGCGTAAATTTCCATTTTGAAATCCAATAGTTCATTTGAAAGCAAATGTCAGTCTGTCAGTCGCTTTAATCAACTGCGAGTGGATCTCTGTGGCACTGTCACAGAAGTGTCGGGTATTGATATCGCAAACCTGGATTCAAAAACCTTGTGCAACTTGCTTCTTTACGGCAGTTCTAATATGAATATGATTGACAACAGGATAATTATTGAAGCAACAATTGAATACATTGAAAAAACAAACAGGTTGAATTGACCGTGGGGGCTGGAGTGCTGTCTGGGCGAGGGGGTGAGGTTTTTTCGTCCTTTCCCTTGTGGGCGGTTTAGTACCCGTGGATCAATATGAAATCAATTTGAAATAACGCAATGATCTAGCAGCTCTCCCTCCTATCTTCCAGACAGTTCAGCACCAAACCACCCAAATTTTCCCTTAGTGCTTGACTTCCCTCGTCACTGTACCGTCCAGTTGCTATGTGATGGTACAGGGATGATGGAAGTCTACAATATAAAAAGTTAGACCCATAGCATGGTTTGGTGTGGAACTGCCAGTCTCCTTATTTGTGTGTTGTTTTCTTGTTTTGTTTTGTCCCTCGTATTGCTGTATTTTTTCTTTTTGTTATATATTTATATCTTGAAGTTTTATTCGCAAATTGTAAGTACCGTTCTTGGTGTAGGCCAGATGACCTTGCGTCTTCTTACACCAAGAGCGGTACAGTAGCAATGTATTTAATTTAGTTTTAATTTATTATGAATAGAAAAAACATGTCAGTCTTAAATGGAGCATTGCTATCCCGTTGCTATTGTAACCTTTAAAAACCATACAGTAAATCCCCGCATATAAGAACCTACTTTTTTAAGAGCAAGGCTGAAACAGGTTCTTATTTTAAAAGTACTAAGACTATCTAAAGGTATAAAGGTTCTTATTTGAAGAATGCCTTGTGTAGACCCTTTAGAATCTTCACCACAGATGTCCAGCCCTGTTATTTGTTTTGGTAAAGTAATTATGTACCCGATACCCAATTCTAAGCCTACAAACAACTGGGGAAGAGATTTAAACTTTAACTGCAAACTTGGGCAAAAATGAACTTAATAACGACTATCCCAAATCAACTTTGCTACCCCTGCAATAAGAACATATTTTTAATCAAACTGAAACAGGTTCTTGATTACGAGGTGCATAATTTAGGAAAAACAGCATCTAGGATCTTACTTTTGTAGGCTCTTATATGCGGGGATTTACTGAAAACGACTTGTGCTGGACTCCCTCATAAGATTTACGCGTACTGTTTTAGCCTTGACGATAACCTTGCGTTTCGGAACTGTCACCTGGGATTTGCGATAATACAAAATTCCTTTGTAAAACACTTCTATTGTTGTTATTCGCGGGCATTTGCAGGTGACATCTAATTTGAGACAGATTTGCGACAACGCAAAATTCCTTTGCAAAACACTTCTATTGTTGTTATTCGCGGGCATTTGCAAGTGGCATCTAATTTGAGACAGACTATGATATATAAAAGCAAATTTATTGACATCAAACAAAAAATACCTTCAGCAGAGATGGCACAATCGGTCCAACATAAGAAGCAAATGCATCCCCAAACGTTGCAGGTAGATAAATATAGAGCATGAGATATCCTTCTCTGACATGAGGTGCAAGATCTTCCTTTGATGTTGTCTTTATGACATCTGGCATCAGCTTGGCTAATCTCTGAGTTCCAAGTCCATGCAACACTTCAGCCAAACCTATCACATGAAAAGTTAAATTTTTGAGGAAAAGCTGGAATGCAAGTGTAGTATGCAACAACTGTCTAAAGTCAGTCTCAAATTAGATACCACGTGAGGTCTGCGATAACGTAAGGCTGCTCATCCAACCTCTTCACTTATTTTCTATTCGCAGAACATCAGAACTAGTCCTACAATTTACACTTTCAAAAAGAAATTGAAGGATTTCTTGCTAAGTCAGCAATGATTCCCAAAGCACGATCCCTAGGAAGAACAGCATTCTGTAGATTTGTATTTTAAATGTTGTATTATAGAATCTAGGATATTATGGTTTTGTTGTTGTTTTGTTGATAGCTGATAGGGTTTTGTGGATAATATTATAAATTGAAAATTGAAATTGGCATCTTCAAGTGACATCTAATCTGACACAGGCGTTAGCAATTCCTGAAAAGATTCTGGATTGAGCGTCATTCTTCAAAATTTGTGGAATTTCTGACCAATTCTTTATTGCATACAAAGTGAACATGCTGTCTCAAGCTTTTAATCCAGAATACCTACAGGGTTTCCCAAAAAAAATTGTTCGACATTTGAATAAATATTTAAAAACGATAAAATGAACGGGCTCCTGGTTACACAACCCTGTGTATAAGATCTTAAATTAATTGTTGACATAAGAATCTTGCAAATCCGCCAAACATTCATGGGGTTACAAGCTTTTGAAGTTCAAGTTTGTTGAAAAGCTGAAACCAGACACCCTTAACTGACTTGTTTTTCAAAAAAGAAATCGAGGTAAAAGAAGACTGTCCAATGTTTTACCTCTCGTTGATATCAGAGGACTTCAAAAGTTATTTAATTCTTGTAACCGTTGCCAAAATGTACTTAAGAATGCAAGTATCCAAAAACATGGAATGAAAACGTAATCGACGAGAGACGGGGCCATTCCAAATTGTGCTCAACTGGTTTCCTCCGAGCATCTATAACCTTGATTCAATGTTAGAGAAAGCTAGTTTATCGAAAGTGGTTTTGAAATTCCAGTTGATTTGCTTTGAATAAACGAAATTTTACTTTCATTACAAATGCTATTTTTGGGTGTCTGGTTTCAGCTTTCGCAGAAAATTAAACTTCAAAAGCCGTGAATCTTTAACAAATTTGCAAGCTTCTGGTGTGTAAAATTAATATAGAATCTCAGCAACATGGTTATCTCATATGGAGGCTGTTCAGTATGTCGTTATTTTTCAAAATTTAATCAAACACCGAACAATTTTTTGGGACACCCTGTAAATGGCATGTTGAAGAAAAGAGAACGGCTCTTCGTAAAATGAAATGTCCCAAAACGAACCAAAAAGACGTGCTGGAAGAAAACTAATAGGTTGGCTTGCAGAACTTCAGCTACTTCGTCATAGGTGTTCTTCGGCAATCTTTGCTGTCTTAAAACTATTTTCAGAATAGACCTTTTAGCTATTCTGAAAAGAATCAGAATCGAACGATATCTTGCTACATTTTGTAGAATTTTCAACTGTGCGCACAATAGTGATAGAAGCTCCAACGCCACTCGATCGAACCTCGTGTATAAAAATGAATTAAAAAAACGCTCGATCCAGGCTCTTTAGTAGAATAGCTAAAAGATCTACTACAGCGTCTTCTTGCTTTCAAGTAGTTTTCCAGTTACGACGTTATCAAAATTCCAAATCGTCAACCACAAAAGCTACATATTTCTGCCTACCGTCATATTTTAGACCCTCATAAACTATGGTTTTCTTGAAGATGTTTCAAAGATTTGATTCCTATGCTCGATGATAAGACAAAGAGAAATCTCAAACAGAAGGTTCGTGAATTTAGAAGTAGATTATTCATAAGAGCTCTAAATGGAAGGCCAACAGTGAACACGTCTTTGATGCACACGGTCCAGATCTCTTAAATTCAAAACTCCTTACTTTCGCAGCGTGCATCAACCTAATGATACAGACAACCGCTTCGTGCCTTTTCTGAATAACATTCCAAATAAAGTAGCTAAACCTTTGATTGCAGCTGTTGTTATCAATAATAATGGCGTCTAAAAACAACATTGCAGCTGTTTTTCAGCAATTAATTTGAGTGGGCAGGAAGCATTTCTAGCTACTTAAAGCTAATTTAAGCCCACTATGCATGCCGCATCCAGGCATGGGACCCCTAGTTTAACGTCCCTTTCGAAGGACCGCGAGGCGAGTTGCAAGGTCAAGCCTCCGAGGTCACCCATCCGGAGTTTGACCTCACTCGACCGAGCTTAACTTCAGTCACCTGATGGAAACTGTATAAGCCGCTCGGCCACTCACCCCACAGCTGTTTTCAAAATTTGCCTGCGTGCATACTCGACTGGTCTCCCTAGAAAGGTTTCTCCAGCCGGGAGAGTAAAACAATCCCCGTCTAAAAGACCCCTCGTTAACAAGGACAGATAATGTTACAATAGAACTCGCTACTTTTCATTGACACCTAGATACAAAGCAATTTGTGATTGCAGGCAAAGGGAATTCCATGCTCGGTTGGTCAAGATATAAACAAAAACAAAGCAAGCGGCAAAAATTGCCCTGAACCCGGGTCGCTAGCTCGGTCGTTGTGCATTTCAGAAATGGTTTTAAAGAGCAAATATTAGCACATATCGAAAGAAGAAGGATGTATTTAAACTTCTGCATCGGGCATTTTATTTTTGTCGTACAGAAGCTGAGCAGTAAGTGTTTTAATTACACCTAAAAAGTACGAGAATTGAATCCCCTCCCAATTGGCTTCTGCACAAAATAAATAAAATGCCCGAGGCAGAAGTTTAGATATATCCTTCTTCTTTCGATATGTGCTAATATTTGCTCTTGAAAACCATTTCTGAAATGCACAACGAGCGCGCTAGCGACCCGAGTTTCAGGGCAATTTTTGCGGCTTGCTTTGTTTTCGTTTATGTCTTCACCAACCGAGCATGGTTGCATTGCAACCTTTGTCTGCAATCACAAATTGCTTTGTATCTAGGTGTCAATGAAAAGTAGCGAGTTCTATTGTAACATTATCTGTCCTTGTTAACTATGATAAGTCCAAAGGAAACTCCCTCGAGAGACATGCTTTAAACATAGTATGGATAAGAAACTCTCATGAGACATGATTGTAATAAAATAGTAGTATTTTTGGGTTTCCTAGACAAAAGCGTCTATATTTTGTTTACTGGACTTTGAACTGATTTTTACTATAAATACAGGGGTAGTAGATTTGTATTTGCTATTCGTTTATTTCGTTTGATTATCGTTGAGATAAATGGATAAAAACTAGACTCTTCTCTCGGCTATGGACGAGAGGGGGCCTATTATAGGGGGTCCAAAAGCCGCAAAACCGTGCAAAAATTAGCTAAAAGCCGCAATCCGTATCAAAATAAAGCGTGTAACCGCGGCCGCAATGGTAAAATGTGTCTTGGCATAAAAAATAGCCGACTACCCGTTTATTTTTCAGTTTTTTTCATTTTTAATCTTAAAATTGTTCATACACCGTATGACTGATTTTTAAGGGGCCGTGCTAAAAACTTTACCAAAGTACAACCAACAGCTATGTAGAATGCAACTGTCTTTGGCTATAAAGCTGCGATTTTATAAAGAAAGTAATGTAAACTAAGATGTCATTCGAAAGAGTTTGGCCAGTGAAACTTTATTCTAACAAGCGTTGTAAATTTTGATTACTTAAGAAGGGCTTAGTCCTTAGTTCCTTGGGAATTTTAGGAAGTTTTTTGCTTCACAAAATTGTCAAATCTCCTATAAGGGGTGTCCCAAAAATTTGTGTCCCGTTTGCCTGACGATTGCGACAAAACGCCAAAAGATTCTCACCAAACTTTTATATGATGTTGCTCTTCAGATGTTCAAATAAAGTTTGCTGCAATCTCCGTAAAAATCCGTTGAAAAATCATGCAGCTATGACCTTCAGAAGACAAAATTTTCCTGATAACTGAAACCAGCGGTCGGCCATCTTATTACTACTATTTTGCAGTGTTAACAGTAATATGAAGTTAGATTTCTGCAAAGAGTGACTGGGTTGGCCGTCGCCAGTCATATAATGCACTGTGGTCACTTTTTGCTCCTATATTTTCCTAATAAAATTTGACGGAAATAACATCGACCAGGGTCTATTCCAGAGCTCACTGTTTCATATGGAATGGCTCTTTTGCAATGTTCCTTGCAGATTCCAAATCAGATCAGAAAGTATCACATTTTCGTAAGGTACCAACTTTCTTTTGCATGAAAGATAAACAAGAACCTTCAAATAATTCCCAAGGGACTGAGTCTTCCCCTTCCAGTCAACAAAATTGTATAATGCTTGAAAGACGTTCCACTCTCGCATTTTTTAAAATGATAGCTAGCATTCAGTAGTTTGCAATTTAATAGTAGTTCTCCTGGGAGTAGTTCTATCTGTGACCAAAAGTCACCTTTACTCTACGCAGTTTTTGGTTGTACTTTAAAACCCTTTAAAACTCACAGTTTAGCCCTACTGAACAAATCAGCTAGTCAACATCACTGCACGAACATGAGCCGACAAGGAACATATATGGCCTGTCATTGTACCACTCATCTTCTTCTTTCAGGCCCGTAGGGGCATTTTCGCGATTTAGAGGGGGGGGGGGGCATATCAAATCGAAGGATGGATGAAAATTGGGGTCATAGGGCGAAGCCCCAAGAAAATCTTTCAGGTCATGCTCTTTACTTTGGTTCAGAATGCCTCTCTGATCCCAATGAAGAAATAGAGAACCTGGCCGCAGGTGGTGTTTGGTTCGGCTAGAAGCCGCATCCGCATCATAAAAGCCGTAAACCGTTGCCAATTCACACCGAAAGACGTAAGACGCATGTTATGCCGAAGCCGCAATCCGCAGAAAAATCATTCCCGAATCCGTGGGCCGCACTTAAAAAACGGTTCGAAGCCGCGAGGCCGCAAACCTATAATAGGCCCCCACGAGACCTCTGACCAAACACCCATTCTCCCTGAATATCAAGACGATAATATTAGCAAATGTATCATTTAATAGCGGACATGTTCAAATGGATTATAAATTTCATGTGACTAAAATCAGCTACTCTGCTCTGAAATTATGAGCGATTTTCTCGAGAAAGCCCCTTCTAGAAACCTTCAAAACACGCTTAAAATTATGATCAAAGTTTCCTAATATTTCTGCCTTACATTAATGGCTTCAATACGTTTTAGCGCGTGTTATCCTATCGGGAGAATGAGAGCGCCCGGAAAATTATTATGTTCCCAGGGATGGCATTCTTATCCTCTCATATCTTTTACTCTTATCCTCTCAAAGGGATAACAAATGCTAAAGTATGTCCAAGCCATTCATACGATTAATTTGTCATTGAAATAATGATGATATTTATGATATCAAGAATGCTCTACTTTGAATCACGGCAAACAGTCTAAGACCCCGTTTACACGGTAGCGGATCAAAAGTGTTGCGGATCAAAGTGTTACGGATCACCCTCCCGTCTACACGGTAGCGGATCAAAATTGTATCGGATCACGGTCTCGTCTACACGGTAGCGGATCAGCGGTCACCAAAGAAATAGGGCGAGGTCACGTTCAAGATTTTCTCGGATTTTCAGTGATTTCCTAGACTGATTACGATGAGTCCCAGTAATCGCTATCCAAAACGAGACTATTACGCCAGACCGAGACCGCTCTTACTGGGACTCATAATATTACGGCAATATTTTTGGACTGACTTTTTTCACTTTTGAACGCCCTTGGGAACGAGGCTGCTATACACAGTCATGTACAAAGTATACAACCAAATACAACGCCATTAGAATCCCTGCAAATTCGATTGATTGATGTTGACCAACGGAAACTCGAAGCTCAAAGCAGAGTTTCAAGGAGCTTGGCCGGACAGAACAAAGTCTTATGAACAAGAATACCATGAAAACAGTTGGCGACAATATCAAATTTTGTACGTACGTACTATTTTGCTGCTTTCGCTAAGCATTAACTGATTTATTGTGAAGTTTTCAAATCAACGTGTTTCATTTGAAAACTACAAATGTTTGTGCTTTTCCTGCCTAGGCCCTTATCGAAACGAGGCAGTCATAGTCATTTCAAAATAATGGCGTTTGATTATGAGTCGTAGTTAGGAGCGTCCGGCAGTATTTCAATAGCGATAACTACGACCATATCATCAGTCTAGTGATTTCCTTTTAACGTCAAATTTCAAAACAAACTGCAATTATGATTAAACGTCGTTTGTATGAAAAATACCCTCATAATGAATCCGAATCAAAACTGATGCGGATCACTTGCGTTTACACGGCGCAGAGCAGAAGTGATCCGATACAAAAGTGATCCGATACAAAACGAGTTCGCTTTCGTAGCAGGATCAAAATTGATGCGGATAGCGGAGCAGAAGTGTATCGGATCACTTCAAGCTCGTGTAAACGGGATGCTGATCCGCAACACTTTTTGTATCGGATCAAAAGTGATCCGCTACTGTGTAAACGGGGTCTAAGGTTCCCTTCAACCAATAGGCCTTGTAGCTATTCTGAAAAAACGTTCGAATCGAACGATATTTTGATACAGTTAGATGAATTTTCGAATGTGCACAATAGGGATAGAAGTTCGAACGCCAATCGATCGAACCTCACGCATAAAAATATATGAAAATAACGCTCGATCCAGGCTATTTTGTAGAATAGCTAAAAGGTCTACTCATTTTAAAGTGAACGGCAGAACGGCAAGAATATTTTGCAAGATTAACTTCTAAGTTTTATGAAGATTTGTCGCCTACGCTGCAACTACTAACCTTGCGCAGCGCCCGATCTATCAACGCTGCTTTGTTCTGACGTCAGCGTCTCAAGGAGCCATGGCAACAAGTCATTGAATGAATCTTCTCCCATTCCTTTCACCATTGCACCAAGTGCTCGTGCCGAGACTCCTCGCACCTATGAGATAAGGAATCTTACATTTTCTTATATTACATTACATTTATGGCCACGTGGGTAGACATAGTTATTGCTCCCCCTGGTCTTGTCCTTGTAGTAGAGTAAAGTAGCTTATAGGTATAGTAATTAAGTAAATATGTATTGTAAATTTTTAGCAGAATGTATAAAAAAAAAAATTTTCTTTTTGAATAAATAAAAATAGCAATTTTTCAGCATTTCATTGGAGAAACCATCGAGAGTGACCTTGAAAAGCAAATAATAACATTACACACAGAAAACTTTTCATTTGAGTGAAAATAAAACGATTCGTAAAACTTCATAAAAATTAAAATTCTCGAAGCGAGATTTCGAGAATTGTAAAAAAGACAATCATTTCATCTATAGCCTATTATCTGACGTTTCATTTGTGACTCTATCAAATGGTCTCGCTTTTCAAAACAATTGAAAAGTGTTGTATCAAGACAAAGCTTTCCAGAAACCACTGCTCACTTTCTAAACATAATCAAAAAAGCCTTGAAGACATAAAAAAGCAATAAAAAAGAAAATATCTAGATGGTAAAATATTATACATTGTCATAACCAGCGATAATTTCACCTTAAAGTATGCATATAACTGGGATTAAAAGCTAGAGGAACCTTACAGTTTGCTTTAGCAAATATCGCATAAGGTTGTCAAGCGCAGCACTTTCAAATGAAGCAGCAAGAGTGATAGTAGCTTGTTCTAAAATTTGAAGCTAAATTCTACAATTATAAAATAAATATCAAAATACCTCAGGCGATGGGTCCAGTAAAGATTTCTTCAATCCAGGGATAACGGCTGGCAAGTATGGTGCAAGATCCTAAATGAAATAAGAAAGAATCTATGTCGAGAATCTTACTTTGTATTTTTATTATTATTATTATTAAACATCTATTTAAAGTAGGCTAAAAAAATGAATAGCTAAATTACAGCTAATTAAGGCCTACTATTTACAACATATATAATTTACAATAAAACTATTAATATATATTACAGACAAATCAGAGCTAAAATATATCATGTTAGAAAACCAACTTGCTGGATGTATACTTTGCAAAGCCTACAGTTGCATTTTCCACCATCCAGGAGAAAACCGAAATCATTCTCGTAATCTTTATATGCAATGCGTAATGCCCTTTCTTGAATATGATTTATTCTATGATTCAAAGCTCTATCATAGAACATCCAAACAAGCGGACAGTAGCTGAAATGGGACAAAACGAACGCCCTCATTAACTGCTAATCTGCAGTTAATCTTGCAGCTAATCTGCTGCTAATGTACAATCTGCTGACGTCTATTTTAGGACATAATATACATGTCTATACAGGAAAAAACCTTGAAGGTGTTGTGGCGCAGTGGTGTAAGCCTCTGACTTTACTGCCAGAACGGTCGGGTGGACAGGGATCGATCCCAGGTAAAGCCCCAGCACTCGAGCGTCATGACAAGGGGTCGCAGACTCGATTAGGTCTTCTCTATTTTTGCGATCCCAGCGCTTGGCGCTAAAAGCCGCAAATTCACCTTCAGCTTAGGAGTACGAAAAAGTAGTTATCAATAAGGGTCCTGAACCGCAGGTTAGTTTATATCAACACTGGTTAGTTCATATCAATTTACGTTAGTTTTTGTTCGTTTTCTTTCATTATCATTTCATCAGTCATGCTAAGTCTTAGAAGGATTTTGAAATCAAACTCAAAAGATCTGGAAAATTTGATAGTGCGTTTTAGGCCATTTTGCGACTGTCCTGCAAGGCAGATTATTTTGATCTTTGAAATTCACCAACGAACAATTATTTTGAAAATTACCGAAAATGCAGAAAATGTTTCATTCTCTTAACTATCAGAAAAATCCATTTATATGATTGTAACAAAACTACTTTTGCAGAAATGACTTTTCAAACAGGAGACATTTTTCGAGTCAACTGGTACTTCAAAAAGAAAAATGAAATTCCAACTTACCTTTTGATCAGTAAGAGCATACATATTTCCAATAATCTGTGCTGACATCTTTTTCGTTTCTGTAGCTCTTTGGATCATTGCTTTCTCCAGAATTGGCATGATGATAGCAAGTGATGGGGCATCAATAAAATGCACAAATGATGTGTTGAGTAACGCTTGTAAACAAGGAACTGTATTTTTACCAGGATCTGCCAATGCTCCCAGGATAATTGGTGAAATTTCTAAGACAAAGACAAAGTGACCTAAGATTTGGAGAAGAACATGCAAATGCGAAATCTACTGCGACGAACCAGCTGTTACATTACATGGGATGCACAGATGGTAAAGCTTCAAAATATATACTATGAAGGAGGTGAACGCAAAGAAACAGACAGATTTCTGGCACATTGTGCCTTTCCAACTAGCATTTTCATCAGAGTGTGACTTACAACTTGACACAATTTGCAAAATCTCTTTTGAAGTAGCCTCGCTTGAACTGCGACGTGTTAAGGCTGTGTGATTGGTTCATTTTCCTAAATAATGCTAATGGCTGGTTCCCATTGCGTGATGAATTATCATTGCTGCGTTTTTCGTTGCCAATTTTTCAAAGGCGATGAAAGTTCATCTTGCACTGGGAGCGACCTTTGACCGTAGTAAAATCTAATTCACATTGGTCGTAAAAATCAGGCTTTACAGTCAAATGTTGTTCCCTCCCAGTGCAGAATGAACCTTCATCATTTTGAAAAATTAGGAACGAGGAAAGCGATGATTATTCATAGCGCAATAGGAACAAGCCTTAAAATTTAGGTTGGCATTTTGCTTCCCCCGTTATTTTGGATCCTATAATTTTCTATCAACTATAAACGAGACAGAAAACCTGAACAGCTTGGAAAATTAGTCCAATTGCCATTTTATCTATTAGTAGAATTATGCGCCCCAATTTGAGCGATAGGGAATGGGGGGGATACTTTTAAGACAGTAATAGCAATAACTGGGAAGAGAAGCATAATTCTAAAGTCATTACATCAGAAGTACATATACCTTGAATCTCAGGGTTTCGAATAACTGATCCAATTTGCTTCAAAGCTTGCTGCCCTGCCTTCTGCACTTTGACATGGGAATCTGCAAGTACCTCGATCAATTTTGGGACAACACTTGGAAGACATGATGATAATTGTTTTGGTGCACAATATGCCATTGCACCCAGAAGCTCAATGCTTCCTGCAGGAATAAAAAGATCAAGGATGAGTGATTAAGTAAAGTGATTAAGATTTTACATGCTTTCATATACCAAGGTACGAACGTTTGGAACGTTTTTTCAGGAGGTTGCAATGAAAATGTAACAATTTCTCAAGCATATGCGCTCGTAAAAAAATATGCGCTTGCAATGTAAATATAGGTTTGCAATACGAATATGTGCATGCAATAAAAATATAGGCTTGCAATGGAAATATCAGGCTGCAATAATAATACAGACAAGCGATGTAAATATAATCCGATAAGCAATTGAAATTGAACATTTGCAACGTTTATATGTGCATAGCAATGAAAATATAATTTCACCATAAAAATATGACTTTTTTTGCTTTTGGCACTCCATATTTCTCAAGCATTTACTTTGCGAAAAAAAATGAATTTCTTTTCGGCGTACGCGGTATATTCAACACGGTACAGGTCTCAGCAAATAAAGAAAATAAAGTAAATAAAATCTACGTATGTTTCTTAATATAATTAAGGTACCAAATATTACAGCATTTTTCTTCCAAGGCAGCTTTTTAGGGCGTGTAGCTCATTATACTCAATTACATGTCGCAGTTTCGCTTTTGGCTTGAACTGATAACGCTACAACTCCTCAGTGCAGCGACAACAACAACAACAACAACAACAACAACAACAATTCAACTCAATGCGATGAGCATAACTTGAGGGTCCCTATGGAGTGAGGCTGGTAGCTCATCAGGTATGTGTTATCATGTTTTGGATAGCTTGAGCAAAGGCTAAGACTTTTCTTAGATTCTGTTAGATTAGATTTGGATAGATTAGGTTTTCTAGATCTAAGACTTTTAGATTTGATATTAGATTTAGATTCACCCGGTTTTAATTGGTCATTCCTTCTTGTTGATATGGGTAATTTTCTGCAGCAAGCCCTTTTCAAAACCTACCAAAACCTGTGAAAACGATGAACACAATTTCCTTGGTTTTCCTTGCTAACAGTAATGATACTTACATGTATTAGCATATATTTTGTCTCTGATACATTTGGTAGCACAAAATTTCATTTCTGCAGTTGTAAATGAGCTTTTTGAATAAACATATTCTTTAAAAAGATAGACCAGCAGGCAAGCAATGAGTGAAATAGATTGGGATAAGATACCTGTCTTCGTTCTCCAAGAATCTTCTTCCAAAGCTTTAAGCAGTGATGGCAATACAAGTTTGACACCATGAGCACTAAGGTTTCTCATTACAGCTTTAGCAGTCTCATCTGCAGCCTGTAAATCAGGAAGAATAATTCTCTTAGGGCCTGTTTAAATGAGGAACAACACCTCACCTGCCAGACCCAGGGCTGACAGGCGAGATTCCACCTTCCCAAAGAATCCTTTGTAGTTTCATTTCACGTTTATATGACAAACGCAACACCACCGGTATAGTGAGATCCCACATCACCAGAGGTGGAATCTCACCTGGGCGAGGTGAAATTTTTCCATAAAAACGAAACACTACCGGTATGGTGAGAAGTATTGGCTTTCTTTGTTGATTCCTATTGGTTAATTCGTTCTGATTCCACGGAAGAGACTATACTCCACCTCAACTCTCAGCCCCGGGGCTGATAGGCGAGGTAAAGCATGGCTGAAAGTGGCTGAAATTTACCTCGCCTGCCAGCCCCTGGTCTGGCAGGTGAGGTGTTTTCCCTCATATAAACAGGCCTTCTATATCTAATAAAAGAATCCCATCAATGAATACAGAACATTCTTAAGATCAATTGCAAAATCAAATTACATATTTTGGGATCTCTTTGCAAGGATGAATAAATACATGTATTTTTACCAAAAAAATATTTGTAAGAAACTCAACTCTCAGATCACTACAAAAATTGGAAGCTCCAAAACTGGGAAAAACTTAGTTAAGCAACTATTTCTTTCAGTGAGGGAAACCCTTTAGCATAGCTTTACTTTATTTAAACTTGCTCCTGTATTATAATACAGTGGAACCTCCATATAACGGACATCTGTGAGACTAAAGTTATTGTCTGTTGTAGAGAGGTGTCCGCTGTATAGGTGTCATATTTTTTCATATTGTACTTTGGGACGAAACTATTTGTCCGTTGTTCGGAGGTGTCCGTTGTGTTATATAGAGGTGTCCGTTAATGGAGGTTCCAGTGTACTTGGAAGGTGCTTAATTAATGTCTAAACATCGGAAAGGCTTCAAAATACTAGTTTTAAAATGATCACGAGGGCACAGGAAGTAAACATGAAGATTTCCATTAAACTCCTAAGAAACTCAAAAGAAACTACTCATGATCAGGTAATTTTAAGAAGCTTTTCAGTAGTGGCCCAAATTCTTGGTTTCTTATAAAAATGGACTATTCTACCATGTTTTCGTCATAAATCTTGAAATGAAAGTTGTGGGGAATATGCTACCGGGTGAGTAAAAAAAAGAATCCCTGTTTGAAAGACCACAGATTCCTCGATATCAAGACAATAATGTTGGCAAATATGTCATTCAATAGTGAACATGTTCAAATATATTCTAAATTTTACCTGCCTGAAATCGGCCACACCGTTCTGAAATTATAAGAGATTTTCTCGAGGAAGCCCCTCCAAGAAACTTCCAAAAACTGCATAAAATCACGACCAAATTTCTCGCATGTATATGCCTTATAGCAATGACTTGCACATGCTTTGGCAAGTTGTATCCTTTTGGGAGATGAAAATGTCATCCCTGGGGGCAAAACAACATTATTCCGGACGATTTCATCTTCCCAAGAGGATAAAACATGTTAGAATGTGTTGAACTCATTGAGATAAGGCAGAAAGCTCGGGAAATGTTGGTCGTTGTTTTGAGCCTGTTTTGAAGATTTCTTGAAAGAGCTTTCTGGAGAAAATCCCTCCTAATTTTAGAATTGAGTGGCCGATTTCAGTCAGGTAAATGTTGAGGTTCATTTGAACATGTCTGCTGTTAAATGGTATATTTCTCAATATCATCATGTTGATATTCAGGGCATGGTGATTTCTCAAACAGGGATTCTTTTTATGGACTCACCCGGTAGTTGCAGGAAATCTTTCTCATTTAACGTAAGATATTTGAAGCAATGATTTCCCTCCGTTGACGAAGAGCCCTTATCAGAAAGATGTGGTTCAATGGCTTACCTCACGAACATACTGATTACCATCACCAAAACAAAGAAGCAAATGTGGCAGTAGATGGACAACGTATGGCTCAAACAGTCTTCCGAGCATATTGCATAGCGTTTCAAATGCAAACAAAGCTCCTGAAAAGGAAATGTGACACTCATTAAATCAAACGTATTTCTTTAACTTTAACAGCAGATAATAATTAAATTGTTTGTATCATTCGACAGAAATAACTGCAGACACAAAAAAGGAGAATAATGCAAATACAGTAAATCCCCGCATATAAGAACCAACAAAAATAAGAACATATATGCTGTTTTTCCTAAATTATGCACCTTTTAATGAAGAACCTGTTTCAGTTTGATGAAAAATATGTTCTTGTTGCAGGGGTAGCAAAGTTGATTTTGGATTGTCGTTATCAAGTTCATTTTTGTCCCAGTTGGTTGTTAAAGTTTTAATCTCCTCCCCTACTGTTTATAAGCTTAGACTTTCTTATCATGATAACTTTGCCAAAACAAATAGCAGGGCTGAGCATCTCTGGTGAAGATTCTAAAACGGCCTACACAGGGCACTCTTTGAATAAGAGTGCATAGCTTGAAATTAGTCTTAGTACCTTTAAAATAAGAACCTATTTCAGCCTGGCTCTCAAAACAAGTAGGTTCTTATATGCGGGGCTTTACTGTGTGTATTTGGTGCTTCAAAAAGACGTACACAAGAAAAAATGAAGATTTGGACAGGCGTGCATAATGTTCAAACCTGCCTGGGAGCGGTAGAAATTCTCTGAAAACCTGCCTGCATATCAATTTTGTACAGCTAGGGTAGAGAAGAATATTACCAGAACCAGTAATAATGCAAAGTATCAAACAGTAAGTTTTTACACATGGAGCAACGAAACGATTAATCATATATTCAACAGCAGAACATGAGCAATTTGTGCCATTTGTTTGCTATTATTCATCATCTTACTGCAATTACATCTCATCAAAAACTATTTTAGAAAAACTGCCTGCAAAATATTGCTTGGAAAAGGCTGCCTAGGAACTTTGTTCCCACGTTCCCATGTTTATGCACGCCTGGATTTGGATAACACTAATAATCAATTTTGAATTTACCTTCCCTGTGTCTGTAATTCTTTTTATCTTGAATAGCAGTGGTAAGTGTACCAATAACATCTTGTTGTTTTAATGATAATATTCCTAATCCTTTAACCATACCAGCTAAACCATAAGCTGCACCACGTCTTTCTCCATATTTCTCTGCATTCAGCAACTAATGAAATACAAACGAAATAAGTGATAAAAATCGATATCCTAGCAATAGACAGGTACTCTATTCTGAAACAAATGGCATGTTGTAAAAACTGGACCCTAAGACCCTATTCCCCATTCAAATTTCGTCCTCCAAAGCAAATTTGGAATTCAGCTTTCTTCACATCTTCCAAAATATCAACTAGAAAACGAGGGAATAGTCCGAGAAATGAATGAATTCCATAATTTTGAAACTGCTTTTTCGGCAGCAGGCATGTCATAAACTGACCAAGCAACATTTCAAAAGATAGCTGAGCCTTTCAGCCACATGCTGATACCTTGTTTGTGTTCATAACATTTGCTTTCAGGAAAGTATGTGCGATCTAGCTCGTGAAGTTTTTTTGGGTCACCCGGTATAAGACCTTTCGGATCTTACTTAGTTATCTTTTTACGCAAAACCACGTAAATAGCTTGATCAATTTTGTAACAGACAGAAGAAACATAAAGATGTCTTAGTCAATGAGTTAACAATGTTTAAAGATGAATATTACCGTATCAAGCAGCCTTTTGATATGGCCAGGGGCTTCATCTTTGATCGCTGAGCATAGAGGAGGCAAGCAACTAGCAACAGCCTCTTGTACCTACAAAGAACAACAGGTTTGTAAATTCTGAATGCTGGTTAGAGGGATTTAAATTAAATGGATTAATGCAAACTACGATACTTCTGAATGTCAATGCACTATGCATGCAGAGAGTTTTCACTTAATCCAGAACGGATTTTTGAGAAAGCAACAAAAGACGTAAAATTGATGATAAAATTCCAAAACATGGCAGAGAAAAGATAAGAAAATCCAGGAAGTTTAAGGGTAAATGTGTCCATGTAAGTACAGCGGCTTTGCGGGGGGGGGGGGGGGTGGCATGCCATTTTAACGTCATATTTCACGTGATCAATTTGGTTAAGGAGCTGACTACGTGGCAAGGATTGATCTCAGCAGACTGATGACTTACTTGCGGTTGCGCTTTCGGAGCTCAAATTTTGTTTGCATGTGATCAGTTAAATTCTGCCAATCACTGCGCGCTCTTCGTCAGCATCGTGTCAGCATATTTTGACATAATGTATACGCGGCTGTACTTACATGGACACATTGCCTTTAAGACAGAAGAAAGAGATGAGTGAAATGGAAATTAACCAAGGGAGAGAAAAGATATGTCTGCAATCAGCGTAAACTCTCCAGTGTAACTTTTTTCATTCGTCACCTCATTACAATAATGGCATAGCACGGAAATAGCCACGGGATACGTACAATACATTCAAAAGGGCAAAGCTAAATTACCTGTTGTGAAGGTGTTGAAAGTGCGTCCATCAGCTTGGAAATGATTGGACGAATCTGGAAAAAGAGGGTAGAGATCTCATAATAGGTAACTCACAATTTTCAAGTTGTCTGCATATTTTCTACTTCACTTCTATCTTGTCAGGCTATTACAGCATTACTTTGAACACAATAATTATCTGAGAATTGGAGAATTTGGTGGAAAATGCAGTTTATTATGAAACGAAGATGAGGCAAGATACGACAATCATTGCGTAAATCTTCAATTTAACTCCATTGACACTCCATGTTTAAAATATTTTGACAAGTCCAGGTGATGTAAACGGTCAAAAGCATTCCAACAAAAAATCAATTAACTAGACATGAACATGTTTTATACGCGACCAAACTTGGTTCATCATCAGCAAATCTGAATCGCAACCATAAGAGAGCGCTTCGAATTCTCTTGAATGATTTTACATCCTCTTTTGATGAGTTGTTACAGAGAGAAACGGAGTGCACTATTCATCAAAAGAACTTGCAAAAGTTATTGCTCGAGGTTTATAGCAGTTTAACACTACAAAATCCTTCTTTTTTGTGGGATATGTCCCATGAAAAGGAAAATAATCATAATTTGAGATCAAAGAATCTGTTGATGGTACCTCAAACTAAAACAACTACTTACGGCAAGGGTAGTTTATCTTTTTGTGGCAGCTTATTATGGAATTCCCTGCCAAATGATACAAAAATTGCCACCTCCGTCGGTTCCTTCAAGTCATGCATAAAAAAATGGAATGGAGAGAATTGCCGTTGCAAAATATGTAAATAGCGTATATTACGTTACTATTCATGAACTGTAATTTCTCTTGTTCTATGCAAATTACTATATAATAGATTACTATACAAAATGATTCTATTTGTCGTCGTTCTTGCCCTCCGATTTATCACGAGACTGCGTTTCCCACCTGATGTTTCAATTTCTCTTGTTCTTGTAAATAGTTGGTCTTTATTCGTTCTTGCGTTAATTATGTTTTTACAACTAACCTTAAACGATTTTATAGAAAACTCTGAATGATAAAGAGGAGCAATTTATACCGAAAAACAAACCAAAAACAAGGCACACAAGTATGAGTAGCATTTCCTACGCGCAGGGGACCCGAGGCCTAAGCCCCGACGGAATAAAATGAAAAGAATTATGAGAAGAATTCTGAGAAGAAAAGCAAATTGAACCAATGAAAATACTAGATATTAGATGCTACCTTTGGGTCCGTTTTATCCAGATGCTTGGCCAGTGATCCCATGAGAATGATGACTGATTGACGGATGATGTCATGTGACGAGGTCTCTCCTGCTGTTCCAAGAAATTGATCGAATATTTTGAGAAGTTCATTCATATTTTCCTGAAAAGAAAACAGATTATTGACGAGGATAAGGGCAACTGTGGTGCTTCTGAAGACATTATAGGGTCAATACCGTCAATTACATCAAATTCAGTTACAAAATAAAGTTAATCTTCAGCAACAAGAGTACATTATCCCGAGGGCTATGCTCCTCAAAAGCAAAAGAAGATCAGGCCACTAGTTTATCATCAGAGGCTATGATTCAAGGGGACTTTAGGGGCTTCAGGGCTTTCATGAAATGATAAATGATTAAATAGCTAAGGGTGCGACAAACCGTGTCAGCGGGATAGTTAGCAGGGGCATAGCAATTGCAAGATGGGTATTCAGCGGTTTCAATCCAATGTTTAAGAATTTTTGTCATGAGGAAGAGGAAAAGGCTTGCGTTCTGGTATGTATGTTTCAAGAAGAATGTCCCCTGGGGATCATTGTACTTTTCTCATAATTAAAAATCAAGATGAAATACCAATCTTTTCAAAAGATAATTAAACTATTATTTATTGTACAAGAGCATTTAAAGACCATTTTTCTAACCGGGCTTGAGGGCGCGGGTGCACAGACACCGCAACAAAGATCTGTGCAGGTTAACTATCTAAAGTGATAGGAAATAGCAACTGATACCTTTCCATGTGCATTGATCGCAGCAACAGCAGCATCGAGCATTTGTTTTCTGACATTTTCATTTCTATCACCAAGAGCACCGGGTACGAAAAAAGTGAACAAATCTTCAATCTGAAAGGCAAAGCAAACTTGTACTTATGTTCATGCATCATTCGGTATATTTACTGGAGCCGTCCCGTGTGTTTAAAGAAGGATATTGGCTTGATAACGGGCAATGCTTGAAACGTTGAAGAGGGCCTAACCACTCGAAGAAAACAAGCATCAATTTGGTCTTTTGCGCTTTTTATTCTTTATTTCAGTGCTGACTAGTTTCGCCCACTAGGGCATCTTGTACTTCTACTTCTACTTCTACCAATATACTGAATGCCTTCTAAAAAGAAGCTCAGCATCAGTTTCAAACGAGCTTGAGGTTATCTTCAGAGCAACTGATTTATTTAGGGTATCAACCTCTATCTATAGTATATTGTATGTCCATATAAGGTTAATTAATTTACAAGTATAATTTTGTCCTTATAAGGTAAAAATGATCTATTGTCTTACCAGGTATAATGGTACATAAATGGCAATAAAGTTTAGTTTCTACCGGCTACATTTTGCAGACGTTAGATAGTTTTTCACTGACTATAAAGCGATTTTGAACAACTTCGTTGCAGGAGATCAAATATGCTCAATCAATAAAAGAATTATTCAGACTTTACAGGGGCTCCGTCGTCAAACAGTAAACAAATCCGTTAACTCACACGTGTCACCAATTGTCCATTATTCATCCATTGTTTTCTGCAGTTTGTTTGGTGGCTTCACCCAAGCCACCAAAAAGTGACAGTTAAAAATCCACTTATATCCGAGCAATCGTAGAAGATATGAATGTTTGGTTTGTTCCTTAGTGAAGTACAATGATTAATGTCCAAACAGCAACTTTCATTTTGAAAAAAAATATGAAAATCCTGTGTGATATCACCTTTCAAAAAACTGCAAAAATCATCGTTTTGATTACATTTTGGCAACGGAGCCGCATTAAGGGTCAACTAACCTCATCTGAAGGAATATAAATCGCAATTTTGTCAAGTGACATGCCAATGCCAGCTCTTGATTCCCATTTGTCCATGAAAGGGGCAGATGACACCCGTCCAAGATTATCGAAAACAGGAGGTGGAACCTGTGAAAAGAAATGAAAAAAAAATCATCCCACTGCACCAGAGCTAATTTACACAAAATTAAAAACTGATAACATCTTCCTTTTTGAAACAGTAATGCGGAGAAATAATTTGTTGCATCAACGATCAAAGCTATTATATGGGAGAATCTGAGCTCATGCTTCAAAGATATTGTTCTTCGTGCAAATGGTGCACATAAAATTACTTCCTCTCAAAACTAAGCCAAAATTGTTCAATTCATTTGTCAAGTATTCATGAAAAGTTTCCATCCCTTTTTACCAAATATATCTTTCCATTAATCCACCTCTACAAGGGGAAGTTTTGAAACAAAAACGTCACAGGCCTTCTGATATTTCCTTTACCAGTTTCTCTTCTTTGGATGAAGCAAATTATCGAGGGACCAAACTCCCTTTAAGTTGCCATGCGATATTTTCAAGCGACATATTTAACATGGGCAATCCCTTCTATGGCACAAATAATACCACAGCACAACTACTCAAGATACAGCAACAATTTACTAGCAACAACAGCCAATAAATCAAATTTCCGCAAAGTGCTGGACTTTCGTCGTCATTGTACCGTCCAGTTGCAATTTGATGGTACGAAGTTTATGAAAATCTATGATATATAAGGGTTAGACCCATTTCATGGTTTGGTATAGAACTGCCAGTCCCCCTCGTCTCTTTTGACCATTTGTATGTTACTTTTTTGTTCCCTGTGTGACATTATTTTCTTGTCTTGAAGTTGTATAAAATTGTAAGTACCGTTCTTGGTCGAGGTCAGATAACCTTGTGTCTTCCTAAACCAAAAGCGGTACAGTATTTATGCATTTATCTAAGTTAGTTTTGATTTATTATGCACAAAGAAAAATTAAATAGAAAATTAAATTCTTTACTGTAAATGATTTGGACAACCTTGAATTTTTGAGAGAAGAAAAACAGTGGATTTTGTATGAAGGCAGGACTTTACTGTGTTTCTACATGCAAAGATTTTTGGCCATGGGGTAGTCATTGTCTTTTGCTCCCCTTGGTGTCGTCCCTGTGGTGGTGTATAGTGATTTGATAAGTACAGTAGAAAGTAAGATTTATTGTAAATATTTGAAATGAATAAAAGAAAAAAATAAAAAAAAATCTTTTCACCTTGTTATGGTCCTCATACATCTCAAAAAGTTGGTCACGAATAATTGGTGTGATAGCAGGATATTTCTCCAGTGCAGCGGCTAAAGCAGAACTCGCAGCGATACGAACATGCTCCAGCGGTATCACAATATCTTGAAGAAGCTCAGTGGAAACGTTTGGAGAAATCATCAAGTCTGCTTCGTCCCAGACACTGTTAAGGAAAAATCAAGACTTAAGAAAAATAAGGAAACATTAAGAGTAAGGACAGTGGCGAACGCTTTGCCTAATACTGGGGGGGGGGGGCGAAGCTATTGATTAGTAAAGAGCATTGTTTATTTATATTGTTTCCAAACAAAAGATCCTTGTTCCAGCCAGCATTGGGGGCGATCGAACCCCTTCGCCTCCCCAAATTTCCACCACTGAGTGAAGAAACTTGAGGAAAAATTAAGATCTTATTAGCGTCCAGAAATTGAACTTTTCTGGAAGATTTTTGAATAGTTCCCAAAATCTTGCTTTTATCTAGATACAAAGTTTAACTTTGAACTCAGAATCAATCGAAAAGGGGATAGGGAACATTTGGCTAAACTGACAGGGGCTAAACATACGCAGGTTCTTCTATAATTAACGCGAAAGTCCCGCTCATGAATCTGAACTTCATTAAGAAGATTACAAACATCAAACTCACATTTCCGCAAGTTCTTTTGTCTTTTCTTCAACATCATATTTTGCTAACAATATTTTGCTTGTCAAGGATTCTCTCTCTTCCGTTCCGTCTTGTGGAAAAACATCAATCAAGCATCTAAGACCTTCTAATGAACTGTGACGCAACACAGGGGACGCAGACATCAAGTTGTTTGTTAATAACTGGATGACGTCATATTCCGCTGCAGATTTGCCATCGTGGCCATTTCCGGACTTGCAAACTTCAACAATCGTTGCAGCGGCTGATTGCTACGGATTAGAAAAAGGGTTTTGGAGGTTTTAAGCAGCAAACAGCTAAAATATGTTTGAAATCTTACAAAAGCTCGTGTAAATGACGGTTATTTCTTTCTTTGCATTGAATTCCTTTAAAGGTACTCTTCACGTGCTTTGTTGTAAGTCTACCGTTTCATTTCATTTTTCATTTCATTCTTATTTCTTATTTAGACACAATACCCTATCAGCACTTCAAAGTAAATATGAATATTAATCTAAAAAAAAAAAAAAATAAAGCTGCTCTTCCAAGGGGTTGTGTTTGCGTCGCTCTACCTCAAGAACTCCCTTAATCTTACTTTAAAGGAGCTCAATGTTGCAGAGTCTCGTATATGCTTCGGGATCTCGTTCCAGGTACTTGCTCCCTGGTATCACGTGCTTCACGTGCTTTGTTGTAAGTCTACCGTGAAACTCTTTGATAACCTGGTCATTCTCAAAGTTGCATGCAGCATCTTCATATTTGAATTCGTTTAAGGTTGTGACGTCAGCACATTTTAAAATCGTTAAAAAGAAGGGCAAAAGACTTGTGGTTATTACCTTCAAAAAGCTATTTTCTTAAAAATTCTACCAATTTCCCACCATTGATTTGAAAGATACGATATCATTAATGTTTTTGAACTCTTTCGAAGGAGAAAAACACTGCATTTTTCAAATTGATAATGAGATGAAAAAATTTCACGGTAGAACTAGGGGCATCGGCGGTATTTTTCAGATGGTGGAATTTACCGGACGATCTGTTTGTGAAACCCGCTACACTAAATCCGTTAACCGCAAAGCAAACTTGTATATAATTTGCGTGTTCTCCATCTCTTACTCGATCTTTTCACAAATTTTGACTTATCAAAATAGGCTCCTGCTAACTGCAAATGCATGCTAAACAAACAGTGCTCCCGCACGTGCATTCGAAGTGACGGTGCTAACTTTGCTTCGGCGATAATATGGCAAACAATACTCGATTTGTCAGACATGCAAGGGAAGCAGAGTGATGCCAATGAAAACTACACAAGTCAACGTTCAAAAGTCAGCCTAATAAAATGCGAAAGAATTTCCCTCAAAACGTAGCGTTTTGCACATCGAATAGACGATAAACTGGGTGTCCGGAAAATACCGCCAGACGACAATTTAGGTCTAAACAACTCAACTGAAAGGAAGAGCAATAGAATCAAAGGAAGAAGCAAAACATTGCAAACAGTTAAGAAACGTAAACACAAAATGATGTAAGTTTAATGTGATAATTCGTTTTTCAATTTGGAAAGAATGTTTTAGCACAGTAGGCCTACAAACTTTAACCGTTCAGAAAATACCACCGATACCCTATAGCAAAGCACGTGAAGTTGTTTCCAAGCCATTCAATTGGAAGAAAGATGCAATGGCCATGCCTATTTGGAAGAATGGTAGAAAAGCCATAAGGAAATAACTAATCAAAGATACCGGGTGTCCCAAAAAAGTACTCCCGTTTGAAAAATCATTAAAATTTGACTTCACCGCCGATCTTCAATTTTATTTTTTTTTGTCAAGTAGATCAACGACCAAATTATTGTCCAATATATAGCTAATCTTGTAAATTGCTTTAAAATTAGCAAATTTAGCTCTTTTTAGGGTTACCTGGTTTTGAATCATACTGCAAAAGAGCACTGATGATTGCCATATTATTTTCTATGTGCATGAAAAGCGTCTAGTTTGGTCATAAATGACAGAAAGAAATACACACTATCATTAGAGACTTCAGTGATGTTAAAAAATCTGAAAATTTCTACTCTTAGGCAAAACTGAGTATTTTGTTTAAAAACTATAGCTCAAGATAAGGTTTTTTGACGTGTAGTTTTTCTACCTTGCCGTAACAAAAGCAAACATTGTATCCTCTATGAATATTTTTGGGTCTTTGACGAAACACCTCAAAATGAAAATTTTATCAAAGGTTTTATAATCAATTTTTGGTGATTTTTTAAACAGAAGTACTTTTTTGGGACGCCCGGTAAGAAAACAGATACAAGAAGGAATGATGCATTCACCTGGATCTTGGCTTCTTTGTTATGTCCCTCGGCATCGACAATAACTTCTGAAAGAATTGCTAACATCTCTCGTCGTGGAAGGAGCTTGGAGTTTTTCTGTCGTAAAAGAATCAAGGATATTAGGGTACAATACAAAATGTATAATTTGATTAAAAGATGCATGATTTGATTTCAGAATCATGCGAAAATTTAGATAAGCAAAATTGAAACAGTTCCTGAAAATAGAAATTAACCCGGAAAAGAAACTATCTAAAAAGAGATTTTGCCTGTTGAAGAAGAGGTTGAAAAGAGTAAAATTGATTTTTTTTTTAATTAAATTACAAAGTTTATAGAAACAAGGTACTTAAGATACTGCATATGTGCTACTGCACAAAATGGATTGACAATGCAGATGAAGGGAAGAACACATTTGAATTAACGTAATGATTTTGCTAGCAAGTAGAAACATGATAGAAATAAAGTCATGATAGATACCGGGTGAGCCAGAAAAAAGTTCCCATTTGAAAATTCACAGCATCAAGAGTACTGGATGGATTGGAATGAATCAATATTTCCTAGACAGTCAAAAGATCGAAGTATTTTTGTGATTTTTCTCGCCTTCTTGTGAGCACTGGAAAAATTGGTAAATTCAAGTTTGCAAAAAATTTGTGGTTGCAAATTGACTGAAAAAATACTAAAATACTTGATCAAATCATAAAGGACTCCTCACTCAGAAAAACAGAGAAAATTCAATTTCTCATGGGTGAGAGATATCGTCTGCACATTGCCATGGGATTTGAGAATCTGTGTCTCATAACTCCTGAAAGAAGTGAAACGCCTGTGCGCATTGTTCCGTGTTAGGAGAGTCCTAGCGATTCGATTAAGTGTTTTAGGCCCCTTTTCATTCATTTTGCAGCCATGGAATTTTTGTACAGTTGAATTTGCCTACATTTGCAGAGCTTGTAAGAAGACAAGAAAAATCACAAAAATACTTCGATCTTTTGGCTTTTAACTAGAATTTGAATCATTCAAATCCATGCAGTATTTGTGGTGCTACGAATTTTCGAAAGTGGGAACTTTTTCTGGCTCACCCGGTATATATAAACAAAACCTAAATTTCAACAAAAATAACTATATATTTTGAGCTTTGATATTTGACCGGCAACAAATTATGAAAAATCACAAGCAAAATCTTACCAAGGCATCCGAATCACGTGACTCCTCGTGCGTCATCTTTTGTTTACAATGAAGCAGCATTAGCTGCAGTGCCTCGTTTTTACATTTCTCATCTCCTTTAACTCGACTGCCTCGAGCTCGAAGTACAGTCCGCAAGAGAGGGAGGCAGAATGAAAATGCAGGCGCTGAGAAGAGTTTCTTTTCAGTGTACGTCATCAATAACTCTACATTTCTGGTTGTCACAAATGAATGAAGCGCCTCCACAGTCCGAATCGTCGACTTCAGCATATCTTCTTCACACCAGTTTTCATCAACTGTACATGCAGGTTCCTGAAGTCTGGCGGTGACGTACGCAACGATATTGCCTAAAATATAAAAACAAATTCAATCAAGAAAAAGTAATTCAACAAAGTAACAAAGTCTTACCTTTTCACTTTTTGTTTTCTTTTTATTACCTCGAATCAAGCCATCACTGAAGTCTCCACTGTTAGCCATTTTGAAACAGGTCCGTTTCGACTCTTCGAAAACCATTATGGCCACCATTCGAAATTGCAAGCAGTTGAAATTGGGCTTGAGTGAAAAGCTTTATAGTTGCTGGAGTGACTGATTACGATGGTTTAATTTTCATTTAACAGCGAGAGTGACGCGAAAAAAACATTCACGTGAAAAGTACGTTTCCATTACTAAACTACTTGCAGACAAAACCGATGGGCCTAGCCAGGCATCAACCATAGAGTTACGCCTAACTTGTTGGGGATACGAACAGGCTAAGTTGTGAGCCTCAAGGAATCCCCCAGAAAAGGCTCCAGGTCGCATGTGCACTAACGATTTACTTTAATGATGTAATACGCAAATTAGCTTGACCGTTGAGAACAAGAGAGGAAAAGTAGCAACGATGCGCATGGCAACATGAGCCCCAACGTTGATTCGCTCACAACAAAGCTGAAACACAATTTATCAAAACAATAGAGTCAGAACTTCGTCTCCCCAACAATAACAGCTCTTACTATAGACTTGCTCCAAGTCTACTCGGTGGTCCATCAACGCTAAAGTACTATAATTACCTCTGCGGAGGCGAAAACGGAATATTCCATTTTCGCCTCGCTTCTCCTTCGCAGCGACTTCAATCGCCTCTTACGTTTGTCTCCGCAGAGGTAATTATATCACTTTAGCGCTGATAAACGACGGAGTAGACTTACTTTACTATAGCCCTTGTTCACACAAATTTGGCTGATGTATACTGCTCAGTCTGGAGTAAAAATTGTGCCATAAGATCTACAGCTTTACCTACTTATCATTTCTATTCATCTATCAGTTCTAAGACAAAGAGAAATATTTCATTTCAACGAAGATTTCTGAGACAAAACGCAAAAAAAATTAATGAATCGATATATTTGTAACTCACCAAGATGTTTCAAATCAGCCTCAAATACACAGTTCTTCAGATTAATGAACAGAGGGACAACAACTGGAGCAGCCAGGGGTGATTTCATCAAATCAATAAGAACCTTCTGAATCATTGGTACATGTTGATCTAAATCACTTGGAATCGTTTTGATCACAATGTTAATCAGTGTTGAATATTTGATGAGATGATTTTGAAGCTGAAAGTATATGAACACAAGTAATTAATTTATCATTCAGCATAAATTGGCAAATCTTTGAACTAGAGTTTCTACGTTGGGATGCCATACCTACCTACCTACCTACCTTCCTACGTACCTACCTATCTACCTACGTACTTACCTACCTACCTACCGACCGACGTTGGATCTAAAATCAGGGGGTGCCGTCGTTGGAATATATCTACGGCATATACTGAGGATCAAACCAGGGGTCTTCTGACCAACAGAAACCTCTCTGATTCCACTTTAGACGAAAACAGATCATCAATATTATTCAGACCTTAAAAGGACAATTACTACAATAACGATTGAACTCCCAAAGTGAAAATTCATTGGTGCTCCCAATAAGACCAAGAACTCGACCCCTGGAACGGCTCTTACGAATTCTAGCCCTATATAAAGGGAAAAGATTTAGCAGAATCTGTTTGAATAATTTCTTTTTTGCCAGCCGAACAAAAACTCGGAGGTATTTTCTTATATAGGAACATGGAAGATGAGCATAAATTTTATGACTGCAAACAACTCACAAGGCATTATGTGACAATAATTTCAAAGATGATTTTTTCTGAAACAAAGGAACAATGCTTTAAACCTCAAATTTTCGAGAATTCACTCGTTATCATGACTTTACGAACGTTAATTTTCTAGCAGTTGTAACTTTGATCTATCTATGTAGCACATTTAATTTGCACTTAATTTGCCCTTAATTTGCACTTAATTTGCACTTAGACTGCGTTCACACGATGGCGGCACATTTTGAAAACGATGAAAAAATGTGACGGTAGCAAAATTTGAGCTAGCGTACACCACGATACCGACAAAATGGCATAATAATCAACCTCGTTTCGAAAGCGTCGAAAAATGTTCCGTTATGATTATTTTCGAGTGTCCACACGATGCCGTTTTCAAAATGTGCCCGTTAGAGTTCCGTTTTCAACATCTACCGTTTTCAAAATCTACCGTCAAAAATGCACCGTATTTTTTTTTCTTTATATTCAAATATTAAATCTTACAATATATTTTACATTCTACTATACCTAATTCTAATTACTATACGACACTACAGGAACGATACCATGGGGAGCGAAAGACAATGACTACCCCATGGCCAATATCTAAAAACACGAAACATTAAACTGTATACAGTCACACCACGAACATTTATAAATTAAAAGATACTATACTATATTCTGTTTCACACCAGATGCCAGGCACTCCACCCACCCCAACCAACAACAAACGAGCCGCGCCCGCAGCACCAACATACCCATCGCAACCGCGATGAATTTATTGATGCCACGTGCGCAACCCACCCGCCACCGGCCAAGGCAAGCAAAATGCCCGACTTCCGATGCGAAACAGAATTTACAAGGAAAAGAAACACTAACGACAAGGAAATTAAACTTACGTCCCCCTTGCAGGTAGCAGCAGCTAATCATTAGTAGCATCATTTTATTCAAAGCGTTGTGTATGCACCGTATTCGTGTGAACGCTAGGCCTATCCATTACAATTTTCACCGTTTTCAAAATGTGCCGGCATCGTGTGAATGCAGTCTTAATTTGGACTTCATTTCGAAGAAAACAGAGTGCTTGCCAGAAAGATCTTACCTTTTTCAGTCTCTCCCTGACTTCCTTTTCTTGTTTAATCTGGTCATCAAGCATTTCTTGTTGTTTCTTGGTCAGCTGAACTTTCTGTTCTGGTATTCCCTTCTTCTTCCTTAGCTCCTGGGAAAGAAATAATCGTTATATATTTATGTGATTGCGAAAGAATAGAAGCCTACAAGCAGTCTAAGGGCTTGTTCATACGGAGAAAGTTTCCGCAGCATTTTCCCAGTGACGCAGGAGTCCCATTAAGCCGAGATCTCGCCTCATATAGCTTTACCACATGAAATAGCACAAGCGTTCACACGAGAAAAGATTTTCCTCATTTGCCGAGATCTGGCTTGAACTGTCTAATTGATGATGGATGTACGCGTCTCAATTTATACATAGAAATATATCTTCTAATAGATTCTAATACATATAAATTCATCATCTTATAGAAATATAAAGTTATCAGTAAAAACGTGTATTCTATATACGAACAAGGAGAAGAATAGCTCAAGCATGACCAAAATGAGAAAATAAAACTAAAATTTGAATGAAAATAGTACTGGTACAATGTAGCTATTTCAAACTTTAACGGAGAGGCTAAGTATCTATAGATAAACATTGTGGGTTATAAAGGAACGGTATGTTGGTAATCATAATCTAAGTTAAGTTAGTAATTGTTTATTATTCTTTGTTTAAAATATTTTGAAAATGCTTTTATTTGCATCATGTTTTTAAGATTGTATGATGAAAGCTCATTCCATTAACTCATGAGGCAGTTAAAAGCTTTAGTCCTTTGGTGCAGACGTAGAAAAGCGAGTGGTGCTAGCAATGATTACATTTGACTTTAAACAACTAACTTTGATAAAGGCCTACTGGATGATGGAGAAGAAACGGGCACGCAACATGAATATGGACATACTTCATAATGTTCACTGGACATTTCAGTTGTTTATCATAAAGTTTGCCCTGGAATAATCTATCACAAGATCTAGCTCAACGAAAAATATAAAACCACACGATAAAGGAGAATTAACTGTACCAAACAAATGATAAAAGACAATCTAGACAATCTGATAAAAGTTTACAGAAAGAAAGTACTTAAAGGGGCTGGATAAGAAACTGTCGGGGAAATTTTTGATTTGGCTGTTTTCTGATGCGCTAATTTATTGTGACTATTCAATGAAAATTCAAAATAAATGTATCATCTTGGAGATTCGCCTTTGCACTTTCTTCTCATACAAATTAGATCTCCATATGTTTTGGGATTGCTGTGATATAAATGGATTTCCAACAAGTATTTTTGTTGATCTTTCACCCAAAGATCAGCCCGTATCTAGATAAGGATCTTTCCTTTTGAATTTAGCTCAATATAAAGGAATTTCTCCTTTCCAAATGCGATATTTGATGCACAAACCATGGATTTGTTTACGTATTTCTTATCCAGCCCGTTCTTACTACGAACGATGCCATGGAGAGAAAAAGACGATGACAACTCCTTGGCCATTGCATGAAAAACATGGAACTAAATTACGATATAATATACCATTGCCAGGAGCTACATATAAACGATTGAATATGGCTAAACAGCAGGGACGTAGGAAGCATCTCAAACTTAGGGGGACACGGCACTTCAATGGCATTTTTTTCATGAAGCTAAAGGGGCACTTCCTGAAAACAAAAAGGGCACTTCTTTGTTTATTGCAAAATATTGGAGGGGCATGTGTCCCCAGTGCCCCCCCCCCCGGTTCCTACGTCTCTGCTAAACAGTAGGACCTGTTTCAGAGTGGAATTCAGGCCAGTATAGGCGAAAATGCTGAACAGCAGAAACCCCGGCTGAGAGAACAACACCGAAAACAACTGCTGCCGCTACTGCCCCCCCCCGCCTCCAGAGTCCCCACAGCTCCATAACACTGCACCTATGCTGTCTAAAGCAAGAAAAGAGGCAAACAAACCTCTCTGAGTTCCATTTCCATCTTCTGTTCTTTGTAGGAATACGCCTTTGATTCTCTTTTGATGTTCTTGCTTTCAACAGCTGATTTTGCGCTGGATGAGAAAACAAGTTCGAATTAGTATAGAACTCAGGATACTGACAGCAATTATCAAAGATTCAGTACACAGGAATATTTGGAATATAGAGATATCCATAGAAATGGAGATATCAAGAACAAATTTTTCTTTAGCATCGGAATATGAAGCTCGCGTGCAAACCTAAAGTATTAAAAATCTCCAGAGAACCAAAATGATACATTCGTCTGAGGTCAAAGAAGTTCAAGACAATTGTGGAGAGTTTTGAATGGATTAACTCTTTGTTCTAAAGGTGATCAAAAATTATCTTAAACTTGTCTCCTTCAGTAATGCTCTCTTTCTGTTTACTGCATTCATGATTGCAAAACAGCCACAAAAGAAAATAATCAAGGTGCAGAACCGTGTTTTGGGGTTCCAATTTTTGAATCTTTCAAAAATCAGCATTTTCTACCATATACAGAAAAATCGTTCAACCGCCAAGGTAAAGTTCATGAGCTACTGAAAAAATAATTTCTACGATTTTTTAGCTCCAACGGCCGGCGCAAACGAGGGAACATTGTTGCAGAAACATTCCTCGGCTTCAATTGTTTCTAGGAAGTTTCTTCGTTTGCACATCAACGCAACAAATGTTGCAGGCGCAAATTTTATGTCTTGGAAGCAACGAATGTTTTGAATATTTCAAAACATTTCTTGATTCCTGGATGTGATTTTGGTGAATGGATTTTGTTCCCGCAACAATTTTTCTTCGTTTGCGTCGGCCTCAAGGCCCCAACAATATAGATAAGATTGTATGTACCTTTCTAAAATGGATTTATCATAAACTTCTCCATCAGGTGTTTGCATTATTCCAAATTCAGTTTTGCTGACTGTTCTTATTTGCGGATCATTAAATGCCTCCATGCAGGTTTCAACAATATCAGGAAGAAGTGCGTCTGAAGCATGCTTGAGAATTGTTGATAAAGCAGATTGTTGTGCCTGAAAGGAAAATATTTTAGTTATTAACACATCTTTTTAAACTCTTAATTAAATCTACGTAAAAATTCATGGAAAATTTTGAAAAATTTAAATCATCGTAAATCTTAAATCAATAGCGGAAAATTGATACAATCTTCAAGAAAACCATAGTTTAAGAAGTTCTACAGTATGCAGGAATCTGTAGCTCTTCTAGTTAAGGATAAAGCAATTTGATGAAGTCACAGCCTCAAAAATAATAAACGCCGCCATTTTGAAACCAATCAAGATATCAAAAGATTTCAACAGCAGATTTACAGCAAGGTACTATAATTTCCTTCCAAGCCCTTTAATTTAAAGAAAAAAGTAATAGATTTTACACCCACCCTTTTAAACATTTGAGCCCTATGCTACCAACGTCATACCTTATAATCCTCACCCATATAATTTCCTTGCACAAGCTGTTATAGTGGGCGTCCCAAAAAAGGTGACAGATTTGATCGGGGCTAGATATAAGAATTTAAGTCGAATTCCCTAATTAGTTTTGATGTAATCCACGAGACCTAATTTGAAGATAAATACCTTGTTTGTTGATATTGGTCCATTGAGAGTTGGAATATCAATCTTGAAAGTCGAAATTTGAATCCAAATCCAAATCAGAGCTTTTGGGTTTTGGCCTAAACTGCAAACGAGCAGGCCTTCATGCCCTACACTGCAAATCTCTCAAAGGCTACTTTGAAGTGTATTCAAATATTTCAATAATTCATCAAAATGATAACGTTGTCAATTAATTTCATCCACGTAAAGGATATAAAGTTCTAGAATAAACCATCTAGCTATTCTACAAAAGAGCCTGGATCGAGCGTTATTTTGATAAATGTTTATACGTGACGTTTGATCCAGTGGCGTTAGAGCTTCTACCACTATTGTGCACATTCGAAAATTCTACAAAATGTAGCAAAATGACGCTCGATTCTGACAGTTTTCATAATAGCTAAAAGGTCTATTGAAGCTAAAATACTCACTTCTGATATTTCTTCGCCTTCTTCTGTCATTGTCAGCAACATATCTTTGTTCTTTCTGATAAAATCACTCGCATCGATTTTCAGTACTTGTAAAATCATCTCCCATAAGTTGGCTTTACGGGCAACTGTGGAAAAATTAAGGAGGTAAAGCAACACTGGCAGTGAATAAAGGGCAAACAGCAAAGAAGAATGTGTTTGTACCAACCTATCAAGCAAATTAATGCCATTGCTCGCCTCTCCTTTTCAGTCTTCATAAAAAAATCACCTTATGATACAATGGATCAACAGCACAAGAAAGGAAACTTTAAGGATCTTTCTATCGAAAACAAGTACAACATCTTCCAGTTTAGTTCAGTCAGTAGATATCCTTTGACACTTTAAAAAGCATTAAGGGTGGATTTTGCAAGTATTTTACAAATGAATCATATATAGGGTCGATTTTTGTTAAATTCATTTACTATTTCATTCACAAATAGCAAAATCCTGTGATTGGGGCAAGTACAGATAGCAATAGAGAAGAAGAAGTAAAAATGCCAAGTGGAGACAAGAAGTGGAGATAAACTTTTTGCTACATACATGAAATACATAGGCAGAAGGACCAAATGAGAAAATTTTGTTTCCTTAACATTTGAGATTCGCTTGTCAAGCAAAATATTAGTCTGTTTAGCCACATCGCAAGACTTCGCAAAGCAAACAAAGACCTTCTATGGGCAATGTCTTTGAAACGTTCAAAAACAAGCTTTGTGTGTGACAAGTAAAAATGTTTGTCAAGCAATGTTTTGCGAGGTGGACAAACAGACAAAGGTTCCTTGGCACGCAAATCTCAAACATGTTCGGGGACTCACAGTATGTCATTATCAGTCGAATAATCTTTGAAGCAACTATTTCTTTTATCAAAAATGCGAAAAGGTTTTTAGATTAAATTTAAGTACAAAACAGCAGCGACATTTTCGTTTTATTTGTAGTATTTGTAGCGGGTGTCTTGTAAAGAGGTACTCCCATTTGTATCACGAATAGCATATCTGGTATGCTGCAATCTTCATGATATCTTTGGGTGTTTCATCTATTTGTGTATAGTAGTTAGAGTCAATTGTCTGCTGTAAGGTGGAGGGAGTTCTTCTTGCTGAGACGCCCAAGTTGTTCTTTTCTCAAATTTAATGTATACTTCTTCATTGATGTAAGTGGCTGCCATAGTTGGAACTCGATGACATCATGTCCATTCCAGCTATGGCAGCCACAGAATATTTATATTTCGTTGTAGTTTAGCTGTTTTTATTTGTGATAAAAAAAATCTCTAACGTGTGCCAAGCAATGTTTACATGTTTGAACCAGGACTTAATTATAAATATTCAGGATAAATAAACATTACGTACCAAAGACAGGAGATAAAAAAATCTCAATAGTGTGCCAAACAATGTTTGCATGTTTCAACTAGGACTTAATAATAATAAATATTCAGGATAAATAAACATTACGTACCAAAGACAGGAGATAAAAAAATCTCAATAGTGTGCCAAACAATGTTTGCATGTTTCAACTAGGACTTAATAATAATAAATATTCAGGATAAATAAACATTACGTACCAAAGACAGGAGATAAAAAAATCTCAATTGTGTGCCAAACAATGTTTGCATGTTTGAACCAGGAATTGATAATAAATATTCAGGATAAATAAACATTACGTACCAAAGACAGGATGATGCGCATCAATTAGAATGCTTAAACATATATTTGCCTTTTCTCCATCAGTTGCATCGTCGAGAGCCAATGCAATACTCTTGAAAGCAGCAACCAAGATTTTCCAGTGAACAAATTTGATATTTCGTTCTTCTTTTTTGTCACTCATCATTTCATCAGTGCTTGAATCGATAGTCTGAAAAATATAAAAGAACATTAACGAAAATAGAAGATACTGAAATAAAATAGAATAAAATAAATGAAAATGGCATACAAGAAAACAAAGTAATGAAGACGGAAATAATCTCATCAAATTCCACTTGACACAAGATTTTGCAAATGCTTTATAGGCAGCAAACAAGTGAGAAAGTGGTGAAAAACAGTACAGTAAATCCCTGCATAAAAGAATCTCCTTTTTTGACAGCCAGGCTGAAATAGGTTCTTATCTTAAACGTACTAAGACTAATTTCAAGGTATAAAGTTTCTTATTTGAAGAGTGCCTTGCGTACGTCGTTTCAGAATTTTCACGAAAAATAATCAGCCCTCTTATTTGTTTTGGCAAAGTTCTTATGTACCCTATTTCTGTTGTCCTTAGTTATTATCAGACTATCTAATCTATAAAATTTGCAACTTAAGACTTTCACAGAAGACTGTCATCGATTGATATTCTTTTGAACATGATCTGAAGCAAAAACCAAACCAGTAAACAATTTAAAAACAGTCCTGTGAAAATGTGATTTGCAAGAAAAACTTCAAATTGCGAAGTCGTATATAGGTGAGATCAGCAAAATCTTGTTGACCTTGATTTTGTCTGAAACGCATAGAGCTTACCCGAGTCTGTGAAATCTCCCTCATCATCTTCAAGAGCACTATTTGGGTTGAAGCAGTCGTTGAATGATTCGCCTGTAATACAATCTTCATCAAAGATATTGCAGCTTTTCGTACTTCCCATGAAGGATGCAGCAAAAGAAGAACTAATGCACGATACCAAGGCCTGTGAACGAAAAGAAATCATAAACAAGACTGTGCATGGTTTTTGCTTCCAAGGCCTAACATAAAAAAACAAAGCAGCAATGGTTCCCATGAGCTATTCCTGCATATTTTCTATGTAGATTTATTGTGGATACAAAACAAAGTTGGCAATTAGATTGGTAATAGAGCCACTAGATTGGTAATTTGCGAAGTGAGTCAGAAAAACGCACAGGAGAACGAATAAGTCTTCCCAATGAGTATTTTGTTAGAGGGACCCCCTTCTCCCAGCATGATAACATATGCTAATAAGCATGGTTCCAAATCTTTATCTCGACGTAAAAAGGTGGGTGTAAAATTCAATGACCTATTTCTTTTGATTGAATGGCTTGAAAGAAACTTTAGATACTTATCAATAATTCTACCGTTGGACTTTTCAGAAAATTTGAATATTTTTGGAAATTACAACGTATCTTACATTTCAACTCAGTTGAGGATGTGACGTCATCAAATTTCTAAGTTATAAACCAGATGTGACAGACTTTTGCTTGGTACCATATTGTAGGCATTCATAAACTATGGTTTTAATCGAAATTATTTCATGTTACGTCAAACAGTTTAGAAATTACGATGGTTTTAAGTTTTTTTGAACATTTTTCTTGAAGTCTTGAAAAAGAGGAAAACACTCTAATTCTGAAAATATTGAAGTTTTCAGAAAATTCCATTGGTAGAATTATAGAGAATTATCTAAAGTTTCTTTGAAGTCCTTCAGTTCAAAGATATAGGTCACTCAATTTTACACCAGCCTTTTCAAAGATTTGGAACCTATGCTGTGCTAATACTTGTAAATGTCATTGTTGTAAGGAAGGAAAACCGACAAAATTTGGTCGTTTTTTTCACTCATTTTGCAGTTTTTGAGCAGGAAATCTTCCTGCAGGCCATCTTCCATAGCTACAGGAAGGAACGACTGATTAAAGCTGGGTGAATTTAAAATCTAATTGAACATATTGGCTATGAAACAAGAAATTATTCAATATTATTGCTTTGATATTCAGGGAGCTGTCTTTTTTCAAACGCGGTGCATTTTTTGACTGACGCGGTTGAATAGAGCGAATGCCTTGCAGGTCACGATTTTCAAAGAGAGAAAACTGACTGACGACAAAGGAATTACCGTGAGTTTTCCTCGTCGAGAAGAGTTGAATGGCTCGTGAAAAGAATCTTCATGAATGTCATCATTTGTTCTAAACCTATCAAAGAAAACAGGAAGTTGTAATTTCATACTGAACGTTGAATCAGAAAAACAGTCCCCTTGTTGAAAAAAACGTGAAATTTGCCATTCCCTTGAACATACCCAAACACTTGGTTTAAAGAACCAAAATATACATTGCAAAGATCTTCATTAGGCCGTCTCTTGTTTTTTGGTCTTGCTCCAATAAAATAGCTTGAAATCGTTTGCATTCTCCAAATATATGCAAACAAACAAATGTTTACAACCAGTCTTTACATTCTGAAAAATGGCGTTGCCCAAAAAGTAATTGAATGTTTTTTTATAGATCAAAGTAACTGCGTACGCCGGAACAAGAAAAACACAAACTGGACTGACCTTGTTCTGTAGTTGCTGTTAAGAACTTTTCAGATGTGAAATAAGAGTTTTCTGCATCAAGAGCCATCGTCCAAAAGGACTGTATTTTCGAGCCTGAAACATGAGATATTGTAGGGTTGGGAAAGTACACTGAAATGAACTTGAATTCATTGGCACCAGAACGTCAAAGAGGTAACTGAAATGTTGTTGTTGTCAGTAATACTGCAATATGAATACGATCACTAAACAGATGAAAAGACACGAGTATGCTTAAATCTGCGTAGATGTAAAAAAATGAGCACTTTAAAAGCAAAAACTTGCCTGCGAAGTCAAGGTTTCTTTAAACAGAACCACCACAACTTCACCAACAACCAACAGCAAATGTGTGTGAATTTAAAGAAGATACCGTATATGTTACCAGTATTTCATTGTGCTATGCAGGACTTCTCCAGGGCTTAAATTTGCCTACATTTGCTTGCATTTGCTGTTGCTTCTTCGTCGTCTTGCGGTGTTTCTGCCTACAAATTTATTCATTTATTCGTCAGCACAAGCATCTTCGGATCCGACGATCGACGCTGGTATTGTGGCCTTTCCTTTTTCGAATTATTTCTTTAAACAGTTGCATTAAATCTATCAAAAACCACTTTCTAACAGAACAGGTGATTTTTCTACTGACCCAAAATTTAATACCATCACCTGTTGTGAAACTTTAAAAACTATGAGATATCAAAATATCTTAATAATGTACAGTGTCCCCAAAAAATTGGGGTGATTTTATCCATACTGTTTTTATTCATACTCACTGTTCGCTGCTTCATCAAGAGTTGCAATATTGGCGATCAACTTAGCTGCACTAAGCGCTTCGGTGACCACTGAAGCCAAATGACCTTGGCTTTTCACTTTCTCAAAATACTGCATAATAAACAAAGAAAAATAAAGTTATTACATATAGAATCAGGGAGAGTGGCCGAGTGGCTTATACAGTTTCCGTCAGGTTACTGAAGTTAAGCTCGGTCGAGTGAGGTCAAACTCCGGATGGGTGACCTAGGAGGCCTGACCTCGCAACTCACCTCGCCGTCCTTCGGAAGGGACGTTAAACTAGGGGTCCCATGCCTTGATGCGGAATGCATAGTGGGCTTAAATTAGCTTTAACTAGCTAGAAATACTTCCAGCCCACTCAAAATAAATTACTGAAAAAAAGAATTCTATCCAGTAAGAATATGTGAAAATCATTCGAACGCGGCGTTCAAAAGGCTACACTTACAACGCCTTGTATAAAAGTATAAGCCTTAAACAATTCATGGCAAAGGGGCCCAAGAACAGAGACGGACATTACCTATCATATTCTTAAAAAATTGAAATCCATCACTTTCTGTCGTTTATTCTTTATTCTACGCTTCTGTTCTTAAGATGTGCCTCCATCATGTGCTGTCTCAATCTGAGGCTTATTTCAGACCTTTTCATGATCAAACCAAATTTCGAAGTTTCTATCATCATAAGATCCATATTATAAACACCAGGACTAACGTTTGGGTATTTCAAAATCCGTATCTTGTCTAACAAGTTTCATTTGTATAAATCTGAAAATCATTCATCATGGCGGCCGTTCATTGAAAAGTGTGTATGACTTACTTGCATCAAAGTATCAAGCAGTGGCAATGCTTCATGTAAAGTATTCCCTATGAAAACAAACGATTTATAAGATATGCATCAATCTCTTAGCAACCAATGAATGTGTATATGAAAGATACAGAGCAATTAAATTTACTGCAATGATTTTCAAAGATGGAGACCTTATCTGAAGAATCCGCTATATACTACAGTTTCGATCCTGTCTATTCTCGATATCATGGTTAGTTTTGGTATAATTCATCGGTCGATAATCAATCAATCAATCAATCAATCAATCACTCATTCACTCAATCAATCAATCAATCAATCACTCATTCACTCAATCAATCAATCAATCATTCACTCAATCAATCAATCAATCAATCACTCATTCACTCAATCAATCAATCAATCACTCATTCACTCAATCAATCAATCAATCAATCACTCATTCACTCAATCAATCAATCACTCATTCACTCAATCAATCAATCAATCAGTCAATCAATCATCGATTCAAATCTGCCACTTCTTGTTCCGTGATATCTTCTGACATCTATTTTGAGACATACGTTAGCTTCTTTTACTTAGTTTCCGTTACTGTTCTTTTCTTGAAGTTACTTAAGGTAAACATTGTAAGTACCATTCACAGCCAAAACTCGGTGACCCTGTGTCTTTTTTGGTTTTATTAATGGTACGATGTATTGCAAAAATCGTGTTTTAGTTTCAATTGCATATGTAAAGAAACATTTGGTAAATAATTTGCTCCAAAAACGTTTTCTGACCATCTGGAAAATGGCTAGATGTTCGTTTATATCTATTTTAGCTCTAAATCTATAACCAGCCAAGATTCTGAATGCCCTCTTGGCCTATTTAATGAATCAAATCCTCTACGGAACAAAGAGCTTGAATTTTACCTGAATACATGGCAGCAGCAACTTGAAGGTACATTGCCCTCACACCTGAAGTGGCATTTTTGGCACCTAATCCACGCTGAAAAAAAAATATATTTAGAATCTCATTTATTCGCTGAAAATTATCGAAGATATGTCTACGTTGGTGTGTTTACTTGATTTAACAAAACACTATAACATTGACATCCAAACAGTATTTAAAAAGCCAATCTAACACATACTGCATTCTTGATCTAGAGCTGAAAACTAGCGATTTCATTTCTTTCATAGGCGATGTTCAAATAGGCGATATTTACCATGGGGATTCGTGCCCTTTGCCGTCTCTGTACTTGTATCAGAGTTTAGGGATTTACTTGGGTGATACTTACTGTAGAGATTCACGTCCTTGCTACTAGCATTCTGCTCCGCATATTGCCAATTCAGTTGTATCATTTAGTATCATATCAAAATACTAATCTTCATTAGCAGTCTTTCCTTACCTTAAGAATTTCTGGAAAATTTGACGGTGTTTCTTTTGTGATTTGAATAGCCCATGTCTTCAACAGCTTCAATGCCTCACAAAGTGTTCCCTCGTGGCCTGAAAACAAAACAGTCAATCCTGATTGCTGGCAATATCGAGAGTCTGTCAGATCACAAAGCTCGATATAGAAATCTCCACTTCTAAACGATTTCATCTGGCTAGGAATACATGAGTAGTATAGGGAAAGAGTAGGGGTGGCAATAGAGTCAGTTCGCCATCACCATGGCAACGACTTTGTCATCGATTCACAAATGTCAAACACCTTTGTGGTGGTCCTTAGCAACAAAACAATTGCAAATTTAATAATCAGGATTGAAATCACCAATTACACACCGTGCAAATACGTATATACGACCTCGCGCGCAAATATACGGACAACAGAGCGTATAACCCCAATAAACGACACACAAATACGTATTCCATAATCAATCGCTACAATATCCCTCATCAACATTATCTAACAGACAAAAGAAAAAATTGTCCAATGCAACGTTCTCTCTTCTTACACTTCGGTTTTTCCCCTCTCTCCTAATGGTGATGTTCCATCGTCTTCGAATAGGGAGTCCAACTTAAGTTCTTTATCAATCATTTCTACGCAATGCTTTTTGCGATCTTCGTGAATGGTATTTTGTAAAGTGTCGAGCATCTCCTTAAAATCTACATCGTCTTCATAAGCGCCGCCCTCATCGCCGCTATAGTCACTCGCGTAATCGTCATCATTGTGAAACCCAAAGTCCCTGTCTCTGCGCGTAGATTGACGTTTTAAGGAACCCTCTCGACGGTCCGATCGACGTCCCAGCATCCGCTCGTACATTTCTTCAGCCCTCTCACGCATTCTCTCTCGTTCTTGTTTCTGTAGGATGCCTTGGAAGGTGGCTATCATATCATCTCGATCGTTTGAACTCTTTTTGACGACAGATTCCCTAATCGAACGTCTTCGACTTTGCGTTTGAGGATGGTCTACGCGCGGAGGGGGCGCATGCGACTGTACTTCTGCGTGTTGTTGTTGTTCCTCGTCGATTTCCTCTTCCACATCGTCGAGGTCGTCGAATTCCATGTTTAACTAACTATAACTAACTGCTCGTTTTACGTAGCGACAGCGCACATATATTCAATTGGACGTCGCTCAACCGAAATGACTTTTTTTATGTTCGTTTCTTAACTCTGGTCTTTGCCCTAGTCTTGGCCGGAGTTGCAGAAGATGGTGCTTTCTTTGAGCGCTTTTTTTCTTCGGACTTGCTGACTTAGCACCATTGCTTTCAATGTCGCTCCAACCATCGTCGCCGTCTACGCCCAATCCAGAGTCTTTAGAGTATCTATTAGACTTCTTGGAAGCAGCCGAAGTTGGCGAGGTACTTGGATATACCCTGTGAGCTCCGCCAGGCGTCGTTATTCTAGTGGGGGACTTTGAGGTTCTTGAGGTTAGTGGTGTGGTGGTTGTCGGAGTCCTATCGCCTGTTAGTCTTTTTAGGTTCTTTTTAGCTATTCCAGGTCTCTGCCGATCCGCATCAGCCGACCAGGTCGGTTTCTTAATGGGTGTGGATGGAGGGGTCGGTTGCGTCTTTCGAGGTTCCGTTGCAGATTCACCTGGAGCGTTGCGTCGCTTTGAGATGTTTTCCAGCATATGCTTAAGAAAGGTATTGCCAGTGTTATTGTATATATCAAAACCTCTTTTTCGCATGGCCTATTATTATTATTATTTATTATTATTATCAATTTATTTAAAGTAGGCCTACATATATATATATATATATACATACAAGACATACAAGACATATATACATATAGATACAATAGCTATAACTAAGAGCTAATTCAAGCCTACTATCTAAGTAGGCCTTAAGCAGTTGGGAAGTACCTGGCGGAGGTCGATCAGACACGTCAGTCGTTAAATAGTGCATTATTGCCGGTACGTCGTGCGGGTTGGTTGAAACCTTCTCGCTGTCTATGATAAGGTTACCTTCGCGATTAGATGTTATGATGCCATGATTTTGTTTCAAGAAGTCGCTGAGCTTCCTTTGTGCAGAATTTTGCGGCATCGTTTTTGGGAGCGAATTGAAGGGGTTGGTTATGTATTGGTTGTAAGACTGAGTTCTTTTTGCATCAATACATCTTTTCTGTTGTTGTAATCAAGTTGGAGTTGTTTTAAGCGATTCATTGCTCCCGGAGTTGTTAGTGTGCCGCTTTTTAGCCTATCGATCTGCTCTTTTATTCTGTCCACTCCCGGGTCGGTGACTTTTTGCCTAATCATGTCGTTTATGTTTTTGCTTTGCGCAACCGTTCGATAACGATTAGCTTCCGTCATGTGATAACGATATCGATTAGGGTTGTTGACGTTGTTGCGAGCCTCCTCAATGTGCTGTAGAGACAAGTTTTGCTCCTTGTTCTCCAGATGTTGCTTAATGTTCTCCATGACGGTGTTGTACAGAGCCGTGGGTATTGTCGTCATTTCTCCATAATGCTGAATTTTTCGAGCTCCGCTAGTGGGACCAGGAGCCGGATTGCTTATCGGCTCACTACCTTTCCTCAGTTGATGCAGGTAGCTTGGCGGACCTCCAAAAGGATTTGCGGAAGATTTGGACGCAAAAGACATAGTCAGTTCGATATTAGCGAATAGTGTGGCAAGCACACATTTTCATATCATTTATAAACAAAGATAAGATATTTAACGCGTTATACATATATTGTCTAAACCACGAACTATTGATTGCAAAATTGAATGCATACGGTTTCAGTAGATCTGCCTTGCTGTTTATCCACAGCTATCTCACCGACAGGAAGCAGAGGGTAAAGGTCAATGGTTCATTCAGCACGTGGACAAAAACTGTCCTGGGTGTACCACAAGGTTCAGTCTTGGGACCCCTTTTGTTTAACATATACCTGAATGACCTATTCATGTTCTTGGAGGAAACCAAAATCTGTAACTATGCAGACGATACAATAATTTATGCGTGTGGTCCTTGGATTGAAACTGTCATTGCGCATTTAGAACATGATGCCTTTAAAATAACTGAGTGGTTTCCAAACAATTGTATGAAGCTAAATGAAGACAAATGCAATTTAATGATTTTTGGTGCGAAGGGAGATAATGAAATAACCATCAAAATAGGCGAGGCCTGTGTGAAAGAAAGTAGAGAGGAAACTCTTCTCGGTATAACCTTTGATCGATCACTATCTTTCAAAGGACATGTGAAGACCCTATGTAGAAAGGCCGGCCAGAAACTCCGTGCTCTTGCCCGTATATCCTGCTACATGGACACTGACAAACTGCAGCAGCTAATGAGAGCATTTGTGTTATCGCATTTTAGCTACTGTCCACTTGTTTGGATGTTTTATGACAGAACTTTAAACCATAGAATAAATCATGTTCACGAAAGGGCACTGCGCATTGCGTACAAGGATCACGGAAGTGATTTTGGTTCTCTCCTGGAACAGAGCAATTCGGTGCCCATCCATGTAAGAAACCTACAGTTGCTTATGACGGAAACTTTTAAAACAAAGTCTGATCTAAATCCACCTTTCATGAAGGATACTTTATGGAGAGAGGTATTAGCTGCAACCTAAGGCATGGCAATGACGCTCAAATTCCAAAGGTGCGAACCACGTCCTTTGGAGTTGAGACCATAGCCTACCTTGGAAATAAACTTTGGCAGTTTTTATCGCACGAAATAAAACGATCAAGCACCCTTCCTATTTTCAAAAAACGAATTAGATGTTGGAATGGCGAAAAATGCAACTCTAGGCTCTGCAAAACATACATTCCAAGAGTTGGGTTTCTAACATGATAAACATTTCATGGGCTTTCTCGCGAGGATGGGGGCGGTGCGCTGCTTCCCGTTGGGATGGGGGATGTGCTGTGCGGGATGTGAGGTCCCCTTCACGATGCGGGCACTGGGCTGCGGTTGAACTGGGGAATTGCTTCCTAGCGGCGACCGCAGCTTAGGATATGCGTGTGGGGGTTCCCTCGCGCGGTGTGTCCGCCGTCTCTCTGGGAGGTGGGCGTCACTCCGTACCTCGTAGGGAAGGCATGCTTTTATCTTGTATATAATCCACTAAATGTTTTTATTGATTAGCTTTAGGAATTAATTTGTAAATTTTGTAAATTTTGTAAATTTTTGTAAAGTAGGCCTAAACTAGCTGTAATTTAGCTATTCTTTTTATTTACTTGGCCTACATTAAATAAATCATTGATGATGATGATGATGATGATATATTTAACACAACATATACTGATAATGTTTTGATTTTTGAGTTTATAACGAGCCCTTAGTCGCCTCGGGCGAGGTCCAAACAATAAAAATCGTGCATTTGCCATCGGGCTGAAAGTGGTTGAGGAATATGCATTGCCTGACCAATTCAATGGTCCCTTCCTGTACGCTCTTGGAATATCAATTCGCCGGACGCTGGACGTATACCAAGATCCATCATTCGTTCTCACCGGCATCCCTCCCTCGCCGGCCATCATCCCTCCTTCGCGACTCATGCTCCTTCTCTATTAATTTTAACAATTCTGCGGGTGGAGATTTCTCAGATAACTGCTCCAAGCGCTCTTCATTAAGTAATATCTCTGTTATAATTTTTTTTAAATAAGCCCTCCTCATTCGACTTCCTTTCGGCATTTAAACTAATTACGTAATTGGAAACTATTTATCTACCCTTTGGTTTCTCATAATATGGTTTGCTATATAAACTTTTGTAACTCTCAAATTGGTCTGTGTTCACCATTCTCTTTGGCGTCGCGCTGCCAAGATGCAGCTTCTTCTTTGAGCTCAAACCGCTAAAATTTGAATATACGGAATTAAAATGAATCGGTTGCTGTTTCCTCTTCCTGTCTGAATAGGGTATTCGAGTTCCGTCCATTTTTTCCACCGGCGCCACATCCACAGTTTTTTAAGGTCGAGAAGTGATGGTTTGCCGACCCACCTCGTCGACTAGGAGTCCAAACGCCCGCCGCCCGACGCTGACCGGAAACGTGGGCATGATTTCTACTCCTCCATCCTCTACCGAACCAGCTCAACATAGACGCTCTGGTGCTGTGTATGATTTTTGTTCGCAAGTCCGGCATGCGACCAGTATTAGCATACCTCTCCCAATAATTAAATGACGCCATAACGTAACTCCCATTTCTGGCAAGACTCTTTGAGAAATTGATTTACAACCAACTATATGATTATCTAGACAAAAATAAACTTCTGTATTCTGGCCAATCAGGTTTTAGAGCTCTGCATTCCACTGTAACTTGCTTGCTTTCTGGCACTAATGACTGGCACATTAATATTGAGCGTGGAAAATTTACAGGAAATATTTTCATTGATTTGAAAAAGGCTTTTGATACTGTTGATCATGCCATACTTATTCAAAAGCTATCTAAGTACGGAATTCAGGGTCTTGAGCTTCAATGGTTCAAATCATATCTCAGCAGTAGGCAGCAATTCACTAAGGTTAATGGAGTGGAATCTGACATCGGAAGCATCAGCTGTGGTGTTCCACAAGGCTCTTGTTTAGGTCCGCTACTCTTCCTAATCTATATAAATGATTTGCCATTCGCCTTGAAAAACTGCAAAGTTACGATGTACGCCGACGATACTAGCATATCCTATTCCTCTAAGAGCATTGAGGATCTAACTGAAACGCTCAACAACGAATTGAAATGTTTGAAAGAATGGCTTCAGGGCAATAAATTGTCTTTGAATGTAATCAAGACTCAGGCAATGGTAATCGGATCTACAATCCTGGACATAAGGTGTTGAGAAAAAAGTGCCTTTCCCCTCTTTTAAGACCTCACTACCGATATTCTGTCAAAATGTTCATTTTACCCCTTTCCCCCATCTCAATGTTGGTTTTTTGGGATGAGTAGTCATTGCAGGTATCACATTTTACAATATCCCCTCAAACAACATTGAATTGGGGGAGCAGGGGGTCGCTATATGGAAAATTTAGCAATCTGCCGAATATTCTCAACCCTTATGGCCAGGATTGTAGACCAAATCTTAAAAAGATTGGTGAAAACACTGTGGATTCTCCTGCATTTGTTATCGATGATTCCCCTGTAGAACTCGTCGACAGTATTAAGTATCTTGGTGTCCAAGTTGACCAGTACCTCGTGTGGGACGAGCAAATTAAATCTGTTCAAGCCAAAGTCTCCCGCTCGTTAGGTTTTTTAAAATATGCAAAGAAATTTTTGCCAAAAACTGTACTTTGCAAATTATATAGAGGTATTGTAGAGCCACATTTTCGGTACTGCTGTTCTGTGTGGGGGAACTGTGCTGAGTTCCGACTGGTTAAGCTTCAGAAATTGCAGAATCGTGCCGCTAGAATTATTACAAATAGCAGCTACGATGCTCCTGCCGAAGCTTTGATTACAGAGTTAAAATGGCCAACTGTGAGGGATATGATCAGAAGTGAGACTGCAACAACTGTATATAAATCTGTTAATAGTCTCGCGCCTGATTATCTCTCGCATTTATTTGTTAGAAATTCTGATCGCAATATTATCAACCTTAGAAATGCCGAAACTGACTTGCTAGTGCCATTCATGAAAACTAGTAATGGACAGAAAGCGTTCGCATTTCGTGGAGCAAAAATCTGGAATGATCTCAGCCGCGAGGCCAAGCAAGCTCCCTCTTTATCTTCTTTTAAGAACAAGATTAAGGGTCGGTTGTAAATTTATTGTAAATAGTTGTAGATAAATTATTTATGATTGTAATTAGTTTCCTTTTCCCATTATTAATGTTAGTAGATTTTTTAATTTGTAAAGTTTTTGGCACGGCCCCCTGAAAATCAGTCATACTGACTGACGGGGCTACCGTGCATAAATAATTTTAAAATGAAAAAAAAAAAATGAAAAACTCTCTTCTTACTAATGTTATGGCAATAATCCTACGATATATTATAATACGGTGTTGGTAGTTCTTGCGATACATCTGAGGTAGTCTCGGTTGAATATACGCACATCCATATTCGATTTGGTACTAGCACAATACGCATCCAGTATTGATCGAGCCTCGTTTTTCAACCTATCCTCCTCTCGTTGCTGGAACAATACGTCCATTCCCTCAAAATCCCCTTGTAAATCCGGATATCGATTGGCTGCTCCGTCTTCTACGAAATCGATCGCCCTCGCTGGAGGCAAATCATGATTGATGTTGTCAATGTCCGCAAGCTCATCTTCATTCAAGTGCAACTCTGGGAAAGGAATTGGCGCGTAGCTTGGCGTTGGCGGGGGTGGAGGCTCGACCAACAATGGACGCGGCGGCGTACACGGAACGAGGGTAGGTCGTGGGGGAGTACGAAGCGCTGCTTGTACGAAGCACCGCTGTGCTTGCGCCGCCGGTGGGGGTGAGGCTGGAGGAGTGTTCATCTCGGGCGGTCGAGGTCTTCCCCTTCGTTGGAAATATCGCTCCAACCACTGTTTACGCAAGTTCAAACGCATGCGCTTCACTTGCTCTCTGGCGTTAGGAGACACGTTGGGAAGGCGATTTACAAAGTTGTAGTCATAAGCCCCATTTTTAGTCCTCACCCGTCGCCTCTTTTCGCCAGCACGACGTCTTTGCGGAGGCGGCTGCTCCGGCGACGATCTTGCTGGGCTGGCTGACTGTTGTGGGCTGGCTGACTGTGGGCTGCCTAATGCCTGGACTGGAGAATACCTCGGCGTCAAATGTCTCGCTGGTGATGCTACCGCTGCTGTTGCTACTGGAGTAGGCGCTCGTACTGGCGGCGGAGTGGGCTCTCGATCTGGCACTGGATCTGGATCGGGATCTGGCTCTGGAGGGGCAGCCGGGGCAGTGAACGTGCTAACGACGTGCAAGTTTGGGTTAGGATAAACAAAGATAGAACTCTCACCATCATCGAAATCCGTAAACTGCAAGCCTCTGCCCCCATTCTCATTCAATATGGCGTCAATTACGACATCTGCCTCCCTACGATACAACTCCTCGGTCGCCTCATCGTAGTCGAACAACGTTCCTTCGTTAAAAGCCATAACGAGCATACTCAAATTTGACTATCAGCCTGCTTTTATAGCTATCTCTTAACCTTTGTTAAGAATGTTTTGACCTTAAAATACGTATTTTACGTATTCTACGTATTTTACGTATTTTTACGTATTTTACGTATTTTTACGTATTTTTACATATTTTACGTATTTTTACGTATTTTTACGTATTTTACATATTTTTACGTATTGTACGTACTTTACGTATTTTACGTACTTAATGATATGATATAATATGATATAATTTTTTATACACGAAACTACCCTTCAGCTTAAATACAATAAATAAATTGGTTATTAACAAAAGATCAAATTACCTAAGATGCTGTTCTTCCAGGGGGTCGTGTTTTAAACTGATATTTTCAGTCAGCTCTTCAAATACTCCTTTAGTTCTTTTTTAAAGCGACTAATAGTCGGGAGTTCTCTAATATCAACTGGGATATTGTTCCAAACTTTCATAGCAGAATAGTAATAACTCTTTTTCGCATATTCTGTATTTAGTCTAGGAATTTGTAGATCTCTACAGTATCTTGTTGCATAGTTTGACTGCGACGATCTTTGCTGAAATTTATCCCAGAGGCTTTCAGGGCTTAATTTGTTCATAATCTTATATGTCATGACCGATCTATCAAATCGAACAATATTTTCGTACTTTTACGTATTTTTACGTATTTTACGTAATTTTACGTATTTTACGTATTTTTACGTATTTTACGTATTTTACATATTTTTACGTATTTTACGTATTTTTACGTATTTTACGTATTTTTACGTATTTTACGTACTTTAACGTATTTTACGTATTTTTGCGTATTTTTACGTATTTTACGTATTTTTACGTATTATACGTATTTTTACGTATTTTACGTATTTCACGTATTTTTACGTATTTTTACGTATTTTACGTATTTTTACGTATTTTACGTATTTTACGTATTTACGTATTTTACGTATTTCTACGTATTTTTACGTATTTACGTATTTTACGTATTTTTACGTATTATACGTATTCTTACGTATTTTACGTATTTTTACGTATTTTACGTATTTTTACGTATTTTTATGTATTTTACGTATTTCACGTATTTTTACGTATTTTTACGTATTTTACGTATTTTACGTATTTTTACGTATTTTTACGTTTTTTTTTACGTATTTTTACGTATTTTACGTACTTTAACGTATTTTACGTATTTTTGCGTATTTTTACGTATTTTACATATTTACGTATTTTTACGTATTTACGTATTTACGTATTTTACGTATTTTTACGTATTTTTACGTATTTTACGTATTTTACGTATTTTTACGTATTTTTACGTTTTTTTTTACGTATTTTTACGTATTTCACATATTATTACGTATTTTTACGTATTTCACGTATTTTTACGTATTTTACGTATTTTACGTATTTCTACGTATTTTTACGTATTTTACGTATTTTACGTATTTCACGTATTTTATGTATTTTTATGTATTTTACGTATTTTTACGTATTTTTACGTATTTTACGTATTTTACGTATTTTACGTATTTTACGTATTTTACAAATTTTTACGTATTTAACGTATTCTGCGTATTTTTACGTATTTTACGGATAAATACGTATTTTTCTTAATTTGTATAAATTAATTTACAATTAATTGTATTTCATTTTGTTTCCATCATGGATGGGGACCAGACGTCTAACGTACACTTATTGTCGAGGTTGCTCAATACACTTTCTAATTCACCGACTTTGCCAATTTCTATTTCCAGAAGTGACGTCACACTCCCTCGTCGTGATGACGAATGCTCGATCTGTTTTGAGCAATTTGCGGACACACGATATGTACAAACTGCTATTTCACGTTAACCGTTGTACCGATTGACAGTGAAGATGACGATGATGAATTATCTGACGAATTATACGACGAATTATCTGGGCAAAACGTCGGACATAAACTCAGAAAACAAACAAAGTGTCCGGTGTGTAGAGCGACGGAGGCGAACAGCAGCGACGAAAGCGTTGTAATAAATAAATGGGACTATCTATTCGCATTGAACAAAAAAGCGAATCAGCTCAAATCGCAGACCTCAAAGAAGAAATTGGCAGGTTGGGGGAAGCTCAGACACGCTTACATTCCGAATTGGCGGAGGCTCGAAACCTAGATACCGTACAGATGGAAATGGATCTGATGGATGCCAAAGAGGCATTAGAAGAAGAACAAGCTGACAATAAAGACCTGCAAAAGGATAACAAAACTCTTCAGGAGAAAACAGAAGCGATGGCAAAAACTATCTCCAACCTTGCCGACAATCTGCTATCGTTAAAGCAAAAACATCGGCATGAAGTAGAGTTGATGGCGATTGAAATGAAGTTAACGACGAAAAAAGCCAACACCACACTCACCAGCTGCAAGTTAATAAAGTCAGAAGTCTCATCATTCACCCGCCAAATCATGGACAAAGCCATGGAGTTAAAAATTACGCATGAACTCACAGAAGCATCTTTAGAAATGCAATAGACGATTGCGCTAAAGATGGCGGCGAGGAATTTTTAACCAAGATGCATTGCGTTCTAATAAAGATTCTTTAACGATTCTATAGGAATTCGATTAAAGAACGCAGTGCATCTTGGTAAAAAATTCCTCGCCGCCATCTTTAGCGCAATCGTCTATTGGCGGACGTATTAGATCGTATTAAAGCAGCAAAAGAGTTAGACCCCTTGCCTGCATATATAGAAGATGAGATGAAAGATCATATGAGATCTCAAATAAATGACATGCTCCTCAACGTATCGAACGACGCATATACCGACGCCTTCATCAATATTTTGGCGATAAACACCTCGAGGACGCTGATGGACAACGACTGCCTCGAAAACGCTCTAACGAGTGTCATGAAAACTCATATAGCCAACTGCAGCGACAAATGCCAGCCCATAAAGAAAACATTTGCAGACCTACAATCCAACGTAATAACATTGGAAGAGTGCGTAAACACATCGAAAGCATATTTGACGCAGCAACGCAGTAGAAGCTTACAGCTGGTATTACCCACATATCCCGGAGTGCTTCGACCGACCTTATCCGGAAGAAAGTATTATGAAAACGTCACCAAACCGGACTTTGTGCAAAATACCCACCTGAAAAATCGCTATGAAGTGCCTAAAGCAACCGACGAACATCGTAAAGAGGTGGCCGATTACCTACATGCATTCCTACCATCCAAAAAATCACGAAAGAGAGTATTTAGTGACGATCTGGAACCGGACTACTTTCCACCAACGAAGCTGCCGGCGTTTGAAAGTTCGTTTTGCACACCTTCGATCACTGCCACCAACTCTACGACATCATTGCCTTTGCCCAAACTCACGCCAGTAAAGCAACCGTGTTTAGTGAAGACTCCTCCGCATATTCCATCCGCCATCCGACGTCTGGATTTTAACGATAGCGACGATGACTCTCCATCACTGCTCGCACCACAAGCACCTCTTACATCTTTGCCGCAACCACGTCAATGCGACTTCAGACGAAGTACCTAGCCTTGCTCCTAAAGAAACGCCTCATTCTGCCGCAGTAACATCATCCTTCACTCCCACTACACGCGCAGTGAATGTGAAGAAAGCGGAAATATCGTCTGTAGCCGACAACGCTGTGAGAGTCCTCAATGAAGGTATTCAAGGTAAAGCGCACGAGCTGAAAGGATTTTGTTGGAGTTGGAACAAAAATCATCGATGCGAGAAGGCCGCAACGATGCGCCGCGGATGTTCATTGAAACACGTGTGTTTGGGGAAATTGCCAAATGGAACAAGGTGCAGAAGTGAGAAGCATACATTTGTAGAACATTACCAATTTTTTAAGACGCCTTTGGAAGAAGCACAACGTTTATTATTATGGAAGATTATTGACGATGAACAGTATAAGATTGTACTTGGTATCGTTAATGAAAGTAGTAGAAGATTAGTTGATGTAGATTATGATGCCCATGTTTATGATTCGATTGTAGATGCAGAAAGCATGTTAAATGGTGATGGTGATTTGAAAGACACTGAATTTTATATGAGCTAGATAGTTTTAATTTTACGTGCTAATGGACACTGGTTTTATTAATAGAGAGATTATTAGACGATGAGTTACGTGTGTGATTTTTACGTATATGAAAGTTTTACGTATTTGAGTGTTTGATTTTTTATCTGCAAATCTTTGGTGTCCGTATATTTGCGCGCGATGCCGTATATACGTATTTGCACGGTGTGTAAATGGTGATTTCAATCCTAATTATTAACTTTGCAATTGCTGTGTTGCTAAGGACCACCACAAAGGGGTTTGACCTTTGTGAATCGATGACAAAGTCGTTGCCATGGTGATGGCGAACTGACTCTATTGCCACCCCTACTCTTTCCCTATACTACTTACATGAAAATGTAATTCTGTTCGAAGGAAATCATGAGCACCAGGAGACAAAATGACTGACTTCAATGGCCTAAGCTACGAATGGTTTAAGCTACTCTCATCGTGATTTGACAATGTAGTTAACTCGTTCTGCTGTTAAGATATACTGACAACTTACTCAAGTTCTTCTTTGTCGTTTCTTAATTTCTCAATTACTGCGTGAATCGCATTTTCCAAGCCAACACAATCAGCATCACAGCTCGAGTCCATTTAACCACCATTATTTCGCATCAACGGTTTCTGAACGAAGCTTCACTCCTCCGCAAGCAATCTTGCGGAGCAAACATATTCAAGACGGCGGTCGGTTTCCGTTGTATAAGTTTGGAAAATAAGATTCAGACAGTAATTGCAAGATTAGAAAACCACAAAAAAGAACTCTAGTAAGTTCCTGTTATATATTAATTGAAAAATTCAAATCATGATGTCTCCTGTTGCTCATGGTAAAATAAAAGTCTGAAGACGATATTTTCAAGATATACCTTCTTGTTCCAAAAATTTCACCAGTTTGTTGTAAAGTTGCAATGCCAATTTTTCTTGGTTCGCTTTACCACTGACAGCGTTCTTATTGACTGCGACAAGGGCTGGAAGAATAGCGCAAGTTTTGTAACACAAAACTTTTCGAAATTCTTATATCAGTATTAGTTTCTAAGCAGAAGGGGCAGAGAATCTATTTTTATCCTGTCATTCATATTCCTTTAAATTCATGAAGGAAGTTTCTTGGTTCGCTTTACCACTTGACAGCATTCTTATTGACCGCGACAAGGGCTGGCAGAAAAATGAAAATTTCGTAACACAAGAGCTTCCCTAGACTCTTAAATCAGTATTAAGGCTAATTTCCAGTGAGAGGAATTTTCCGAGCGGGCAGAATTTTAGACAATAAAAGGTCACTAAGCCGTGATGTTCTATTCAATTCCAGAGCTACATTTTTTCGTATACAATAGAAATTCCGGCCGCTCGGAAAATTCCACTGACTGGAATTTGGCTTTAAGTATCTAAACAGAAGGGGCAAAGGGTCTATTTTTATCCTGTCATTCATATTCCTTTAAATTCATGAAGGAAAAACCACTCAGTTCCTTGCAGCCTTGTCAGTTTCATCTTAAAAAGAGTTAGACAACTCTTCTCTATTACAAAATTCCTCTTTTCCGTCGTTGGCGTTCCTTCCTACGGTATTTCTGACATCAATAGTACATAAATGTTTTCAGAATGCTCTGTTTTTTTTAAAATGTTCCTGATAACTGTCATAAAGAACATCATATTTGGCAGCATTTACAGAGAAATCCTGTTACGTTAAAAGCCAAAAATTTCGGACGAATAAATTTCGGACAAAATAGTTTTGGACAAAACATTTTCGGACGCTTTTTCACGGAATTTCGGACGTTTTTACAGAAATTTCAGAGGACTAAAAAGCCACATATTTTTCAGTTGATGTTTGCTTATTTCATGCTAAAAAAATGTCGTCCACTTATAAGTCGCATACTTCATTCTAGGGGTGCGTTGTCAGCAATTTCCACAAATGATTATTGTTGAATTTTTCTATGCCGCAAAAAGATTTCGGATACTAAATATTTCAAACTACAAAAAATTTCGGACGTCAAAATTTTTGGACGTATGAAGTGTCCAAAAATATTAAAGTCCGACATTTTTGGCTTTTAGTGTAAGCTTCAAATAAAACAAGCATCCACAGCGAAGGATGTTCTCTCTGCAATGAAAATGACATATCTACCTCCAATAACAGCACTTCTTTGTTCAGTCTTTGTGAGTTTTCCTTCCGAACCTAGGATACAATGAAAGTTGGTTAAATAAGGTCCAAGAGTAGCATATGTAATTCCCGCTGAAAAAGAAGACACTGAAATTCAAATCCATTTCAAAAAATAAGACTAATGAATTGACAGGCAAGAATAAGTATCTAAAGTCGATATGAATTAAAACTTAGAGCATTTTACAACACAAAGAAGTCATACTGGCTTCACTATTTTTATGGCTTCAAAACAACTGTCAGTTATTCTACAAAAGAGCCTGGATCGAGCGATATTTTTGGATATTTTCATACGAGAATTCCATCGGATGGCTTCAGGGCTTTTATCACTATCGTGCACATTCAAAAATTCTTCAAAATATATAAAACTATCGTTAGATTAAGATTCTTTTCAGAATAGTTAGAAGATCTATAAAGTACCACATTCTTGTAAAGAATTACATCTCAAGAGTGATTATAAGTTTGAAATTAGAATCCAAATCAATTCCAATCCAGAGAGTGACATCCAGGAAACCTCAGAATGATCTGAGAGATATTTTACCACGAGAATCGATAAAAACTGTTACGCTACTGCTACATCGTCTATGTGACAACGTATAGAGACGAAAGACATAATTAGTTATACAAATCGGTGCAAAATATTTACCATACAGAACACCAGTCAGGAGTTCAATGAGTTTGCTCACTGCATCGGGGTCACTACATTGACGTGCTACATTTGAGAAGGCATTCACTGATGTTGCTCTCAATTCTTCTTGCTGGCCAACAAGGTGAGCTTAGAATTAAGAGAAAGAATCTTTTTTCACACATAAAATCGTCAATGCGTGTGTCATGTCGTTACACTGTCAATAAATTTGTAAAAGTTAAAGAAAAATCTTTTGGTAATCACAAGCACAAAGTGTTTGCCATCCAGACGTCTGCACAAACATGACAACAATCTGCTCGAGAAGCAAATTTGAAATGGTTGCTAAACAATATTGGCTTGTTTTTGGTCAGGGCTGCAGCAACCGAGAGGATATTTCAAACAAAGTACTAGAAAAGTCGAGATACCATATGAAAAAATCGCATTGCTTGAAACAACCATATGAAAATCAGTACAGGGTGTCCCAAAAAAATTGTGCCCCGTTTGCCTGAAGATTGCGACAACACGGCAAAAGATTCTCGCCAAACTTTTGCATGATGGTGCTCTTCAGATGTTCAGTTAAAGTCTGTTACCATCCCCATGAAAATCCGTTGAAAAATGATGGAGCTATGACCTTCAGGAGACCAAATTTGCCCGATCACCGAAACCAGCGGTCGGTCATTTTGTCTTACTATTTTGCCGCGATAAATAACTTCATGGAATGAAAATAAAACAGCAGCCTCCAATGTCATAGCTCTCGTGAAAATTCCGATAATCTTGGAGAGTTCCACTACTTCTGACCTCACAGAAATTATTCTTACCTCACGTGAAGCTACTTATTACTGCAAAATAGTAAGACAAAATGGCCGACCGCTGGTTTTAGTCATCAGGAAAATTTGGTCTTCTGAAGGTCATAGCTCCATCATTTTTCAACGGATTTTTACGGGGATGGTTGCAAACTTTAATTGAATATCTGAAGTGCAACATCATTCAAAAATTTGGCGAGAATCTTTTGCCGCTTTGTCGCAATCTTCAGGCAAACGGGGCACAATTTTTTGGGGACACCCTGTACATCCATGATAAAAGTAATTTGTTTACAATTTACATGAAGAAATGAATTCAGCAAAGCAATGAGACTTACTCAGAGTTTCTTACGAGTTTCTTAGAGGTTCCATAACGATCTTCATGTTCACTACCTGTACCCTCGTGAACATTTCAAAAGAATGTTTTCTTTATCCTTTCCAATGTTTAGACATGCCTCAAGTACCTTACGAGTAATATGATACAGGAAACAAGTGAAAGCAAAGAAATGTCAAGGATTTCCTTTCTCAAAGTAAATAGTTTCTTAACTTATCTTCTCCCGGTACTGGAGTTTCTTACTTTTTTGGCGATATGAGAGTTGAGTTTCTTATAAGCAGTTTCTTATAAGAAAAAAATACGTGTAAAGTCACGCACTGTACCTTTCTTATTGCTTCTTTCTTAACCAACTTCCATTTCTTCTCGAATGGTTTTGCATATCATTAGAACGACAGGAACTCCAAAATATTGAAAGTGAACGATATTTGCTCCCAAGAACGAAAACTTTATCCGGAAAAGCGTAGGTCAAACATATTTCAGTAGGCCTATGGCCTAAACACGCTATTGTACTTGTACGACCGAAGCCTTTCTGGTTGGTTACAGTCTGTCGTATATCTTCGCCTTGCTGCAGTGCAGGTCTTCATCATGATGAAATGGAATTGGATGAGAAAGTGCTGATCTTTCGAATTACCTGCAACCTTTTATCTGGCACGAAATTGCTAGTGCTGTATGTGAAGCGACAAATCCACTGCAGCGTTGTTACTGTCACTTCAATGTGTACTCTCGCTTTGCATTCCCGGTATGACGTCAAGACCTCTCGGTCCAGACCTCTTTATGGAACGATTTTACACGAACCTGACAGCAAAATTTCCCCAAAATTGGCACTTTGAAAAGCCATAGAAAAAGAACGGAACGTCATATCGAAGAATTGTTTTCGGTTTCAAGCCATGAAAACTAAACTCTATCAGATAACAAAAAGTTCCCCAAAGGTTTAGTGGCACTTCAACTTGTTACTGCATGCTATATTTTGAGTATATTTCACATACCTGAGAGAGATTTTCCGATATCCTCGGCATATTGTGAGAGATCGATTGACAAATGCGAAAACAAGTCACTCACGGCTGTTGGAAAGATAAAGAATTGATTAGCTTAATGGCTGATTTAATGAATGATTGATTCTCATTGACGGACTGTTAGATACCGGGTGCGCCAAAATAAACTATGCACGTTTGGCAGGCCACAATGAATATCGTACACGGGACCGATTTTGAAGATTTATGACTTAATCTTTAGCAGAAAGCCTGAAAACGGAAACATTTGCAAAAAAGGCGTAAAATCTAATTCAGGCTTTCTGCATTGGTTCATCGATTCTATCACCTCTTGGAATATCTGGCTGTTCATTTCTTAGGCTGCCTTTCCACTAGCCTGGGTAAAAAGAAAAACGGGTCACCAGTTATCCATTTTTGCGCTGCGCTTCCCATTAACCCCAGTTAATAAACGGATAATTTTAAAAACGGGTCTCAGAGTGGCTCAGTTTTAACCCGGGCATCTTTTAACCCAACTGTGAGTTGCAACAGTAACATGCTCTACTATAGGCTCTTCAAATTAAATTTGAATCGACAAAAGGGGGATACAATGACTGAAAACGACCACTGACAACGAATAAAAACGGGTTCACAGTAAAACTGGCATCTCAATTGACTCACGTTAAAAACGGATAACCTTTAACCCGATCCAGTGGAAAGGCAGCCTTAGTGGTACCACAACATATTCTGTGGTGGTCCTGCAAAACTATAGAGCATGGTTTACATCATGCGCCACTCACAGGCAAGAAACCAAAGCCTTCCAGAACCATTCTCGTAGCCGCTATAAATAGGCTGAAGAAACGCCTACAAACCCATTGTTTCCTCAGCTACACAATGAGACCGGATGCGTCAAATTGGTCGAGTATAATAGAATACATTTTTGACCTGGCCCGGGCCAGCTTTTAACTATGTCAATTCCCTGTAAGATATATGACCAACCCTATGCAAATGCTTAGGCCAGCCAAATTTATGGAAGAAAGTTTTTCGAGCATGGCAAAAAATCAAAAGTGCCTGCTACATGGTAGCTAAACTTTATTCCGTCTGAAGAGTTGTAAATAAATGGAAAGATTGGTAAATTTACAATGCAAGATAGCCTCAGGATTTCTAAGCATCGCTTTCTGTGTTGCTGGTAGGACAATCGTCTTGAACTCATCGTGGTTGACATGTTTCAGGAGATATCGAATGCCATTCTGAAATGAGAGTAAACAGAAGAAAATGACATGATATAAAAAACTAGTTCATATATGTCAATTATTACCTGACTGACGTTTCAAAAACGAGGCAATACAAAAATCCCGCCAATCCAATTGGCTAATCGCACATTTCCCGCGATTTTCCCGTAGCTTTATATAAATCGATACAAGGACGCGTTTTTGTTACCACAACAACTGATTTAGGCCTATGAGATTTACAATAAACTCAAGCGACATAACAGTTACAAATGCGTTTGACTAAATGATATAAGTTAAAATTAGAAGCTATCAGGTAATAAAACTCATACTAACCGGTTTTGTAGTTGCACAGGAAAATATAAAGCCCTCGGTATCATTGCACAGACCTCACAAGATCGGTATGTACTTCTAAGACATCGGGCTTTATATTCTCCTGTACAACACAAAACCGGTTAGTATGCGCATAATATTCTTTAATTTACATAGGTATTTTGAACTGCGCAAAGTTAAGTATTCGCTGCTGTTTGAACTGCGCTAAAATGAATTAAAACCCTCTCTGTAAGGACATCAACTATAAATAAACGGTCGTGTGAAATTTCAGCCTAATGCCACATCCACAATAAAACTACGCTACTATGTTAAGCAAGACCTAAGTGCAATCATATTTCCATGAAAAACCTACATTTTCGTGTTTGCTTGCCGTCTTTTCAAAAGGCTTTAAATCTTTGCCTCAGGCAATACTTTACAAAAGACTACTAATACCAACTAATACCAACTTTTACTAATACCGGGTGAGTTAATAAAAAGGCCTGGCGTTTGAACAAATGCTGCTCTCTCAATATCAAAGCAATAATATTGAAAACTGTCTTGTTTTATTCCCGATATGTCCAATTAGGTTCAGTAATTTACCCGGCTTTAATTGGCCATTCCTTTCCGTCGATATGAGAGATATTCTACAGAAAGCACCTTTCGAAAACCTGCAAAAACGAAGGAAAACGACAAACAAAATTTCCCTTCGTTTTCCATCCTAGCAATAATGACACTCTTATGTATTCATGCATTTTGTCCTCTTGGGAGAATGGAATCCCCCTGAATAAGTTATTCATACCAGGGGGAAAACTTTTTCATTCCCCCAAGAGGATAGCACGTGCTAAAGCGTTTTTAAGTCATTGCCGTAAGGTAAACACAATAGGGAACCTTGCTCATGATTTTAGCACGTTTTTCAAGGTTTCTCGAAGGGACATTTTTCAGAAAATCCCTTGTAAAATCTTAACGGAGCGACCGATTTCAGCCAGGAAAAATTCTGAAAGTTATTGAACATGTTAGCTATTCAACTAGATATTGCAAAATATAATTGCTTATATATTCAGGGAGCAGTAGCCTTTCAAACGCCGGGCCTTTTTTACTCATCCGGTTGTCGTCAACTGTTTTCATGGTATTCTTGTTCGTAAGACTTTGTTCTGTCCGGCCAAGCTGCTTGAAACTCTGCTTTGAGCTTCGAGTTTCCGTTGGTCAACATCAATCAATCGAATTTGCAGAAATTCTAATGGCGTTGTATTCTGTTGTATACTTTGTACACGACTGTGTATAGCAGCCTCGTTCCCAGGGGCGTTCAGAAGTGAAAAAAGTCAGTCCAAAAATATTGCCGTAATAATATGAGTCCCAGTAAGAGCGGTCTCGGTCTGGTGTAATAGTCTCGTTTTGAATAGCGATTACTGGGACTCATTGTAATCAGTCTAACTAATACTACTAATACCAACTGCCAACTAGCTTTCTTAATTTCAACATAGAACGTTCTTTCTTTGAAAGGAGTAGAAGCAACGAGTTTCAAATCTCATCAAAAAATTTCACAAACCATAAATTCAAGTTGCGGTGCAGCTTTGCAGTTGATAAGAAGCTTCATGTATGTTTCCAGCAGTCCCTTCTGCAAAACAACGGGCAATAAATTGATTGCTTGTAATTATAAGCCTTACACAATCAGTGTGCCTCTGTTCAGGACATACATCATTACATCATTATGGACTCTGCACAAAATACTGAAAGGATTGGAATGAGTAACATTTTGGCAAACCTAGTGAATTTTGTGTAATCTGTGGCCAGATCAATGTCAATCATTGACAACAATGGAGTTTTACGCTAAAAAACCATTTTAACCCTTCGCTCAAAATCAAATTTTATGCAACCAGTGAATATTCATACAGTTCCCTGTACCCAACGGCTTAATGTAATTGGCTGAGATTTGGCTAACAGAGAGAAAATGCATACAGCGACCAAACTGTGTCTCAGTTTTGAGAAACATTGCATGGTTCAAATTTAACATTTGAATGGATATCAAAACAGGTGTTAAAACAGATAATTATTTGGTGCAGCTGATGTTGAGGAACTGATATTGTCCAGACAAAGAATCATGATGCTAAAGGTCTACTTTAAAATTTTCCTTGATAGAAAAGAATATTTCACACAGAAGAGTGTGCGGGGAAATGACACATTATTTCAATGACTTGCCTTGTAACTATCAAGTTTATTGATTTCTTTAACTTCTGACAGATATCTTATACACACACCAGCATGGCACAGAGATTCAAGCTTGAAAGAAAAGATGAGATATCAATAATTTTTATGTCTAAACCAAACCCACACAAGCTTATGAGCATAGGTTCTACAGTAAATCCTTACCAAGGTTGATGTAAAATTATATAAACTATTTCTTTGAAGAGCATGGCTTTGAAGAAACTTTAGCTTCTTCGCTGTAATTCTACCAACTTTTCTGAAATCTTTCTTGAATTGGACTTTTCTGAATTCTTCAATATTTTCAGACTTAGAATGGTTTTCTCCTTTTTTAAGAATTAGGGAAACATTTAGAAAAAACTTGAAACCGTTGTGATTTCTAAAATCTTTACCGAAACAAGAAATAATTTCCAAGATAAGCATAGTTTACCAATGTCTGTGATGTTGTATCAAGCAAAAGTTTGTCACTCTTCTGGTTTAGGATTTAGAAATCTGATGCCGTCACATTCTCAAATGAATTGAAATATAAATTGCGCTGTAATTTTGAGGGAAAAAAGATCAAGATTTCTGAAAATTCCAATGGTAGAATTATTGATAAGTGCATAAAGTTTGTTTCAACCACTCAGTTAAAAAGAAATACGGTAGGTCATAGAATTTTACACCAACCCTTTTACACTGAATCAAAGATTTGGAATCTAATGCTGTTCAGAAGATACTGTAAGAAAGTAGATGCACTAATGCCAAGAGATTTTGCTTGAAAAGACAGCAAATATCCACCAGCAATACCAAAATAAAACTTTTTAAAATTAGGTTCTCTCCTCTCCAAATATTTGCCCATATCCACACTAAGTTAAAGTACTGTACACCTGTTCCTTCTTCCCAGAGCTAGTGAAATATTCCTAGCACGTTTTTCTCCAGAGCTAAAGTTACAATTGGCAAACTGCCTCATTTCACAAGGTCCTATGCAAAAAGTATTCTGAATGTTCCTTCCCTACCTAGCTATGTCTTGATACAGTATACAGTATCTTAGTCACCAAATCTTTCTTGAAAAGAAACAACTACATGAGCACGTTTACCTGATATTTTTCAGCTGAAGTAACTCTTTCAAGAGACTTCTCCACCAACACAGGGAATTCCTTACATATTTTTGAAAGCTCTCTATAAGCTTTGCCCACCACTTTCTTGTGTTCTGTTGAAAATATTCTGCTTGAAAGGAGACTCAATATTGCAGTCAAAGAATTTATTTCTACATCTGTGAGGCTCTTTGATGTTGTCTGCAAGATTACTCTGCACCAGTTGATCAATGATGTTGCAGCTTTAGCAGGTGAAGAACTATGAGGAAAATAACAAATTTTAAAGTCTAAAGAACATGGCTTTCCTCTAATGAATCATAATACCTCTTGGCATATCATGGGTTGCAGGAAACTCTGAAAGTCTGTTTGAGTGGCATAGTGGCACCAGGTTACCTCAATCTGCCACACAAGGGGATTTCACAGGAGAAGTAGAAACAGAAAGAAAACAGATTTTCATCATCTAATTTTTAATTCAAAGCTTCCTACAGTCCAAGGGCATATCAAAAGTCTTCAACACAACTTTTTTGTGCATACAACAAAATATGCTCACAACAACAGCAGTATCATTCATAGAAAATTTGAAAGATATTCAATATATAACAAAGGTTGGCAAATTTGCAGCAAAGCATATGCTCTCCTTGTCCCTTTCTGATGAGCTACTGTACCCACTCAACATTTTCCCTTGGTCAATTACAGACTAATAGATATTGATGCAATAGTTGCAAAACTGTGGGTTACACTGTACTTACCCAAAACCAGTTTTATTGAGGGTCTCTGATAATTTTCTCAGCTCAGCAATGAGTAATTTTGCAGCATTCAAGCCTGGATAATACAACAAATATATCATGAATAGAATTTTGTGTAATTTCGAAAATAGTATTAGTAGTACTGAAGATCTACTGCATCTTGGTTAAAAACAATAGAGAGCACTTATTGAATTAAATGTCAACTTCTCTTAGAATTAATTCAACATTATTCAGTACTATCTGTGATTTTTATCATTTTGCTTACCATGACTGTTCAAGAATATTCTCAAAGCTTGAAGTACAAGATTCCTTGAAGTTTTGTCACTGCAAAAACAAATAAAGCAAGAATTAAGAATGTTGTATGGTTAAAAATTGCATTGAGTAATAAAAAATTTGCTAAAACTTACTTTCACCCAGAGATGGCGCCAGAGAAGAAACGCTAAGAGGGCAAATACTGTCAGAGTGCCGACAGTGAGAAATTTTTTATGAACGAGTTCAATTCAAGTTCACTGAGATGACAACACAGCAAAGAAATTTGGAGGTGCAGGTTATGACAATGCCGACAGTGCGTAGAAATTGTCAAAAATTTAAGTGCCGATGGGGGGCCTGATGAAATTTTGGGGCTCCTGCCCCCCTAGCCCCCTGCTGGCACCATTCCTGCTTTCATCTGTCACTGGTCATATCAAATTATCTCAAATATCTCATCTGATGATTTGCAGTAAATAGTGTCATATTAACAAATTCTGCAAAGACCCCCATTTTATGATGTAATTTTGAGAAAAGACAATTATCAAATTAAACGCTGTGGATGATCTTATGGTAATTTTAGAACGAAAAGCTGTATACTTGTAGAGCTAAACAATCATTCAAAAGATTTCCGTTACTGAATCCTTTCAAATGCATCAACATTTCACACAATTCTACAAGTATATATCCACAATGAGGTCTTCAGTTGGAAAGGTCTAAAATGACATAATATGACAATTTGTTACAATCACATAGGAATTTGGCTTCACATTATCTCTGTACAATAAGCCATAAACTGCAAGAAAAAATGTTGGAGTTAAATCTCAAAGAATAAAGCTGTCATGCACGTACCTGTATCTGTCTGCTGTAAGTGAGAATATTTTTGCAATGCCCTTCAAATGCCCATCTGTTAATCCTACAAAAAAATTCACATTAGCAAGGTTGCGGAACAATGGTATGAAGCAATAAAAGAGATTTCCAGTTTTGGCATTTGATTATAACCGTGCCAAACAAATAACAACTTTCACTTCCAAGAGTTTAACGTTTCTCCATGTGCTCAAAACATTTCCAAAGAGCAGAATACAATTTTAAAATCAGAGTGAATCTTTGCATGTTGTTTCCAGACTGCAAAATATCTCGCTTGCACAGAGAAATATCTTTCCTGAATGATATTTGAATAATGTCTTATCCAATGATCTCACTTGTAACTTTTATCTTTCACATGGAAGAAATTCCAGCACATTTAGTTCAACGCACTAAACGTTATTTAAAAGAATTTCATGTGCACATTTTTTGCACCGTAAAAAAGACCTCAGACGGTTCCAAGACTTCAATAATGAGTGTGTGAATTCATTAAATATGATAGGTATGGTTTGCAACCACTGTTTGTCTGTGTTTGGAATAGACAATCTTCCATGGCACACTATGCAAAGTTATCAGCCTGGTCCAATCATGAGCTATTATATTAATTATTTGAGTTACATATCAGTCAGTAACTTGTTGTCAGGCATCGATAAATTGTCTATAAAATGAAATGCACAAATAGAATTATGGTGCAAAATTCTTGCACAGGGTGCAAGGAACCTCTGCTCTGCTTTGCTCGGGCTAGGGGAAGAAAGAGAGAGCCCTCAAGCTCAAGAGAGAGAGCAAGTGCAAAGTTCATTGGAGTTGTTAAATAAAAGCCTACGTCGTGTCTTTTGTTTGGAGAAAAATTTTCCGTGCCATGTACATAAATCTTTAACCCTGCCCGGTATTTCCTGCCGTCTCTGATTAATACACGTTGCAAAAATAGTCTTACCATCATGTTGAAGGCACGGTGTTAGGACAATCGTAATCAAGTGCTTTCTTTCTTTCAAAGATGACGTTGAGATCTCATTGAAGCATCTTTTTAGGGCATTCGTACACTCTTCCATCTCTCAATCAGCAAATCTTTAGGAAAAGAGTCTTGATCCAGCTTCAATAACGGCTGGAAAAGAAGTTTCCGCGGTATGGAGATTAAAAGTAAGTCCGTTTCCCAGAAATCAGCGACATGCAAAAAGGCAGTCCTATTGAGTTTGCCTCGTTTTAATTCCGCTACGACTTCGTTTTTCGTGGTTGTTGTTGTTGTACCATATCAGCGAAATAACTTTGTTGCACCACAACATGGCAACTTCAAGTATATTTGCAAACAAAGCCACTTTTGAATCTTCCTAAATTGACAAAATTTCATCTTTGTGTCAACAGTTCAAACTTAACCTTGTGGTGTTTCTTGGAGAAGCTCCAAAAATCCTACCCTGGGCACCAGACTCTCTAACATAAAATGGAAAATCCATTTTATGTTATATTAGAGAGTCTGGTACCCAGAGCACAAAAATCCCGCATTTTCGAATTTATCAAAAAGCGTCTCCGCTCTAGCCTGCGTGCAGAGTCAACTCCTCGATCGGTTTCTACACACTACAAGTTTGGTCTTTAGTCTTCTCTAGAAAATGCAGGCAACTCGCATTAACACATATTGGGAGTACTAGCAGATGGAACAACCTTAACAGTTTTGCATTCATTCAGGGCATCAACATCAAAAACCGGGCACGCGAAACACACGAAATATCGAAAAATCTCTTTTTCTCTAAAAACCCAATTGTTGTAAATAGAAAAGGATATCTTTCGATCAAAAACATTTGGTTTTTCGGTATCAATAGGGTTGTCGAGTTCTTCCAAATTTTGTTGTAAAAACACAACTTTGATGGATCTGTATACTTTCAGTAAACGCAACAAGATGCATCACACATAAAAAGAAATATGCAACTATGATACAACTAATATCAAATGCAACGGGTACTTCTCGTTATGTCAATATCGATCATTTTCTACGAATAACATACTCAAATCTCCTATGATTCCACAACGTTGCTTACATCTTTTAAGACTCGTCGCAAGTTAGAAATTTGCACAAATTTTGAGGCAAACAAATGACACAAAATCTTGGCAAACCAAAAGCACAAAAAGCAGAGATTGATTTTGCTTAAAGATTGGAAGAAAAATTTGTGCATTCAACACAAGTTTGTGCAACAAAAGTTTTGAGCTTATTCCTGTGACAATCAAACTCAATAGGACATTCATCCATAATAATCAACTACCCCAAATTGATCAAGCAAACAAGATATGCAAAGCTATAAGCAGCCAACAATAGCAACTGCAAAGATTTGTACGCACCAAACACCAAAACATTTTTCCAAGCGTTAACGATTGAAATAAAATGTACCCAAAGTTACAGAGCCAAAATAAAAAATAAAACAACTGATGAAAGTTTGAAGGGAAATGATGGGGGGGGAGGGTTCGTTTCCCCCTCCATTTGCCTCCTTCCTCAGCAGTTTTATCGATATAATTTGGCTCTGGAACACAGAGTAAATAAAACGAAACAGACTTAACACGATTTGAAATCGATTTACTGTTGACTTCCCCACGTTATTGTCAATGAAAAGTCATCAGTAACAATCATATACTGGGTAAGATAGCTTTTGTGTGGCTGTTTGAAATTAATGAAGGAAATGCAGTTACATTTTCAGATAAACGAGGCATGTATTTTCGTGATGCATAATTCGATACTGTTGCTGCACTTTCAGAGGCTATCTGGCAATTTTGTAGTGACCAATGTCTGATAAAAATATTTTGGAAGTGTAGCATGAGTTTTGAAATACGCCACGACTTTTAACCTCTTTGCAAAAAGCAGTGGAGGTGGTCAGAAGTGAAATCTTAGACCAGGTCTCAATTTTGCCAAGTGTGTTTCAATTATACCATTCGTTGACAAGAACTGTGAAACATGATTGGATACGGAATTGGAATTAAAACAATTGTCGTAAAAGTCTGCACACAAGCAAGCTAAAAATTCTAAAAACAAGCTGCAATAACAAGGACAGATTTTGTAAGACAATAGCATGAGTTGCTTTTGTTTGAAACCTGAATTCAAAGTGATTAACGATTGCAGACAAAGGAAATTCTCTCAACCAGTAATTCAAAACAAGCAAAGCCGCAAAAGTTTCTCTGAAACCCAGGTAGCTAGCGCGTTCGTGGTGCATTCCAGAAATTGTTTTTAAAAGCAAATATGAGCATAGATCAAAAGAAGAAGCATATATCAACACATCTACCTCGGGCATTTTATTTCTTTGGTTCAAAAGCCGATTGGGAGGCGATTCAATTCTCTTATTTTTTGAGTGTTATTAAAATACTTACTGCTCAGCTTCTGAACCAAATAAATAAAATGCCCGAGGTAGATGTGTAGATATATCCTTCTCCTTTCGATACATGCTCATGTTTGCTCTTAAAAACGATTTCTGGAATGCACAACAAGCGTGCAAGCTACCTGGGTTTCAGAGAAACTTTTGCGTCTTAGTTTGTTTTGAATTTATGGTCGAGGGAATTTCCTTTGTCCGCAAACGCTAATCGCTTTGAATTCAGGTTTCAAACAAAAGCAAATCATGCTATTGTCTTGCAAAATTTACCTACAATAACTATTTCTATCATCTGTACTTATTGACAATAAAATGTTAAATACAGTCCCCTTACACAATTTACACGTATATGTAGGAATAACAATACAATGTATCAAAAATAGAATATAAATATCTATAAACATCTATCTAATGTATTTCCTTGCAATATTCACCGGGCATTCTTCCAGTGATTGTATGGCAGCATTTGCCACATTCATTTATTCTGGACTCGAGCGACCACGATGCGAGGCCATAGAACACGAGCCTCTGTTCTATGGCGCATCTGGGGGCTGAGTTCGATATGAAATTTTAGGCCCATTAAGACAAATCCTGAGACGAAGGATTTTCAGTAAATCTTTGGGCTAACAACTGTTGAAAACATTTTCTGGGAGCCATGCTCCGTGCTCCATCACTTTCTCAACCTCTATTTGAACCTTTTCCAAAAATATCTTGAATTGAATTCCCGGCCACCCAAACTACAACACACAGTCATTCAAAAACCAAAGCTTAGCCTTTTTGAAAGTCAGGTGGTGCAAAGTTTCCCTGAACTGGAAAATTTGAATTATCTCAAGCGGCATTTCCTTGGTTTTCCTTCGAATAAATTCTCAATCGTTTCTAATTAATTTCAAGAAGCCTCTGTGAAAAATACTCTAAACACTATTTCCTTTCTGAAAACTGCCTGAATTTTTTAGAAGCAAGTAAGGATGTTGCTGATTTTGAAACTCTAGTGTTGAGATCATTAAAGTTCTGTTCTGATAGGCTGATATCTGGGGTAGAATTAGATCTCGCAGATGTTCGTTTGTCTTTCTTGGATGTAGAAAATGTTCTTCGTTTCAACATTGTCTTCACGAGAACCTAGAAAAAATTAAAGACAGCATGACTGCGAGAAAACATCAAAGTAAAGTAGAAAACGTCAAGCAGCAGCTACGGTTACTTTGTCAACTTTGCAACTTCAAATGAGTCTACACATGCGATTTCTTGGTCAGTCATTCTAATGGCCTAAATCAAAACGAAATGGCACAGCCTGGACCTCAGAAGGATCTCTGGGTTGTTCATGTTGCTCGTCAAACCCTAAAGCGCCATGCCAATCACAATGGCGAAATTGTTTGCTCTTGGGCTGTCCCTCTCTTACGACCATTATTGGAACAATTTAAATATAATTGTAAGTGTCATACATAGTGGGAACTAGCTGACATAAGCCCTTTCCCACTATGGATGGCACGTAGTTAATTAGCCTTGTTGTTTTTGTAAATAGTTGTTTTTTAAATGAATAAAGAAAAAATGGCACAGCAACTGCAGAAAAAACTTGCACCAATAGCAAGAAGCACTTCTCAGGACAAATGTTTAATAATGACGTTGCAGAAAATAAATTCAATTGAAATTCCAACAATTTACAGCTGATAAATACACCAAGTCTAGTTTTGTCACACTTGCAGCTCTACGAGCCGAGTACCTTCCATCATTAATGTTCTTAAACCAGTGTTTCCACATCGTGCAAGTTGACTGTTGTTGCAGATGTCATTGTTCTGACCGTTTCAAATGTAGCTACATCCAGACTTCAATAAACAAAATTTTCAAGGACGTTGCGTGACAAGTGCCAAAGGTGTGTTGTCCATGCAACCATGGCTTAATTTGAATTGGTATGCATGATACCGGGTGTCCCAAAAAAAGTACTCCGGTTTAAAAAATCACCAAAAATCAATTATCAAACCTTTGATAAATTTTCCTTTTCACTTGTTTTGTCAAGGACCCAAAAATATTTCTAGATTAGAAACGTTTTGCTTTTGATACAACAAGGTAGAAAAATTACAGGTTGAAAAACCTTATTTTGAGCTATAGTTTTCAAGCAAAATACTCAGTCATGCCTAAGAATAAAAATTTTCAGATTTTATAACATCATTTAAGTCTCTGATGATAGTGCGCATTTCTTTCTGTCATTCATGACCAAATTAGAAGCTTTACATGCACAGAAATTTGATCTGGCAATCACCAGTGATTTTTGGCAGTATGATTCAAAACCAGGTAACTCCAAAAAAGAGCTAAATTTGCTAATTTTAAAACCAATTACAAAATTTGCTATGTCTGAGGAAATAATTTGGTCCTTGATCTATTTGACAATAAAAGAAAATTTAAGATCGGTTGTGTAATCAAATTTTGGTGGTTTTTCAAACGGGAGTAATTTTTTTGGGACACCCGGAAGTAAAAACATCCACCGTACAAATATGACCCAAACTTACCAGCGAAGACAGCTTTGAAATAAGAGTAATACTGTTCTTTACATCCTCGTCCGTAACTTCAATTGTTATGCAATGATCAGCCGTGGCTGGTAATGGTTCACGCCCACCTTGAGTTAACCATGGATGTTCCTGTAGTCAAAGAAAGTTTGATTTCAACGATTGTATCGTTTGAGGCGTCTCTTCCAATATCTTAATATAATCTTGAACAAATCCCTTCATGAAGACTGTGTGCAAAACAAATACCCGTGCAAGAGCACAACATCAAATTCTATACCTATTTACTCAGGAAACTGTATCTACTGTTTGAACATTCGTACAGAATTACCTGGTAAATTGCAATTCCATGATCTTACTGAGGCTTCAACTTAAGTCTCAATATTTTTCTCACAATTCTGGCTGCATTACGTCCTTCTGAAATTGGGAAGTAACCAAAAGTCCTATTTCTTGATAAACCAATCCCCAGTTGTTTGATTTGACATCGATTTAATGGATTGTACAGCGTATTTCGTGCAGGTTGTAGGAAGAATATTAATTCACATACTACTTGGTGAAATTCAACACGTTTAAAAACCAACAAATCAAGGTTTAAACTCAACATAAGGGAAACACTTATATTGCCTGCAAGTTAAAGAAAGATTGTTAGGTAGGTAGCTTGAAATAGGCATGGCAATTGAAGATGAGCAACCAAAAAGCACATAAAAATTTGGTTGTAACCTTGTTCCTTCCTTGAAATGAAAAACACTATGCACAAAAGTAACTGAACAACTCGGTGATAGGTTGACATCGAAGAAATCTATTGATTATACCAACTAATCTCTTTTTCAAATTCTAAATAAGCATCTTTGTCAAGATTTTGAGTCATTAACGTTATTTTAGCAATTCAATTTCGTTTTCGAAAAAAAAATTATGACAGGGTTTTTTATTTTGACGGCAGCATCATAATTCGGCCTTTTTCATAAAAATTTGCTGCTGCTGCCTAAAAATCTTGTCAAAAATTTCGCGAGAAAGGCGTTCCCCTGTTCCTACACTTTATCAGCCTCTGCATGTAGACTTCGGTTTGTGATCCAAAGCACTGATGGAGAGGCACAATAACGTTTCAAGAGTTTCCGTATCATTAGAAAGCATTTTGCCTCCTGGTGCTCATGTTATACCTTAATATCTTGCATCTTTATGCGTTGTTTTGGATCTTTCGCTAGCAGCCTTGATATCAAATCTTGCAACTGAGGATCGACTACTGGCCTAAAACAAATATGACGTATATCATTAGAAGAAGAAAGTTACTACACTGCCTTCCTTCTTGAGCTGATGTATGCAAGTAACTATATTATTCCCATAATAACTCAAGGAATACAGTATGTTTCTGTTGTGTTGTGTTGTGTTGTGTTGTGTTGCGTTGTGTTGTGTTGTGTTGTGTTGCGTTGTGTTGTGTTGTGTTGTGTTGTGTTGCGTTGTGTTGCGTTGTGTTGTGTTGCGTTGTGTTGTGTTGTGTTGTGTTGTGTTGTGTTGTGTTGTGTTGCGTTGTGTTGTGTTGTTGTGTTGCGTTGTGTTGCGTTGCGTTGCGTTGTGTTGTGTTGTGTTGCGTTGTATTGCGTTGTGTTGCGTTGTGTTGTGTTGCGTTGTGTTGTGTTGTGTTGTGTTTGTATCATTCGTTACAAATAAAAGAAACATGCTTTGTGTATGTTGAATTGAATATTTATGTGCCATTTGCTGTGGGACCATATGACACTATGTCCTTTCCCATTGCATATAATACAGTTAGAAGTATGCATTTTTCTTGTCGTTTTCTATTGCTGATATAAAAAGAAATATTCCACTAGTTTTGGGTAGTAAACAATGCAAAGTGTACAAAAAGTCCCTTTTCGAAAGATACCCAAATGAAAAATTAAACAAAGTATCGATAGCAACAGTGAAGGATGCAATAGCTATATTTTTATCATCTAGCAATAACTTGTAATACATGTAAAAGGTAAATAAATATACTCACTCTTCAGGAAATACGAATCTAAAAAAAGATAAAAATTGGAGTTAATGTTGCAGAAAGCAAGTGGAAGAACAAACTCTATTTTTTCAAACAAATTCCATTTAAATGACTGTGGAGGGGGTACAAAGTACGAATAGTCTTTTGTAAGCATTAAGCAAGAAAACAGCTATCTTACTAGATACAATGTTTTCAAATTGAGAATATTCCAAAAGACAGTAAACATCAGCAGGATAAAAGGACTCTGTAAGCCATCTAACGGGAATTTTGATGAATGATTTCCCAAATCCTTTCTTGCTTGATTCTTCGATCCATTAAACAAAGTACTGCATTTGGTTGTGGAAGAAGCAAGTGTAATAAAGTGTATATAGAATCATAGTCATATGATAGAATGTATGAACTGGATATGGACTGCCTGTGCAGCCAAGACCTTTTGTTATATTCTTAATGTTGTTTGTTATGGTTGTGATGAGGAAGCGAGAAGGCGTGTTTTTATTTAGCTGTTCCTCTCACGTTCTACAATATGAATTAGGGGAATATGACATCAAGTAATATCAGCCCCAAGAATATAAAACGGATACTGAGAATACTTACGGATCGTTTTTAATTTTTTCGTAAAGAGTCAACATGTCTGTGTCGTAAAATGGGCACTAGAATGAACAGAAATGAAATGATTCAAAAAGGAATTAATAACAGGAGATTACGAAATAAAGAATTTGTTAAGTTACAGTTCAATCTAAATTGAAAGTAGATTAAACATTTGCAGTAAATGACCAACAAAAATTAAGCCTTTTCAAAACACAATCATCAATCTATTCCATAAATTAAAGGACAAAGAATGAATCATTTCACGCCAGCTTCTGTTTGACGTAAAAATGTAGTAGTCGTTCGCGATCTCCCTATTAAGATCATGCCAAAGTTGTGTACCTAAGAAAGACAGAATACCGTAAAAGCTCTTTGAGCCCCCCTCTCTAATAAGCCCCTCTCCTCTGAGCCAAATTTTAAATAAACCCCCTCTCTATTAAGCCCCCCCCCCCCACTTATATCAAATTCTAGAGGTTACCAAAGATTTTCCATTTATTGAGCTAAATAAGTTTGCATGTTAATTTTGATATAGTTTGAGATAAAAACTGTGTCGAAATTACGTATTTGACCAAGGGCGCCTACCTTGTACTGTATCCGTGACCTAGCGTTCACAGAAATTACGTATTTAACTCGTCAAAGTGCATGTTGAAACCGCAAAATATTGTGTAAAAGAACTAAAAAGCTATCATATAAATCCTTGTCTTTTGATTTTAAAAGAACTGCTATCATATAAATCCTTGTCTTTTGATTTTGTGAATAAGCCCCCTCTCTCATAAGCCCCCTCTGGATTTTCCGACATTAAATAAGCCCCCCGGGGGCTTAAGAGAGCTTTTACGGTATGTTGACATAAATATATTAGGAGAGACTGGTTCCAACTATTTACCTGTCCGTAAATGAATGAAAATAAAGTGACTCCCATTGCCCAAATATCAGCTCCCTTGCCACTAAATTTTGCACGAGTACCTAGAAAAGCAAAAGGATACAAATTAATGAAAAAGTATTGCCTATAAACAATAATTAGATAGTTCGATTCATTTCTGTATTCACCATCAATTGATGCGTGATTTGAACGTTATGGCTAGAAATGTTGTTTTCCATCTAGTCTTTGAGAGAGCTGAAATGTATTGTAAAGAACTTAGTGAATAGCTCTAAATTACACAACGCAAGATCCTTCAAAAATGCCTCTTGAATTAAATTTACCTGCTGTTGCTTCAGGAGCTTGAAACGCTGGGGAACCAGCAAATCTGTTCAACATATCGTCATCTCCTTCAAAGATATCAGATACACCAAAATCTGCAATCTGCAAGTAACAATGAATAAATGAATAAATAAATAAATAATTTTCACAAAATAAAATTAATGAATTGAAACAATGATTCAAACGATTGACACAACAACAATTTAAACAATGAAATGCATGAGCTATTTCGCAGAAGAGGCGCTTAAAGGGGCTGCATAAACGAAACTTCTAAAAACATCTACTTTCCTAATCAAGGACGGTGACGTTCCCAAATCATCGACTTTCCCAATTCGTGGGGTGAGTGGCAGAGCGGCTTATACAGATTCTATCAGGTGACTGAAGTTAAGCTCGGTCGAGTGAGGTCAAACTCCGGATGGGTGACCTTTCGGAGGCCTGACCTCGCAACTCACCTGGCCGTCCTTCGGAAGGGGCATTAAACTAGGGATCCCATGCCTGCATGCGGCATGCATGGTGAGTTTAAATTAGCTTGGAATAGCTAGAAATACTTCCAACCCAATTGAAATAAATTAATGAAAAAATGCGAGCAAAAGGCAGCAGAGACATAGCAAATAAACATATTTTCTACATGCACATTTCGAATAAACTGTTGAGTGGGTGAGTCATGTGACTCTTACGACATATATAAGATTTAATAGCTAAGCCTGGTTCAAATGAAATAGCTAGTATTTACCTTGATGCGATCATCGGTGTCGAGAAGGAGATTTGTCGGTTTTATATCCCTGTGTATGATCTTCGTGTGGTGCACTGAGAAGAAGATGAATCCATAACAACTAAATACAACGCTTTATAAGCAGAATTCTAAACTTAGTTTTTCGAGATACATGCATTATAAATTCATTTTGAATTATATATACACGGTGGCCCCATCAGCCAAGAATGGCTGCTTTTTTTAACCTAACCTAAACCTAAATACAGTAAATCCCTGCATATAAGAACCTACTTTTTGACAGCCATGCTAAAATAGGTTCTTCTTTTGAAGGTACCAGGACTAATTTCAAGGTATAAAGGTTCTTATTTGAAGAGTGCCTTGCGTGGGCCCTTTAGAATCTTCACCACAGATGATCAGCCCTGTTATTTGTTTTAGCAAAGTTATTATGTACCTAAATACAGTAAATCCCTGCTTATAAGAATCTACTTTTTGGCAGCCATGCTGAAATAGGTTCTTATTTTAAAGGTACCAAGACTAATTTCAAGGTATAAAGGTTCTTATTTGAAAAGTGCCTTGCGTGGGCCCTTTAGAATCTTCACCACAGATGATCAGCCCTGTTATTTGTTTTAGCAAAGTTATTATGCACCTGGTAACCAATTCTAAGCTAACAAACAGCAGGGGAGGAGATCTAAACTTTAACAGCCAACTGGAACAAAAATGAACTTAATAACGAAAATCCAAAATTAACTTTGCTAGCCCTGCAATAAGAACATATTTTTCATCAAACTGAAACAGGTTCTTAATTACAAGGTGCATAAGTTAGAAAAAACAGCCTGTAGGTTCTTATATTTGTAGGTTCTTATATGCAGGGATTTACTGTATAAAGACGTAATTCTCATTCTCTCGATCACGGTAGATTGTCGAGTTTCTGTGCATATATCAACTGCTCACGATGGACAAATAACGTCTCAAAAACAAGGCATGAGATTTTTCAAAATAAAATGATTCATCAGTCACATGCAATGTTTGGAAAACGTTACATCGCAGAATTAATTGAAACAGGCCTAAAATCCATTTTACGTTTCTGGGAACTAAACAAGTCCTGAAAAATCTCATCCAGCTTATTGACAGGTCACAAGGCGTATTGCTATTGGACATGAATGTGAAGACTGAGGATCAATTCTTGCACATGATCCTTCACGATACTTGAATGGGGAAATTTTTGTGTATTTTTTAGCTGATTTATTATAAGACCGCAGGTGGCGGAGAATGGTTCAAAATTCCTAAAATGAACTGTTCATCTTTACCGCAATCGTAGTATCAAACCTTTCTTGCCAGTTAAATGTGTCTGATCTCTCTGTGCTATCTGATCAAACTGCTATTTACTTGTTAGGCCAATTTGCGCATGACTATCAGTAGTGTTGTTGCGGTTGTCTCAGAAAAACCGCAACAACACTAAACAGTCGTTTTGGCCTAACTAAAGTAAATAGCAGTGGATCAGATTCACAGAGAAATCAGACACATTTAACTGGCAAGAAAGGTTGGTTTTTACTAATTTCAAAACTGAACAGTTCCATTTTAAAAATACTGAACCATTCTCCGCCACCTGTGGTCAGACTAATAAACAGCATCTTTCGTATAAAATTCCTTGGTCTTGTAACAGCCTAAATTTATATAATAACGGCTATCAATAAAGAGAAACTGTATGCTTTTGTCGTAAAATTAACTTCCATTGTCGATTTTCTGTCTTTATTCATTTTCCTTTCTTCTTTTCATTCTTTCTGGGGAACTGTAAAAATTTCTGGGACCGTTGATGCTATGGTCCGCTATTTTTTCCACCCCTGATTAATTGAAACAGGCCTAAAATCCAGAAACGAATAAACTAAACAGTCATCTCATCAGCTATTACAACAGGCGATTGCTCTAATGATGGAGCATGGACAATTCTTGCCATGATCCTTCACGTCTGAATGAATTTTGATTGATTTGATTAGCTGATTTATTATAAGACGCAGAGGAGTTGGTAAAAAATTCCCTGACGCTATATTTACCACAACTGTGTATTAAATTTAGTCTGGATGTCATATTTCTAAACCTTTAGCTTTATATATGCAGGGTGTCCCAACAAAAAATTGTGCCCCGTTTGCCTGAAGATTGAGACTAAACGGCAAAAGATTCTCGCCAAACCATTCCATTATGTTGCTCTTCAGATATTCAATTAAAGTTTGCTACCATCCCAATAGAAATCCGTTGAAAAATGGTGGAGCTATGACCTTCAGGAGACCAAATTTGCCCGATCACTGAAACCAGCGGTCGGCCATTTTGTCTTACAATTTTGCAGCGATAAAATAGCTTCATGGGTGCAATGAAACAGCAGCCTCCAATGTCATAGCTCTCGTGAAAATTCCAATAATCCTCAGAGAGTTCCATTATTTCTGACCTCACAGAAACGATTTCTTACCTCACGTGGAGCTACGTATAACTGCAAAATAGTACGACAAAATGGCCGAACGCTGGTTTCAGTCATCATGCAAATTTGGTCTTCTGAAGGTTATAGCTCCATCATTTCTCGACGGATTTTTACGGGGATGGCAGCAAACTTCATTTGAACATCTGAAGAGCAACATCATATAGAAGTTTGGCGAGAATCTTTTGCCGTTTGGTCGCAATCTTTAGGCAAACGGGCCACACTTTTTTGGGACACCCTGTTGTCTACACCTTTAGTTTTGTACAATGTCTACTCAATAATTGTACACGCTTAGAGCTGTTTTAAGTTGCAAAATTAATACATTATTTTGCGAATGTAAGTAGTTTTAACACAATAAATTGACTACTCACAGTATTCCAAACCAATAACCATATCTCTAAAATACCGCCGTGCTTGGGCCTCATTCATCGGGTTTTCCGTTGGAATTTCTTGCACAGGTCTGCAAAACGAGCAAAAGTAAATTTTAACATGAAATACAAACGAAACTACAGTGGAACCTCCATATAACGGACACCTGTGGGACAATGTCCGTTGTAGAGAGGTGTCCGCTGTATGAAGGTGTCATCTTTTTCATACTGTATTTTGGGACGAAAATATTTTCCCGTTGTTCGGAGGTGTCCGTTGTATAGAGGTGTCCGTTAATGGAGGTTCCACAGTAGCAAATTTGCATTTTAGTTCAATTATCACAGAAATTTATGTTTGGTCTTGTAGCTATATGCATGGGAAATTAAAGTTCAAGAGTCCTTAATTATCTGCAGCTATATTTCAAATTGAAGACTAAAGATACAAATATTGTAAAGGCTTTATGATTTCACTCAGCTGGTAGAACTTTGAAAAAAATAACTACAACTTACCCTCCATCCATCAACTCAAAAACTGAAAAAAAAAACAGGACAATTAAACACTGTTTGTATTTGGTAAATCCCTGAGATCAACTTTGTGTCAATTTTACCCGTCAAGTTTTACGCAAAAATATCGCTTCTAAATATATTGCATAGCTAGGTTCTTTTACAAGGGCCTAATACGAAACTTCAAAGAGAATTTAAAATCTGCTCCGAAAACAAATAGGTTGTATTGGGTAATAACAAGGCAATGCGTGATATATAACTATGTATAAATTGCTCACTATATTTGGATGTGTTGTTATCTTTAGGTTTTGTACTTTAAAAAACTGATTTAAGTAAACCACTTCCAGACTTATTCCACCAGTCCCAATGCTTTCATTCCACTCCGTTTTTACAGTACGATCACTGCAGCGGAAATACGTTGTTGCAAAACATGTTGTTGTTGTAGTAATAACTGGGACTTCGTATTGAGTCTAAATCACTTCTACCCAATCTGAAAATCTGAATACACCTACCCATATAGACGTTGTCAATTTCGGGATCATCAATGACCTGGAAAAATCGAAATTAGGTTTTTTCGTATTTGCATGGTCACTACAAACTTGGTACAAAATCTGCTGCTGTTGCAAGACAAGTTAATAAAATGATTTTGATAGCATACGCTTCAATTCAAGGAAATCAACTGTGTAAATTATTATCAATTTTTCTTCCAACTGAATAGTTTGACGTGAACTTCAACCGTCGGCAAATGATGCTTAACAAGTTTTTTGTCAATGCATTTCAGAAAACGAAAGAACGTTGTAATTGTAAAAAACTGATATAAAAAATGCTGACATTAGAAATAACAGTAAGTTATGGAAGATCCTTTTATTGAAAGAATCGACACAATATGTTACGTTATGATTCTATAACTCTATTTTGGTAGGAAAGGCTTAAAGGGGCTCCGTCTCCAAATTTCGGTCAAAACAGTGATGATTTTGCAGGTTTTTGATGGGCAACATCACACGGACGGTTACCTGTTTTTTCAAGAATGAAAGAATCATTTTGAAGATAAATCTTTGTACTACACAGAGGAAAAAACCAAAAATTCATGTCTTTTACGATTGCTTGGATATAAGTGGATTTCTAACGAGCACTTTTTGGTGGCCACCAAACAAACTGCAGAAAACAATGGAAAACAATGGACACGTGCGGTGTTATCAGATTTGTTTACAGTTTGGCGACGGAGCCCCTTTAAGGTTGAACATTTAAAACCTGTGCTTCTTTTACTACTACGCTATGTGGCTACTGCTCTTTACATGTATAGAGTAATTTCAAGCAATTTGAACCAACCTCAACAAGTTTGACAATATTTGGATGATCAACTTTCTTCAATATCGCAATCTCCCTGTGCAAGACATCTAGTGGATTTGCTCTTGATTTTCTTGGATGGCGAGCTGGGGGGTGATTGAACAGAAGTCTCATTAATTCTTTCAAAGGAATCTGTTTTGTGAAACTAAGAGGCCCTTTACATGAGAAATTTCAACCCGGGTTGAGTTGAACACGGGTTGACTTTCAACTCGGTTGACGGTGTAAGCCTTCAAGCTCTAAATTGATATGGTAGCCTATGAAACGGGGGGAGGGTCAAAGTGAACAATAGTGGTTGCAGAGCATTACTGCGCGATTTTGGGGGATCTAAATAAACATTATTTAGTGCATATGATTCAATTAAAATCATTCCAGTAGACAACGCTAGTTTTATTAAATTATTTAAGACCAGGCCTTGTTTTTGTTAAGTTTAACGTTTCGAAGCATGACTGTGCTTCATCATCAGAATACAAATTTACGAAAGCATGAGGCTATATTTATGTGCATGGTCTGGCATGAGAATTAGCCAAAAATCAAACTTTTTGACAGACATTCAACAGAAGTATGGCAAAAAAACATACCCATAAGTCCATTTTTTCTGATCAGCCTTTTCTTTGAAATGACTTTCATTGCCTTGATGAAAAAACAAAGAGTATACGTGAGTTTTCAGGAAGAAATACGAAAAAAATGATGAAAAATTAAAAAGTCGTTACACAACGTACAGTCTTCTTACTCAAACCTATTTCAAATGCAAAGCAAAGACCTGTTTGAAAAATTCTTTTAGTAGTTATGAATTTTTTCAATTTGATTCCACTGCCAATATCAAATTAGAACATAGGGCTCAAATCTTTAAAAAGGTTGGTGTACAATTCTATTGCAGTTTTCTTTGAAATAAATGACTTGGAAGGAACTTAGGGGTTTTTTCTGCAAATCTGCCGTGGCAATTTATTGATATCTTTATTAGTCTCAATATGGCGGTATTTATTAAATTTAAGGTTATGACGTCATAAAATTTCTAAATCCTAAACCATAAAAGCTACAGATTTCTGCTTCCACCATATTGTAGACCTTCATAAACTACGGTTTTCTTGAAGGTTATACGATGTTTCCCCTATTAGTTTAGGATTTACGATGATTTAATTTTTTTTCAAAATTTTCAAAAATAATTAAACTGCCGCCATTTTGAAAAAAATCAAGATATCAAAAAATTCCAACGGCAGACTTACAGCAAAGTAACATAAGCTCCTTTCACGCCATCCAATTCAAAGAAAAATGGCATAGAATTTCACACCGACCTTTTTAAAGATTTGAAAGATTTGAGCCCTATGCTCCAAATTAGGTGCTTTCGCGGAAGAAATCAAACTTACATATTCTTGATCATTCTTGAGCGATCGGCATTTGTACACTGTAGCAAATGAACCCTGCAAAATGAAGGAAAATTTTTAAAATGTGTCTAGAAAATATAAAATAAAACTGTTCTCTCGAGTTCAAGAATCACCTAGAAATTCATACTGCAACGCAGCTACAAATAGGTAGACACTCAAATAAAAAAGGCTCTCTTCTGTCTGCCACTGTCATAAATATGTCACTAGTTTCCCTTTCCCACCGTTTCCTTCCACAGTTTTCGTAGGATGTTCTTCAAAGAAGATTTACGCCTTCGTGCTGCCAGTTTCAAAATAAAAAGATGTCCAGGGTGAACGAAAAATATTTTGAACTCCACTTTAGTTTATTATTCGGTTCCTGAAACAAAAAATTCTCCTGGCGTCTTCTCAACTAAAATCCGTCTTAAATTAGATCTCACCTGAGATTTGCAATAACATAATTTTAAAAAATTATACTTTATTTTTACAGGGTAATTCAATCAGCTATAAAGAAAGCTGCTATCAAGAGAAGCCCTGTCTGAAACTAAAGAAAAAAATGTGTAATACTTAGAGAGGACGTTACAAACAATTCGCGGGAATTTGCAGAGAGACAGACATAGCGTCTTCGTATTAAAGCATCAATTTGTTTAAAAACTAACAAAGATACAACTCGCATGAAAACAAGAATTAAAAAACTAATTTCTTACCCGACCAATTTCTTCCTGTATCTGATAATGGTTTATCTGGTCATCCTGCATGATGAAAAGGTAAGGAATAATCAAATGTTCGCTTTCAACGCCTCTTATAGCACCAACGAATTTGTGATAGTCAGTATCAACAAATGCATTCGAGAGAACCAATGTAAATATCTACAGCTTCCAGATATCTCGTCCTCTGTTTTCTCTCGACCTGTGAGGCATGTTGTAAAAACCGGACTCTACGATCCCAGGATCCCTGATACCCCTAGGACCATTAAGTACTAAAGAAAGGATGCAAAGGGCCCTTAACACCAAAGGGTCATCACTAGTTGTAGCGGTATATCAGTTCAGGCAAATAGCGAAACTGCGATGATGGATAAGTCTAGGTCTTCACCACAGACAAAATATAGGCCAATGCCATTAAGCTGTCAAACTAGACTTATGACGATGAGTCCCTTGTATCCCTGCGATAAACCTTGCTCAACTGTTGACCGAAGCGCCATCTTGAAGTCAAAAGCACAGGGATACAAGGGACTCATCGTCATTAAGTCTTCTGTCAAAGAGGAGGTTGCGTATCTTAAGCTCCCCCTTCTATCCTATAAAATTCCTCTCGTTTAAAGCAACGCCAGGACGCCTGATATCGCACAGAGAGTTTTAAAAATAGACCGGCGAAGGATACTCCTAGCGTTGGCTTGAACGAGTTCGTGGGATGGAAAAGGGAAGCTTACGATACGCAACAACCTCCTGCTTGGCAGCTTTATGATGACCCTCTGTTGTTAAAGTAAGGGTCCTTTTCATCTATAGTAATCAAGCATCCTAGGGGTCTCAGAGGTCCTAGAGTCAAAGGGTCTGGTTTTTACAACATGCTGACCAGTGAAGTCGACATCTGGTAGTTGACGCGATATCTTCTTAAATCAGAGACTATTGAGATTCATGACAGGAGTCTTTCATCTGTCAATTAAATCTGAACAATAGCTTTGAGATAGCGACGTGAACAGACGGTCTTAGTTTTATCGAATCAATCATTTTGTCAATTAGCCTTCAAAGACATATAAAAAGATATCGCTTAAGGTAAGTAAAATTGATACAGGACAGCTATCGCTATGACTGTATTGAAATGCTAAACATCGTTCGCACGTTGTCTCGCAGAAACTTTGTGTTAGTATCGTGACTTCACTTCAAGTCTCTTTCGAACTGGCATTCATTCGCGATCTAAACTCAACACAAGCGAAACATCTATTTAGGGACCGTTCATTATTTACAGAGGGGTTGGTACTGAAGAGAAATGTTTTCTTGTCCAAAAAATCTTCTTACCCAACTCTAAAAGTGACAGCAAAAACATCTACCCAACAATTTTCAGGTTGAAAAATTGTTGTCCAACCCCCACCTATAAACATGGTTCCAAGGTCAAACGATGTAAATTATCAATTCAATACTGTAAATATTGATGATAAAGATGAACAAAGTAGACACTGAAAGTGATATGGATAGTGTTGATGATGTTGATATGATATTGATAATTTTGGACTTTAAACATTTGGTATCAATTGTTGGGAAAATTTTGTTTTTCCAACCTTGAAATTACATGAAAAAATATTTACCCAACCTTTTTATGTTAGAAAATTTCTCTTACCCAGCCCATTTCTCTTCGGTACCAACCCCTTTATAAATAATGAACAGTCCCTTAGGACAAACTTTCGGACACATTTCAAAATAGGTGTGGAAATTTTGTGGACAAAAATATGTCTACAATATTTCCCGCCGCAAATTTTACTGTTCTTGCTGATGATAAACTCCTTATGTTTCAAGCTCAAATGCAAATGCTTCCTATTATAAGCTGAAAAGCAGCGTTAGCGTTCTGCAGCTGTGTGTATCTATAAAATGGTTTTTAAAATTTTAGATAATGCGAAAACGTAACAAACCAATTATGTCCTACTGGTAGTGAAATTGGTGATCGGAATTAACAAGATAAGTCAATATCAATTCAGAATGTGTAAGCAGGCTTGGAGTAAAGGTTGTCTATCTTCGTAAATGAACTGCGTCCAAACCGAGGGCTCGTTAGGGCTCGTTCACCAAATGTCTCAAATCTTTAAATAGGTTGGCGTAACATGCTATGACCTATTTCTTCAATGGCTTGAAAGAAACTTCAGTCACTTTGCAATAATTGAACTTTTCAGAAATCTTCCATATTTCTCGAAATTACAGTGTATTTTCTATTTCAACTCATTTTGGGGTGTGATGTTATCAAATTTCTAAATCGTAAACCACAAGAGTAAAAGATTTTTGCTTGATACTATACCATGGACATTCATAAACTATGATTTTGGTTGGGACCAAAAGTTGTTGCACTTAGCCCGACTTAGGCAATTTTTGCAGGAGAAGTATGGAGAAACTGTGCAACTTCACCTTTTTTTCTATTCATCTCAAATATTTACAATAAATCTTACTTTCTACTGTACTTATCCAATCACTATACACCACCACTGGGACGACACCAAGGGGAGCAAACGACAATGACTACCCCATGGCCAAAACATGAAGACACGCAACATTAAACTACATACAACTAAGCTACAAACTTCACCTATCTCTAATCTATTTGCAAAACAAATTGATTTCTGGAACATTCAGAGCAACGTTTTGAGATATTTATCAGTGAAGTGAGGAAATTTTAGGTTTCGAAATGGTATGTCCTTACGTGCATGTTTCTATTGTAAATTAAAGACCCTTTGTCAACCATGATCCTTTGTGAGCCGAATCGAAGTCAAGGCAAATAGAACCTTGGCCAGAAACGACAATCCTAACGATCTGACGCCAGGTAGGAACATGCGCAAAAAGAAACTTGAAGTTCCTCATCTAATGTGCGCTTTTTGTGCAGTATATTGTCTTGACCACCCCCTTAACCGCCTGCGCATAGTGCTTCGCAGTGCACTGTTTTATCACAAGGAAACGGAGGGAAAAGCGACCCCTGTGATAAAAATGCACTGCGAAGCACTATGCGCAGGCAGTTAAGGGGAGGGGGGGGTCAAAACGACACATTGCACAAAACACACATATGAGTAAATTATATGTTTCTCTTTGCTTAGCAATGGGTCTTGATAAACCCCTGATGTTTTCTACGCGTGAGCAGTTTGACCTTTCAAAAAACAAGTCTCCTCAAACAGCTATTTTGTCTATCGGCAATCATTTCAATTCAAAATTATTCAAAGGAACCATGCATCTCAAGGTCCTTTTGCTTGTTTTTTAATTCCACGCAGATCCTTTGCAATAGATTAGTAGCATTCAATTGATTTGCACTTGCAAGAAGATTCAACTTTGCAGGTCATTTTCGAAGATTTTGCAGTATGTTGAGGTTTGCATTTGTGAATAAAAAGCATGAATGCAACTTATCAAAGAGAAAATCAATTTCTGTATGCAGCTGCGATGCCTTCAATTAATTTTGATTACTCAAACCTTAAAATCAAGTCAAATGTCCACTTGAACCTACCTCAAATAATCTTAATTTCCAATTGGGTAGCATTTCTTCTTCTCCAGACACAAATTCTTGCTCCTTCCGTCAATAGTATCTGTTGCTTTTGATTGGCACCAGAATTCAAAGCGTTTAGCAATTGTAGACAAAGAAAATGTTCTCAACCAGTGATTCAAAACAAAGAAAGCCGCATAGTTGCGCTGAAACAAGTAGGGCAAACTGTCGCCTTGTGCATGAGCAAAGTAGTTTTCAAAATAGAGTCCCATTGTTTTTTCACTTCGCGTTTATATGACAAACGCGACACCACCGGTATGGTGAGATATCGCCTCACCAGAGGTGGAATCTCACCTCGGCGAGGTAAATTTTTTCCATATATACGAAGCACTACCGGTATGGTGAGGTGTATTGGCTTTCTTCGTTGATTTTTATTGGCTAATTCGTTCTGATTTCACGGATGCGAGACTTTATTCCACCTCGTCTCTCAACCCCGGGGCTGACAGGCGAGGTAAAAATCTTAAACGAGTGGCTGAAATTTACCTCGCCTGTCAGCTCCGGGTCTGGCAGGTGAGGTATTTTTTCTCATATAAACAGGCCCTAAGAATCTGCCCGGCAGATTTTGCTCAATTAATTGACAAGCCGACAGAAGGCATTGCAATTCTTGCATATTTAGGACTATTTGAAACAATTACTACTCAGCCCCTGAATCAAATAAACAAAATCCGCAACGCAGATCTTTAGATGTATCCTTCTTCTTTCGTCACAAACTCATCACTTCTCTTAAAAACCTCTTTTCGCGTGCACAAGGCGACAGTTTGCTCTATTGCTTTCAAGACAACATTTGCGGGCTTTGTTTGTTTCCAATCACTGGTTGAGAAAAGGTTCTTTATCTGTAGTCGCTAATCGCTTTGAATTAAGGTGTCAATCGAAAGCTCGTTGTGTTACAAAACCTGGGCTTATTTTTTGGTAATATTATGTTGTCATACAGGACTCGAATTTTCATGTAAAATAGCATTATGGTTGAAATTATGGCAGGTAATAAAGAACCTTCGTGAAAGGAAAAATGTCCAGGCTATCGTTTCGTCATCGTTTTATCGAATAAAAAGAATAGCTATTTGTTCTGAAATAAGTTTGGCCTTTGAAAGTCGACTTCAATACAACATACACTCATTTTCATAAGGAATTTGGATCTGAGAAATGTAGGAGGGTTTGTTAAGTTTGGGCTTGATTCTCGCAGCAAAAATTTTTTGTATTTTAATAAAATTGAATTTACAGTCGATCAAACTTCATCGAGGGCTGCTTTGTGGACAAAGAGTTACGATGGAGAACAAAATAATTAGCAGAATGTACACTTTTTGGTATTACTAGGGTTGGTTGGTAATACACTTTCTGTGCTAAAGTATTTGCAACCCATAGCTAAATATTGGAAAGATTTCTTAACTTCAAAGTGACATCTGATTGCCCCTATCAGTTCTTATAAACAACATGAATGTCATCAAATTTTGGCAAGCTATCAAAAATTGGAGATCCGTAGATCCCCAGATACAGTGGTAAACTAAAATTAAACTTAATGGAAAGGAGAATATTAAACAAGTAAGCTGAAAGAAAGCTTGGGCCGGTCAAACCCAAGAGAACCAGAGAACAATAAAAAGTGATTCATAGAGAAAAAGCCACATATATTTACCAAATCAACGAAATTCGAACCAAACTCTTGACAACTCATGCTCGAGTCTTGTTGAAATATTTGGCCTACCTCTAGCAAGCTTGAAAACGCTTAGAATGACTGGTTGGCTACGAACAAGCTGCAAATACTCCCGTACGACATGCCAACTCGCACAATAACACCTGTATATAAGCTTGTTATCTTTTCTGTTAAAACAATTTTTTCAGGAAAACATTGGATCAATGATAAATTTTGTTTAGAAAGGGAATTAAGAGAATAATACAAGTACTAATTGGGAAAATGTGCAAAGCTTGCAAGAGTTTGGTAAGAAGAATTGAAGAACATGTGAAATTGGTGAATTTTCTGCTAAGATGGAGGGTATTTTGGGATAATCGTTTTAGATTTTCAGATTTAGTCATTTTTAAACTGCACACATATGGGTCACATGCAAAATCCAAATATACATGTACACTCATTTTTTAGGCAGTTTCTTAAATTTTTGGGCCATTTTGCTACCAAAAGTTTCTCATGTGTTTCTTATATTTTAATGCCAGAAGTGTAGAGTTAATTTTGTATTGTCTAAAGGGCTCCCAAATTACTTAGTAAGATCTCAAAACAAGTTAATAACATAATTCGCACTCAAAATGATGTCCAAACAGTTACTATAACCGTACACTGTCAGAACATTTTTGAGTGCGATAAGAAACCGAAACAAAGCTGCAAGGGAAACGGTGACCAAGATGGCAGTGAACAAAATGTAGCATAGATCCACCGAGAAACCCACCAGCTATCACAGAAACTTTAGGTCTTAAGGCGTGCAGGTGTTGAAGACATAGAATTGATGCTAGTTGAAAATGGCTTGCGCTGGCTTGGCCATCTCTGAAATCGGAGGTCATAGAGCCTCTATATTTCCAAATCCATAGTTCCGTCCCTATAGTCTCATCGAGTACTTTTTCTTGATAAGAAATACGATGTTTTTGTTGGAATAAAAATTGCAGAGAAAACGCTCACAATGTAAGCTGATTGCTAGAGCCTTAAAGCAGCGTATTTGCAAAATACGCATTGAAAGTGTAAGGTCAAAAAGAAAAACTGAAGGATCTAACAGAATTTGCGTTGAAAACAACGGTGGGGAGGTTCACAACTTCACCTCGTCATCAAATTTTTTCAAACAGCAGTTAGTTCTTCGGTCATCAAAATGGCAACTCACGAAAAAATCAAAATCTTAACATAGGTCACCGACTTTAAATGCAGGAAAGTGTTTTAAGAATTAAACAGCAAAAACTTGTGGTTCTAAATTTTTCAAAGAAACAGTGCACGTATAAATAATTTGCAGCGACATCAGGGAATTTTCTTTGCTGTTTTTGCAATTAAACGACCATGAACTGATGTTCAACATGCAGATCAATTTTGAATAATCCTTTGCCTTGAATTTTGCAGAGAGAGTGGAGAGAGTGTTTGTTCAGTATGTGTACAGTTCAGTCTTTAGTTTGTTTCCCACTTGTGAGATACTTCAAAACTAACTTCTTCAACCAACTTCTTTCAAACGGATTGGTTAAAGGAACCCAAGCAATCTTTGGAAAATTTTCCTTGCCTCATCTCTAGTCAGGGGTGGCACCAGGAATCTTCCGACAGAGGGGCTGGAGCTTCCGACAGGGGGCTAAAATGGCTAGAAAATGCAGTTTTCATACGTCATTTTGCCAAATTTCCTCCGACAAGAACCCAAAATGTCCTCCGACGGGGGGGGGGGCTAGATGCTTCCGACGAGGGGGCTGTAACCCCCCTAGCCCTCCCCTGGCGCCACCCGTGTCTCTAGTGCAATCGATAGTTACAATCTAATAAACCTTACAAAACAAAATATATAACTACACTATGATCAAGAATAACAACACATTTACGACAAGAAATAAGACAAGACGATACATTAAGGGGTGTGAACATGGGTATTGGGAAATGTGGAATTTGATATGGGATTATATATCGTTGCAAAGAATCAGAACTGTCAGGCCTACCTTTGTGTACTTTTTCTGTCTCGATATTCTCCGTTGTCCTGTTCATTTTGCATTTTCAGTCACACACTAAAAAACATGGTCATCTGAAATGTGGAGTGGGAAGCGACTGGCAGCGGACTGAAAATGCAAAATGAACAGGACAACGGAGAACATCGAGACAGAAAAAGTACACAAAGGTAGGCCTGACAGTTCTGATTCTTTGCAACGATATATAATCCCATATCAAATTCCACGTTTTCCAATACCCATGGTGTGAACAAGCACACGTACATGCACATTCCCCCTGCATCCAAACGAAAAAAAAAACCAAAAAACAAACAAACACAAAATTGACAAGCACATTACTAAAATAGGGCCGGGAGGGTGCAGCTTTTCAATTCGTTCTACTGTTTAAAAAACAAACAAGTACAAAAAAATAAGAATCAAGTTAGTCGTTTTGTGACTTTTATGTATTCTAGAGATGCTATCAGTATTTATTTTTACCAAAAAAACGTTGAAATCTTCATTTCCATAGAGCAATGGAGTATAGAACAAATAAGTCATCCTTCTTCAGTTACACATAACTTACGATAGCGTAGTCTCGTATTTAAACGACAGACTATCCCATCCCAGACCATACCCATTTTATAGAATAAAAATATGCCTTTATTCTGGCAAAGTTGGCCAGCCCTAATAGATGGAAAGTCTCCGATGCAAATAAACACCATTTTCGTCACTACAATGGACTTCATGTTTTTATTTCAAGCTTTAATTTATACCAGACGCCAAACGTCTGTAAATTATTGGGTTTTAAGGATCCGTTAAAAGCCTTTTTTCGTTATTAATTTTCCTCCTTAGCCAAAACAGCTGTGGATGAAACTTAAATTTGATTGGAATCATCATATTTTGACTGACCCTCGTAGCATCTTCTAAACTTGAAAATACATTTTTCAAACTCTCCAGATTTCTACTCAAGCTCTATCTAAAACAGATTATTGGGATAGAGAACTGCATTAAATAATGCCAGTTTAACAAGTCCCCCAAGTACAATACCTTTCTGACAAAGTTTCAAAATTCTTATCCCGACTATTCTAAACTGGGTGTCCAAAGCGCAGCTAATCTTGATTGGTTTACGGACAAAAACATATGCCTAAATAATATAATAAATATGCCTGGCATCTAATGTGAAACAGAACTTACAAAGAACCAGAAAAGTTACGTTGAGGAAGTTGGTGGTTGCTTGGTACTCAAGTTTCAAAAGATATTAGTCAAACCGACCAGTTTCATGAATGAAACGTAAATTTAATTCGAGTATATTTCTGTTCAAATCATTAGAGAGGTCTTGATCACCATATAATAAAAGCTGTCAGAGCATCATTTGAAAGATCGGTGATTTGTACAAATAGTCGTAACAATTCAACAATTCCAGCGAGAAGATTTTGCCGTTGAACATCATAAGAAGGGCAGAGCAACTAAAAGTGCTCCGTATTCTCAATGCCATCGCTTGTTGGGCACATTGGGTTTATGGTATCCCTAAAATTATACTTGAAATTGCATGACAAGAAAAAGTTTGAAGACATGCAAATGCAGTGAAATAGTGAACTTTACTGGCAGAGCAGCATCAAATGGGCGGTAACCTACCACTTGATACAGACTTTAATGTTAACTGGGTTACCACCTACAAAACATTTGAAACGACAAAGAATGAAAATGAAAGATAATCCACTCACCTCTTGAAAACAAACAGAATTTTCAATCGTCGGTTGTCTTCGATACCTACGCGGCAGCGCCGGTGGCAATCCTAATGAACTCTTTGATGTAGCGGGCATTTTCTTCCCGTGCGGCTGTTCAGTGCTTCCGCTAGCGGCAGTTTCATTACCAAAAACATCATCATCATCAACATCATTACTCCTCTTCCGTGAAGGCTTACACTCCAGTAAATTCGTTTGCCTGTCGTAATGTTTCAAGCTTTCATCGCAACTTCGACTACGGCCTTGAGTCTTTGTTCCACTAATATTCAAACTGCCTGTGCTATTCGCTCTATTTGATTCCTCTGAATTTGGAGGGATATTCTCCTTTGTAAAGGTCTGATGAGCAACGGATTCACGTTTTACTTCATTGTTATTCACCCCACTGAATTTTGCATCTCTCGGTGAGATTGTGAATGTCTCGTTCAGGTCAGGTTTAGCCTCGTTACCAGCACTTTTTAATGGATGTGTGAATTTCTTCACTCTGGTTCTAGAAAGAGAAGGAATATCCTAATTTAAGTTTTTTAATGTAAATTATGCCTTCCTTATAACATCGTATATATTTTAGTAAATAGTTGGCCTTAATTAGCAATTATAGCTATAGTTTTTAAGCATAGGACTCAAATCTTTCAAATCTTTAAAAAGGTCGGTGTAAAATTCTACTCCATTTTTCTTTGCATTGAGTGGCTTGAAAGGAACTTATAGAACTTCGCTGTAAGTATACCGTGGAAAATTTTTGATATCTTGATTCTTTAGAAATTTGATGACGTCATAGCCTCAAATTTAATAAATGCCGCCATTTAGAAACTAATCAAGATATCAATAAATTTCCACGGCAGATTTACAGCAAAAAAGGCTGAGTTCCTTCCAAGCCATTTAATTCAAAGGAAACTGTAAAAGAATTTTACACCGACCTTTTTAAAGATTTGAGCCCTATGTTTAATTTGTAGCCAACTTTAAATGAAAGAATTAATAATAATATCAATAATAAATGACTGGAATGGAAACCATATTAGTTGGCAGCAGGAAAAGATCTGAAAATTCTCCTGCGAAGAGCACCTGGTATCATAAAAAGTACTTTTCCAACTTAATGATATGGATAAGATTATCTTACAATTTGCGACCTCGGATGTCCAAATCGGAGGCAGCCTAAGACAGATGGTTATTGAATTATGTTGCTACTATCTATGCGTAATTTGAAGGTAGTTTGAGTTAGATCAACCAACCATTACGTTTTTATTCTTAAAAGTTCCTTGATCGATTTAACTATAATATCAATCAGAGAAAATATTAACGGCCGTTCGTCAAAATATACCAAACAAACTTAGGCATCATTCGACACAGAGTTAAACGTAGAATATCATGAAAATATATTCAGTTGATTCAATGAAATCGCGAATTATTTGTTCGAGATTTTAGGCAAAATCGACCACCCTTGGGAAAAAAGCTTTGTGCACCCCAATGATAATCGTTGGACCACGACTTTCTATTTACCAAAGACTTAAGGCCCTGAACTGCAAAACCGTGTCACGAATTTTTGATAAAAGGTATTGCCTTGAAATGATATCATTTTAGATAAATGTAAATGTCTTAAATGTCTTTTTTAACTTTCAGACCCTTGTCAAAATCGGACCAGTGGATCTATCACAAATCGCTGACACGGTTTCGTAGTTATATGTATTGTGACTCTGTGTGCCAAGTTTCAAGCGATTCGATTGGCCTGTTGGGTACACAAAGATTTTTTATTACCCACCAGTACTCGGGAATCCTGTTTCGAGAAATCAGGCTTTTATCAAGTAGTGTCTTGTACACCTAAAGGAACTTTCTCACCAAATTTCACTTTCATAGCTTATCAAACTTCCACAATATTGCATTGTTGAGATTCACCAAAAACTTTTAATAAATTACACATAGAAAGTAAGTGCACAATTTAATAACCAGCTGCCTTTGCCTGTCTCAGAAATGTTGCCTGTTTGAGTGCGAATACAAACCTGATTTCGACATGCGAGGTCTCAAAATCTAAGTAAAGATCTCATCTGCACCAACAACTGAAAATAACTTTGTTTCAAACCATGGCTCCCTCGCAGAAACTTTTAAAACGCTTATACATTTTTGTGGACACCTGGTAGACCAATAGAGTTTTACCGAGTTTCAACCATATCTCAAATCAATTACCTTTTTTCGAAAACACGCATCAAAATTTATAATCTTTTCGTGAGATGAAAGCTTGAAAAACAACGCAAAAAGCTATGTATGACGCTTTGATATCTCTTCCTTTTTTATACACCTTATTTTACCTCAATTTGTTTTCACAAAATTATGCACGTTCAAAGATATATTTCAACAAATTTCTAAACTGAAACAATGCACAAAATTTGGTTGCTAATGGGCAAAAATTCAAAAATTCTGACAAAATCATATATTTGCAAACCAGGAACAGTAAATCCCCGCATATAAGAACCTACTTTTTTGAGAGCCAGGCTGAATTAGGTTCTTATGTCAAAGGTACTTAGATTTATATCAGGGTTCTTAATGTTTCTTACTTAAAGCCTCATTTTTGTAAATTCTTATCAAAAGATCATCAAAGGATTCATCACCAAGAGAATTTAAAACATTTTTATTTGTTTTGGCAATGTTATTATCAACCTTACTCTTAAGCTTACAAATAGCAAGGGATGAGGTTCAAATTTTAACAGCAAATCAAAAATTAACTTTATTTCCTTTGTGATAAGATCATATTGGTTTATCAAACTGAAAAAGGTTCTTGATTAGAAGGTGCATAATTCAGTAAATACAGCCTGCAGGTTCTTATTTTTTTTTAGGTTCTTATATGCAGGGATTTACTGTATGTCCCAAATAAGTAAGAGAGGCACTTGCTTCTCTTAACCGTACACTTTAACATTCTGGCATTCGGGCCTTTCGGGTACTAACTATGATATCATCACAGCTTAAACATCCTATGTAATGGGACGTCTTCCTTTAATTATATATTTATACAGCTTTTTTTGTATGCATTTCAAATTGAGTTTAGGTGTCATTAAACTAAAGATGTTCTTGTTATTGGCCTGATAACAGGGCGTTCCTTGCATATCAGCTGGGCAGCAGGCCAACTCTCCTTAAAGGGGCTCCGTCGCCAAAATGTAAACAAAACGATGATTTTTGCAGTTTTTTGAAAGGTGATATCACATAGGATTTTCATTTCTTTTTTCAAAATAAAAGTCGATGTTTGGACATAAATCATTGTACTTCACTAAGGAACAAACCAAGCATTCATATCTTCTACGATTGCTAGGATATAAGTGGATTTTTGACGGTCACTTTTTGGTGTCTTGGGTGAAGCTACCAAACGAACTGCAGAAAACAATGGATGAACAATGGATAATTGGTGACACATTTGTTTATTGTTTGGCGACGGAGCCCCTTTAATTGATATGAAATTATTAAGATAAAAAAGCGAAATGATAGCACTCTTCTGAGCTTTAGATTCATAGAATCCAAACGATGTAGAGGAAAAAAATCTGGTCAAGTGCCCCCCCCCCCTGGCACCATTAACTAATTCCGCTTGCGGCCTTTGGGCAAGTCCAGCCGGCGGCATTCGCAACTTTGTCGGTCCAACCGTCAGAAAGTTTAAAATTACGACAAGAATGAGTCCAAAACAACACTGTTTCATTTCATGCCATCGCATAAACGGAATCTTAATTACCTGCTGTGGTTGCTGTCAACTGAAATCGTCGACGCATCTTCTATCGGCTTCACAACATTTGATGCGGTGGTATGCTTTGTGCATCCTGCAAAGGTGATAACAATAAATGATATTACTAAAACACGTGTATAGGGTGTGACATCTCATTTCAGGCGTAAAATATAAACCATGCTTTGCTAAACCTGTCTCCCCTCGCAGCCAGCTGACACGTTTATTTCACAAGAACAGACGGGTGGTATGTCACTGCCTACAAACTTCGTACATCTTTACAGCAATCCTTTGTTTTCCCATGTAGTCTCTGAAATCCAATAAGAATCTCTTTGGGAATGGCTCAATGGTAGCGAGCTTGCGCGCAGACCCAGCATTCCGAAGAATTATTCCTTTCTTATTCGAAATACTGGATCTGCACGCAGGCTAAGTGGTAGCACGCTTGACTACCAATCTGAAGGTTGCTGGTTCAAGTCCCCGCCCTGCCAAACCTGCTACGTAGAGTGAGGAGAGTCGCTATCTCTCTGTAATTCCAGGGTAAAAGGAATCACGAGGTGTGGTAACATCGAGAGGAATGACCAGGACACTGCTTCGATAAGCTTAACTACTCAGCATCCTGAAACTACCATCGGATGCAAGGTAGAAATATAGAAGAAAGGACTCTTTCATTTTGCTAGAAATAAGGTACACTTTTGAGGAAGTGACCAGAAAAAGGACTCTTTTATTTTGCTAGAAATAAGGTACACTTTTGAGGAAGTGACCAGAAAAAGGACTCTTTCATTTTACTAGAAATAAGGTACACTTTTGAGGAAGTGACCAGAAAAAAGGACTCTTTCATTTTGCTAAAGGTACACTTTTGAGGAAGTGACCTACCCTTCTCCAAAATACAGGGTGTCTCACAAAATAGACGAGCTCTGAAATGGAAGCCGGTCGATCACAAATCTGTCGAATTTTACGAAGAAGGTATAAGGGTACTTCATAATTCAATCAAATAATCGAAAACAATGATTTTGCTGCTACCTCCTTCCAAATATGGGCATATCCCGTGACTTGTGAGCCCTATTGCTCAAAAAATTTTCCATCAAAATGTAGCTAATAGATAATTAGTAAAAGTCAGGGAGATTGGGGGGACATAGCTGATGTCGTTTACAAAAGCGGCAAATAAAACCTCGAGAGGGGTGGAAAACACTATATGGATTAGGGTTAAGAAACCTTATCTTTTTAAGAAAGGAAATCCTCAGAATAGTTTATTTTCATTCCTTTCCCTGTATGATATGGTATTACTCGGAAGGTCCTTGAGTAGTAGTGTCTAAGCACTGGCAAGGCTTCTGCAAACTTCGTTTTGAAATGTTAACGAGGGCACAGGAAGCAATCACGAAGATAGCTAAGGAAAAAATAAGAAACTCGAAGAAACTCTGAGTACTGAAAATCTGATAACTTTAAGAAACTTTCAGCATTGCTTCAAATTGTTCGTTTCTTGTAAAAAAAACCGTTCATGCTGTTTTGCGTGTAACTAGTAGATTAATATATTCATAAAAAACTGAATAAACCTTTTAATTTCAACACACGTATTTTGTTATGAGAAACTATCAATTTGGGCCAGCACCGAAAGTTTCTTGATTAAAATTATCAGATTTTCAGTGCTCAGAGTTTCCTATGAGTTTCTTAGAGGTTCCATAACAATCTTCATGTTCACTGCTTGTGCTCCCGTGAACATTTCAAGACAAGTTTCTTTAGTCTTTCCAATGTTTAGACATTACTCAAGTACCTTACGAGTAACATGATACAGGAAACAAGTGAAAGTAAAGTAAAAACATGTCAAAGATTTCCTTTATTAAAGTAAATAGTTTCTTAACTTATAATCTCCCAGTACTGGAGTTTCTTAATTTTTTGGCGATCTGAGAGTTGAGTTTCTTATGGGCAGTTTCTTATAAAAAAATAAGCGTAGTGTAAAGAAGATGGAAAGATGCTTACCAGAGCCCATATTATTAGTTTTTCTTCTTTTAAAGCATTTAGCAACCTTTTTTATTGCTGATGCGACTTGCCTGTCGCTTCTTTTTCTCTAGAAAAGACAGTAAACATCAAATATGTAACACGGGGTGAGTCAAAAAAGTTTTAAAGTTTGGCAAGCTGTGGAATAAAAAGTACGCGGCTAATACCCAAATCTAAAATCTTAAAGGGGCTCCGTCGTCAAACAGTAAACAAATCCGTAAACTCGCACGTGTCGCCGATTATCCATTGTTCATCCATTGTTCTCTGCAGTTTGTTTGGTGGCTTCACCCAAGCCACCAAAAAGCAACCGTTAAAAATCCACTTATATTCGAGCAATCTTAGAAGATATGAATGTTTGGTTTGTTCCTTAGTAGAGTACAATGATTAATTCCCAAACATCAACTTTCATTTTGAAACAAATACGAAAATCCTGTGTGATATCACCTTTCAAAAAGTTGCAAAAATCATCGTTTTGTTTACATTTTGACGACGGAGCCCCTTTAACGTATCAGTCAAAGGTTAACTTAGACGTAAAAATTTTGTTTCGTAAAATCACTCATCATTGAGACCCAAAAATTAGGAAATACTGGCAAGGGATTTGCATGGGAACGAGAACCGTACGTTTTATTCTGGTCCATGATTTACTTGCCTTTGAAATTTAAATTTAACAGTAATGTCAGTTTCAAAAATAGAATTTAAACTTCAATGCCAGGTAAATCATGGACCAGAATTGAACCTGGAATTCTTGTTCCCATACAAACTCCTTACCAGCATTTTGTTTATTTTTTTGTCTGAAAGATGAGTGACGTTACCAAATGAAATTTTTACATCTAAGTTGGCCTTTGACTGATACTAATATCTTGATTATTTCAGAGATGCAGCATCTTATGTGTATCAACCAGTTTAAGATTATGATGTCATAAAATTGCCAAACGGTTTTCAAGAAAAGCGACCCCAACATATTGAGCACACAGAGATGTGCCTGACAATAGGGCGCAATACGGTCCCATTTTCGGTTTAAAATTCCGGGACAGGATTATACCTTTTATGTCTTTATTCCAGCACAGGTACGTCCATTAAAGCTACTTTTCCAGGTCATGTCAAATTTGACGTGGAAAAGTTAAAATAACTTACAGAAAAGATTGGCAATATCCACGACAGGTATTATGTTTTCGAACATTTATTCCAGGACAAAGTCATGACGCTTTTTTCTGGCAAGCACATCCCGTTGTTTTTCTCCATGGGAGACCCCTAGGAAAGCGACAGATACCTGTTCACAACCATATCATAGACTCCCTTTTGATCGACCCTCATGAACCATGGTTTTCTAAAATATCGTACCGCTTCACCACTGTTTTTGATAGCTTCGAAACTCTTCATGAAATTCAACAAAAAGAAAACACCGCAATTCTGATAATAATCAAGATATGAAAAATCGCACGCTTGAATAAAAGCAGAGTACCTGAAAGTCCTTTCAAGCCATTGCATCAAACGAAAGATGAATTACCCATTCAGGCAGTCCTTTTTATAGATCTGACGCCTATGCTCAGCAAATCAAGATTAAAAACGAATCAAAGAGGATAGATACCTTGAGCTTCTTCAAACGTTCAGCTTCGCAATAATTCTTCTCAGAAAGCACAAAGACACCTGCCAACATAAAAAGCACATTTCATACAGTCGTTTATGGATATACCGAATAACGCAACAGCGATTGACCTCTTCTCGGGCTATTTAAAAATAGATGAAAAGCCAAAAGGGCAAGAACAACGTATGATATGAACAATTCTCTCAAAAAGGCTGCTACAAATGTTGCGCAATGATGCATTATGTGAGGATCATATTAAAATCGTTCCACCTAAAATGGGACACAAGATTTGTAAGAGAACAAAAGATTTTTAGCGATTCACTGGGAAAAAAAAGGATTTCAACAAAAGGTTGGATGAGAATTTACTTTCAAAAAGTGATCTGCTCCTTGGGTATAAAACTCCTTGGAAATCCTTGAAATCCTTTAGTTCTCGGAGAGTAATCCCTGATATCTTTCTTTCGAAATCCCTGAAAATCCTGTCTCTTGGGAAACATGTACGTTGCGGTAGGTCCAGGTCGGGTCCTATTTTAACGGTATCATATTACGATACAACATTACATTACAGTAAATCCCCGCATATAAGAATCTACTTTTTTGAGAGCCAGGCTGAATTAGGTTCTTATGTCAAAGGTACTTGGATTTATATCAGGGTTCTTAATGGTTCTTATTTAAAGCCTCATTTTTGTAAATTCTTATCAAACGATCATCAAAGGATTGATCACCAAGAGAACTTAAAACATTTTTATTTGTTTTGGCAATGTTATTATCAACCTTATATCTACTCTTAAGCTTACAAATAGCAAGGGATGAGGTTCAAATTTTAACAGCAAATCAAAAATTAACTTTATTTCCTTTGTGATAAGAACATATTGGTTTATCAAACTGAAACAGGTTCTTGATTAGAAGGTGCATAATTCAGTAAATACAGCCTGCAGGTTCTTATTTTCTTAGGTTCTTATATGCGGGGATTTACTGTACAACAGTAATTAATTATTCTGGTCCAGGATAGTCAGTAAAAATTAATTTTGTGGAGAAATTGATTTCAGCCTGATTGGTTCTCACTTGTCGCCAGCCCCCGTAGATGTACTTCATAAAGCAGTTTTTCCCTCTAAGTGTCCTTGTGCCCATGGCAGTTATTGTTGAGGACGCAGGGATTCAAGGGATATCGGGCACACGGACACAGGAAGGAATCAAACTGGTGCAGGAACAACAACTCTTAAATCCATACGTTCAGATTCTTCTTTGGGGGAGGGGGTAGGGGGGGGGAGTAAAGTATCAAAGAACAGCATGTGAAAAGGAGAGGCTTTCCATTCAACACTAGCATAAACAATATCTGTCTGTCCTACCTACAAATACGACGGGCGTATCATTCTGTAAAAATCCCGTACACCTTTGGCAAATATCCTTTTGTTTTATAGAAAAATCCTAAAAAATCCTATTGTTAAAGAAAATCTCGTACGCCTTTTCCGAAGACTGATACATGATACACACCTGGGATAAATATAATAAATAAATATGGCGGAAAGCTACCAAATCAACACAATTCAACGTTAACTCAATATCAATACAATACCTTATACAAGGTATATACCAGCACCTGTCTAAATCATATCTGAGCCTATAAAACAAACAAATGATTTGAGTCCCAAAAGACAGCGTAGATGTATCTAAGCCAAGCTGTCATTTTGTATGGACGATGATAAGAGCAAACATCTGAAGCAGAAAGAGAGGAAAATCTATTTCAATTTTCATATGCCAAAATTTGAACGCACCAAGTCAAGTCCCTTGTCGTTAAACCCGGCAGAATTTCATGCAAAAACTTCTTTTACCAAATTTGCACTTCGTGTCAGTCACGACTACCACCGAAGCCAAGTTGTTGTCAGATTTTCCAAGATTACATTTTCCGAAATTGCACTGCTCTGCCTGATCAGAATTAATTTCTTGCAGATTCAAACGTCAAAAATCTTCCCAAAATGATTTTCTCACTGCTCGACGCGTTTCAGTATCCAATCGACAGTAATTTCAATTTACATATATCTAAAGGTTGCTTTCTCTCATACAAGGCCTACTGGAAATCGTTCTACCAGGGGATTTCGATCCAACGTAACGTTATCTGACACGGAACAAAAGAAGCAAACACCAAAATCTCTTTGACCCAAACTCTTCGGTTACTTTACCACACAATCAGGATATCTTGGCAGCTTTAAATCAAGTAATCCAACGGCAAACTTTATTTTCCAATAAACAAGCAAAATTCTTGAAACCAGAACTTAGCAGTTTGCTCGAAATCAATGATCAAAGAGCCGTGTTTGTATAAGATCTCAGAACAACAGTTTATCAAAGAGAATGCATATCAACAGAAAGTAACACCTAAATTTGCAAAGAAAGCAGCCAATTAGTTGCTAGCAAACAAAAATAATCAAAACACACAAAAACAGGGTCCCAAATGATTTAGAAATGAATCTTCTATTGCTAAAGCTCATGCATGATTTATTCCGGTCTTGAATAGGATGAAACATAACTAGTACAGGTTACACAAAAAACATGCTGGCAAAATCCTAAAAGATAAATTACATTCAAGGAGAACAATAGTTGGGTTGACGACTAAAGTTTGTCTTAGGTTAGCCTACGTGTAGACCCATAATAATGGGTCTACTCGTAGGCCAGTCTTAGGTTAGATGTCAGACAAAAATATCCGCAAATAAATGCAATGAACGGGGTCAATCAAAGGTGGAATATCCAACTTTTGACAAGCAGCTCCAGAAAAATTGCCTTCTTTCGATCTTGGCGTTAGAAAAAAGGGCAAAAACGATACCGGCAAAGTGTGGACATCTCGTCAGCAAAATAGACAAAGTACCCCTTGGGTTCCGCGCATAAGGATCATGGTAGACGCATTCCAAGTCTTTTGTTTCGCTACCCAAACTAACTCGTCACTACAACAGATTGAAGCCATAACAACAACAACAACAACAACAACAACAACAATAACAACAACAAACGAAAGTTAGAGGGACTTATGTAATGAGTCTAAGATCATGGTTGACAATGGGTCTTTAATGATGTAGACCGCTAGCCATAAGCGTTCGCTGTAGCTGCTTTTCGCATCCATACCATCATGCGGTCTCGACTGTGTTATTCACTATAGAATTTCCTTTGAATTATTATAAATATTTGGCATGCTGCATGTATAGTATACCGTTGAAGAGGGACTAACCATTTGAAGAAAACAGGCATCAATAGACCTTTTAGCTATTCTGAAAAGAATCAGAATTGAACGACATTTTATTTCATTCTGTAGAATTTTCGAATGTACACAATAGCGATAGAACCTCTAACGCCACTCGATCGAATCTCGCGTATAAAAATGTATAAAAATAACGTTCGATCCAGGCTCTTTTGTAGAAAAGCTAAAAGGTCTATTTGGTCTTTTGCGCTTTTATCGTTTTTCAGTGCTTTCAGGGCATTTTCAGAGCAACTGATAAATAAAAATTATCAACCTCTATTTATAGGAATGCTGTGTATATAACATCTGATTTTACTTTATAAAATTGCATACAATGATGTTTAATAAATTCTTTCTATCATGTAAAAAATACAAATTTCATTAAAAGTTAAATAGTTGCAGGTCGAATTCAACCAAAGGAACAAAACTATCATTCATGACTAAAACATCACTTTTGTCCTTGAAACAACTGAGTAAAAATTAACTTTAAAGGCAAGCTGAAACCATTATCTCCTACATTTTCAAGACATGAAACCAAGCATTCCGTTGCAATTTGCGATAAAATTCACATACAGTAGACCTTGCTTTATATAGACGTTGCCATCTCTTTGATTTAATGATCGAAGGACCAATGACACATTTATAAGCAGCTTAAATACTAAAATGTTCAACAGACAAAACGTTAATACACATCCTAAAGTTCAGTAACTCTTGGCCTGAGAAAAAAGAACAGAGAAGATCTGGCACTTTTACAGCCTTTCGCTGACTGCCAATTTCTTTCAATCTAACTCAGTTTTCCAATAAAACAACAAGACTACCATTATTATCAAAAAGAAAGACCAATTAATGTAAATTTAGAATATCTATATTTCTTAGTTAGATTTTGAAAACATGTAAATATTATTTTAGCTTTCAATTATATTTTGCAGACCCACATCAGCAGTAATGCTGCCCATTGTTTAAGCTGTTTTGAAATAAATATGATGATGATGATGATGATGCTGATGGTGATGTTACAGGATAGCCTGCTGAGCTTTATACAGTAGAGTTACAGTAAAGCAGAAAAAGTTGATAGAATATACTTAACTTCCTAACAATACCTTCAATTTTTCTTAATTTGAGTACATTGCTACTGAACATGTAGAATGAAATGAGCAAGAAGGAATTGCTATCAAATAATGAGATATTGTAGATACACACCAAACTTTTGAGCTGCTTCCAAGAAGACAAGACATGCAAGGTCCAAGACAATCTTTAATGTGTACAAATAAACTCATGTCTGTGTAAATGACACAGTTTGTCTACACACTTTAATGTTTTGTCTTATGTTCTAGACGTTCTACTCTGAGTGCAGATTTTAGCTTTCTAAATGATTAATGGAATGAACCACCTGTTTGAGAAATTCTCAATTCCTTCAGAATAATGAAAAATCAAAATGCTATTGATCAAATAGAAACATCCTTTGTGATGAAATCAAAATATTCTTAAGTTGCACAAAGACTTATTACAAGACATAATTTGGCATATTACTGATAGATGACTGACACATTCTGTTAACCTCCTTCCCCAGGGTATCTGCCGTTGTCAACAGATGGCTAGCCCTCAATAGATACCCTTGGAATATGGTGTCATATTTTTTGGCAGAAAATGGCTGGAAGAATAATTAGCATAGTCTGGTATAATAGTCTGGCAGACACTGTAGCAGGTACTTTTATATCCCATGATGGACATTTCCAAATAAATATTCCATGATTTGAAGATCAGTCATTGTGATACGATTCAAATGCTATTTAGTTTGACTGAACACCAGTTCTACTACGTGAGAAATTTCTTTCATATCCAAAGCAGCCAATCAAACTGCATGTGGTCTTCATGATCTCGGACGGGGACCACTGTATGTATAGTAGGTGGTGCAGTTTACAGAAAACATTCATTGAAACTGGGAACAAAGTTAGAAAAGTGACAATCATAAAGTACACTGGCCTTGTGCACATCAACGTTGTTTAACTTGCTTTTTGATACCAAAGTTCTTATAGAATATAAAACAAAGAGCCAATCATTTATTCTTGATTCCAACTAAATTGACCATGTAGACTCCAAATCAAAGATGTGACCACTTCAATTTTGACCAAAGTAGGATGTATGATGCTGCCAGCCAAGGATTAGCTTTGAAAACCAACATAACCACACCTCATCCCTTATATTTCTCATTGATTTAAAATACTGTTGCACTTGATTAGACCTTTTGAATGATGTAAAATCTTCAGAATTTTGATTATCTTAGCAAGAAATACACTGTATGATGTCATCAGTCCTATGATCATTTGTGATACATATAAAGTACATGCATGAGACACGGGGTTCTCAAATAAAAAGGGTTACATCCTAGCATTCATGACAAGGACGTTAATTAACAAAGAGACCCTCCACCAAACTGAAAAGGGGCTTTTAGGATTTGCAGTTTGAGATTTTTGTGTTTTGCTTTGAGCGCCCAGTATCAATTTTGCTAGTCATGTGCAGTGTTTGGTTCAAGTGCAGTGTGGATTTACTGAAACTTGCCTGCTGTTTACAGACATATTTTATCCAATCAGGCCTTTGATCATATGTTGCCGCTTTTTCTATTTCATTGAATTGATGTAATAATACAGTACATCCTCTGCATGATGAGCAGCAATGCTACATTAAATTTGGGCGGCAATGCTAGGTTTGCATATTGCCATCATGGTCAAACAGTAGATGGGACTATTCAAAATTGCATGCACAACAAATCTGGCAAACATGCAAAAAATACTGTGTTTTACAAACAGAAATTCATACCTGAAGATGTCATGTCATTTCTGGCACCTTCTGCTGCCATTCTGCTGCAGGTATGGTCTTCAAGCACATAGCTTCAAAACTTTTTTCTTTCAAACTTCTGTTAAAATTTTCTGAAAACAAAAAACATACATCAAGGTGTGATTTGAAACAATCAGCACTTCTACATAATTTCCTTTGTTCCTTAGTAAATTTATGGCCCTCTCTCAAATTCTTCGTTCAACTTTCTCTTCTTCTCTCAAGTTAGCAGTGGATTTCTCTGTTGAGCAAGGCAAACTTTCCACTCTGAGGGGCAACCATGCTGGAAAACATGACTATGTTATGTCAAATATCTATGGTGTGGAGCAACGTCAAGAACAATAGGTCTTTTGTCTTTAGAAAAATGGTGTGTGTGAACCTTTCGCACAGCAAAAACAAAGTTTTAACTCTCAGGAGACAACAAACAGGATTGTGCATTTTTGGAATTTTCTCCCAAAGTTTTAACAGGATTCAGGATTTCTGGTATGGTAAGCAGACTTGGAATTTTCTTGTTTTCATTATCGGGAACTAGCACTTTGTCATTTTTTAACAAGAATCCAAGATTCCTCCATACTTGCTCCTTGCCTGCCTGCCCTTGTTTCTTCATTATATGCCTGGTAACCATGTGTATCTTTATTGTAATATAGCTGATGACTCAGGCAAGATTTCTTTGCTTTACCTGGTTACATTGGGTTGCATAAAGAATGTTCCAGTATAAAAGCAAACTGACCTTTCTCGTAGTATGGAAGCTAGATTTTCATGACTCGGACCCTAACTAACTGTTAATGTTGTGCGCGCAGAAGATCTTCTGCACGCAATTTCATGTATAACAAAGGAAGAACACAAGAATCATTGCTCTTAACTCAATAGCCCCTGGGGGGACTATATTTTGGGTACAGGGAGGTGCCATTGGGAAGAGTATCGATTTTTGCGATTTTGGTAAAGGAATTGTATCGATTTTCACGATTTTGGTACAAGAAACGGTATCGGTTTTCGCGATTTTGGTATAAGTATAAGGTCGGGTGTACTTTTTTGGAAAATTGGTTAAGGCCAGGTATACTTTTTCGGAAAATTGGTATAAAGTCGGGTATACATTTTCCGAAAATTGGTATAAGGAAGGGGTATGTTTTTGAAGCTTTGATGGCACGTCCCTGACCAAAACCTGGTCAAGTACCCCCCCCCCCCTGTGCAATAGCCAGGCACATATCTTCCATGCATACTTTGCAAACTTTGTCAGTCTGGTGCGTGCTGGACCGCTGGACATTGCGCCTATAACAATGAAAACTATAGAAACAAAGTGCTCTGTGCACTGGACATGTCTGGCAAAGAAGACTTTCTTCCCATACCGGTGACTTTCAATTAATGAAATCTCAGATAAATTTTATAAACTGAATAGGCCTAGTGAATTTCTTGACAAGACAACGATGATTAAATAAATGTTGATCATACATCTACTATCTATTTATGATGCTCAAAAAGCCTAAAATCATTAATTAGAATTCAATAGAATTCATCATAGTTAGTAGTACGACGAGCTCTGATGTTGTCCGAAATTGTTCAGTAAAATGAATACATAATAAAATCAAACGAATACGAAGTGGTATGCTATGCAAGTTCCAATCAACGAAACGAAATCCTTGCCCGTTTCACCGTTCGGACTCAAGATCTTGTCCTTGTTACAAACCATTGAACAACAAAATCTACAGTACAAAATAAGCTTCCTTACAATTCAACAATCTTCTTTCTTTCTTGACTTTCACCTTTCTGCAGCTAGACTGTGTATTCGGATAAAAAGGACAAAACAAATAGCACGTTTCGCAACCAAAGTAACTGAATAAATACAAACTGAAAACCACAAATTTCCATTGGATCGAGGTCAAATGAGCTATCTCTGCGGAGGAATATCTAATCGAGGCTAAATCAGCTCCAGATACTTTTCTGGGAAAGAATTGGAAGTTAATTTTTGCGATAATTTTCACTTTCGCGTATCTCAAAAATTGCACAAATTTGACAGCCACTTCCAAGTTTCTATTGATTCTACTATTTCCATTCCATTGCCGCAGCAGTAAAGGCTAGCAAACCGCAAAATTTAGGCCAGTCTCTTGGCATGGAGCTAACAAATCAACATATCCTTATTCCTAATAACATGCATTTCTAGTATTGAGGGAATAAAATTTCGCGGATTTGCTAAAAAATAAAACGCGAAAGCGAAAAACCGCGAAAAAGTTTGGAATCGAGGCTCAATGGCCTAGCCACAACAAATGTGCGTGACCATCACGAGAATTTCTTCCTGTCCACGTCTGCTGTGTCCTTTCTCCTTTGCTTTGAACAACAACCCAAGCCAAGCAGCATCATGTCGTCAAAAAGAGCTCTTCATTTTGTTTTCAAGATTGCAAACAGAAAAGCAACTGCAGACTTCTACAGAAATGTTCTCGGAATGAAAGTTTGTATAAAATGTCTAACAACATCAACAACATAAGAACAAGTAAACTTCCAAAAAAAGGCCCACAACATTTTATAATAATCCTATGATGGGTCCAAATTTGTAGCTACAGATTCAACAAGATGTTATTTTTCTAAAGGCAATCTGTATTTTTTAGTACCTACTCAGTTTTACTTGTAGATTGTAATAGAATAGGTGGATAAGCATACTTAACTTCCACAAATATTCGTGGATGGGATGAATCCACAAAAAATTACTCTTGAAATCCATTGATTGTGATATCTTTATGTAATCTTTACAACATATAAATGTTTTCCCTGTTTCTCTACAAAATCCAAACGTCCAGCTTCAAATACTCTTCAAATTAACTTTTCTTTTTGAGAAAGATAATGGAACATCTTGTGTGATGTCCAGACGGAGAAGTTTGCAACGTGCGCACGGAAGATGCGCGCCTGGCTATTGTTTTTAGAAGAATGGTTCTATTGTTGTTCCTTAGTTATACATGAAATTGCGCGCGGAAGATCTTCCGCGCGCACGACAAAGATAGCAGTCTGGTGTGGTCTCAGGCCTATCAAGAAAACTGTAAAATTATCATTTTGAAAGAAGTTTGATTACTTTACATGACCCAGTCCCTTAACATCAATTTCTTTTTTCAGATACTGCGACATGAGGAATTTGAAGAAGGCTGCAAAGCTGCATGTAATGGGTAAGAAAAATTCTCATACAATGAAAAGTTATTGTTTGGTACAGAATTTTCAAAATTACATTTAGTAACAGAAACATTTACTGAAATTGTTGTCTTTGAACAGCTTATCACCACCAGATATTATCCAAAAGAAAAAAATGAAACACCACTATACAGTGCACCATACTGTATTATGGTTTTATTTTTTCTGTCAGATCTTAAAACCAACAATGTGATGTGACCAGCGTCAGATGAAAATAGATGGTTAAGTTACTGAACGCTATTTTAAAAAACTTTATGCTGTGAACCGCATTTTTCAGAATATCTGTATACATGTATGTTTTAATGATGTAAGAATAACTTTGGTCAGATTTTTTTCATACCTCAATCTTGCCATTCTGTCTTATGCTGTACATTCTTTCTCTGTGCAAAAGTCAGGATTATTTCCACACTCTTCATACAGCACAGGGCTTAATCAAATTAATTTTACAAGAATTTTCAAGAATTCTACACATTGTGATAAGTATTCTTGAGCAATATATTCAACACTCAATAAGAGAAGTCTTTGGCAGCAAAACCATTAATGTGTACAAGGTGTGTGCTGTACTGTACACATTGCAAGACCTATAATTGTGACATTAAATCAACCTGATATTTTGTGCTAATATTCAATGCCTTCCACTAACAAGCTTCAAAAGCATCAAACTGAATATTTTCTGGTGATATTTTCCACAGACCATATGATGGTAAATGGAGCAAATCAATGGTTGGGTATGGTCCAGAAGATAATCACTTTGTGGTTGAGTTGACTTACAATTATGGTATCAAAGAGTACAAGGTCGGAAATGATTTCCAGGTAGGAGCTCTATCTTAAATGGCAAGTTTCTTTCTCCATGAAGAAGAATTTGTCAAAGCCAAGGAAAAATTTTTGTAAAGCCAAGGGAACTTCTTTTAGAACCTCTCAAGATTTCTTCAATCAGAATGTGATAGTGTATTAAAGGTTCTTGTGATGTACTGTATGTTGAGTGAGTGAGTGAGTAATTGTATTTAACGTGCCTAGCCTGCGAAAGTCTCGAGATGACTTGTTTCCAGCAGGGGACACGGGTTATACATAACCTTTCACTTTTTAGGCACATACACTTGCTATTCTCGCAAGGTATGGGTTTCTGCGCTTGGCGCAGGGGGGCCCATCAGGGCGACCCCGGTCCTTCCTCTCGATGTGACCACACCTCGTGATTCCTTTTGCCTTTGCCTGGAATTACAGAGAGTTAGCAGCTCTCCTCACACTTTCGCAGCAAGTATGACCCTGGTAGGATTCGAACCCACGACCTTGCGGTTGTGAGTCCGGCGCCTTAACCACTGGGCCAACCTCATGTTCATGTCTTTGTAGAACTCGGCAACTGAAAGGCTGCTTGGCAGTGTTTCATTTGTTGAAAACAAATCTACTTTGCAAAGATGGAGTAAACTACAGTATACAGTACAGTACTGTACAGTGACAAACATTTGCAATAGAAATATTACTTTGCTTTGAACTACTAACCAACACATTTGTATAAAATTCCTGTTTTTATTTTATATTTGTATAATCATTTGTTCATAGGGTTTAACTGTTTATTCAAAAGATATTATTCCAAATGCCAAAAAATTCAATTATCCATTTTCTGAAGTTGGTGATGGCAAATATCTGCTCAATGCCCCTGATGGTTACAAGTTTCATGTGCATGATAAAGAAATGAGTGGGAATGGTAAGCAATAAAAATGTTATTTGATTTGAATGAGCTGTATTTGAAGATGTTTATTTTGTACCAGGAAATTTAAACCAGATTTTGTAATTTTCCAATGAGAATTTGTGAAAATTTAAGCTGCTCAAAATTTACTTATTTCATTAGTCACAATTTAATTTGCAGTAGGTTAATAATGTGAGAATCATTGAAAAATGAATAAATCTTATGGAAATTTAATGCACCAAAAGTACTTAAAGAAAGTCATTCTCTGAAATTATGAACCTTCCATATGATCATGAGAAATGATTCTACAGTATGTACACAGTAACAAAATAAAACGTTTTCAATACATTACAAAACTGACTCTTTCTTTCTCTCCTTTGCTAAAGATCCAGTTCAGATTGTCAGCCTTGGTGTGTCAAATCTACAGAAGTCTATTGGTATGTAGTCCTACTATGTGCTTTGTTAAAAATCCAAAATAATATTTTTATCATGCAATATTATTCTGCCAGGATCAAGAGTTTTCAGAACAGAATATAAGATTATGTACTGTAGGTATGTATGTATGTATGTATGTATGTATCATTTGCCACAATTACAAGTATTTACAAGTTATATAATATAAAAATAGATACAATACAATATATAATGTTAAAAACGTAAAGGAAAAACACCCCTAATTACAGTGGCAGGGATAGCATTAAAAGGTCAAGATGACCTTAATTCCATAATGGTCCCCTTAGAGGTGAAGGTTTATAACCTGGCTTAGTAGAGGTTTATAATCAAATCTGCACATTGGTAATGGCAGTCTGAAGATATGAAATTGAATTATATGCTATGTATTCTTCAGACAAAAAGTCTTCCTGTTGGTAAAGGGTTTCCATTGGATGTAAAATACACAAAGATCAATAATGTGGAAATACTAGCAAATGTTCTTTAAGCCATACTATCAATCAAATAGCCAACTGCTCATTTGCCATTTAATTTTCATGGTCTGTAAGACTCAAACTAATTGAAGGATTAAATTTCAGATTATTGGAATGGAATTCTTGGGATGAAAATTTCAAACCAGTCAGAAAAGTCAGCATTACTGACCTTTGCTGAAAATCAGGTTTGTAATAATTTAGCTGTTCATTAAATAAAATTTTCAGTTGCTTTTGTGTTACATTTTATGCAGTGAAGAAATCAAGAGATTTTAGTTCAATCTGGTGGAATAATTAGAGTCTTTATTAAGTCTTTATTATCTGTTTTACCAAACAAATGTTTGGCACTTAAAAAAGGTCTCAGTTTCTTCGTGTCTTCCTCCTTCACCTATCTTAGCAAACTATAGCAAGTTAGGGTTAGTAGCTTTTAAGATGAAGGTTTACAAAAACTATACAGAATGACTAAATGCAAGAATGTATTTGATCAAATCAAAGGTAATAGCTGTAAATTCTAAACTATGGAGTAGGCGGACGCAAAGAAACAGACACATTTTTGGCACATTGAGGCCTTTCGAGCCTATGTTCTAATCAAAGTACGACTTCTATGATTTAATAAAGTTAGGGTAGATTTTCTGTTATATACAAATCATGTAACATGAAGAGATGACATATTGATTTACATACGTCATTGTCTGTTAACCGGGTTCACTAAGTCCATACAATTCACTAAGGCATGACCGCGTTTGAATAATCTGTCTTCGTAGTCCAATAAATTTGAGTCACTTAATTTCGTAAAGGCATACTTTGAAAAATGGTACTTTCAGGTTCTTATTCGTTTGTGCGCAATTGAACACCATGTCTCGGAAAATTGCAACTCGATACTCCGCTTCTTAATTCCGATATATGATTGTTCATTCGTTGTCTTAAATTGGTTGTTTGTCCGATGTAGTTCATACTACCATTAAGGTTACACGATAGGAAATATACAGTATGATGTTCTTCTTATCATACCCTTTCATAATTGCCTTTTTTCTGCCCCTTTCAGTGCAGCCTTGAACTCATCCAGCTAGAAGGACCCGTTGATCATGCAACTGCATTTGGCAGAATCGCATTCGCTTGCCCTGGTAAAGATCTTCCAGGAATTGAACAAAAGGCCAAAGATACAGGAAACACAATTTTGACACCATTTGTCAGCTTGGATACACCTGGTAAAACCACTGTTCAAGTTGTCATCTTGGCAGACCCAGTAAGAATTTTATCAACTGTTTCTACATGTGTAGCTAGACGCCGCAGTTGTGCTTGATTCCCATAGCTTTGTTCTTTTGCGGAGGAAAACATTATTTACTACTATGGAGGAGCTTCCGCAGAACTATGAAGTTATTCCCCTGCAGGTACATTGTAGTTGCAGCGCTCCTCCATAGAAGCACACTAGCAGTGTCTATGTATGTATGTATGTTTCATTTGCCACAATTACAAGTATTTACAAGTTATATAATATAAAATAGATACAATACAATATATAAGGTTAAAAACATAAAGGAAAAACACCCCTAATTACAGTGGCAGGGATAGCATTAAAAGGTGAAGATGACCTTAATTCCATAATGGTCCCCTTAGAGGTGCTGGTACAACGAAAAATGTAAGAAAAAATATATACAAAACTGTAGTTTGTTTTCGGTATAAAACATGGTTTATAAGACCATACCATGATCGGGAGAGATGATGACAAGTCTTAATAGAAGACATATATGTCATCTTCCTCTTTTTGTATGTTTTGGAAAAAGTTCTCTTTGATCTTATGTTTGAATGTGTTGATATTTTTTGTTGATTTAATCTCTGATGAAAGACCATTCCATGTTTTGGGCCCTAGATAAGATAGACATTTTTGTATAGACATTCTAGCTACCTATGATTTCTACTGCCTTTTGGATACTTTATTCTTGGTTATTTTGTTCCGTTATTTAGTGCCTCTATCTAATTCTTAGTCTATAAACAGCCTGGATATATTGGAAAATTACAATTACGATTACAATTACCGGACAATTACACAATTCTTCAAAACAACTTGGGAATTTAGAAATAAACCCCTTTTTGTCGATTTAGGCTGTTCATAAATACGAATTTTACTACGAATCTTAATTCTTAAAAAGACGAGGAAACAGCCCACCGAAAATTGAACATATCGAATAGTATTTTGGCCAAAGATTAAAACATTGAAGTGTTCGAATTGGTAAATGGAACTCTCTAGCATTTCTACGCATTTTCTAGACTGACTTGCAACGCATTTTTAGTGAGTTATTGCCTCCAAATGGAAGGGTAATCGTTTCATTCCATCAAAATGTGTTAGGACATGTCCATAGGTGCGAACCAAATCTCATATCGAGGTAGAAACAGTTTCGACGTTTTTTCCGTCACATTTCTAATACTTTTCTAGCGTCTTTTGAGCATTACTGAAACTGCCGTTATTAGATGTAACTGAGAATTGGTTTATCATTTTCCCATTCCAGGATGGCCATGAAATATGTTTTGTTGGAGATGAAGGCTTCAGAGATTTGTCGCAGGTTGATCCTGCAAGTGACAAACTTCTTGATGAGGTAAATAATGATTAGAACTAGTAGTAAATAATATTTAACAACTAGGGATTGCTATTCCTATCTTAATTTTGGCGAGTTATTGTTTCATGCTGCATCGTGGTTAAACTAAAGTACGTTAAACACAAAAAGATAACCCTGCGAAGAAGGCCAAGCGAACACTGATAAAATATCTCTATTCAAAATATAATATTCTTAGAATAAAATTCAAAAGAGGCTTTATCACCTGACTTGAAGTGGCGTAAACAGGCCTCGACAAGCCTTCGCCGAATTTGTCTATTGGAGAGGCAATAACTCTGCCAATCCTAGAGATATTTTAACCGGCATCCAAACTTGTACACCCAAACATCTAGAGAGTAGATTGCTTTGAAAAAATTCGGGGAATCTCAAGCAGTTTTTTGTCCTGGTTGCGTTTTATGAAGGTAGGTAGGATTTCGTAAAATCTTCACGGGTTTCTTTTGTCTCCTTCGCTGTTTAGCCGTCTGATTGGTCCGTGAAAATGAGGCTTTGGCGGTTTCGACCATATGCCACGAGCAATCGGCTATGTACGAAGAATGATTCCTATGCTGTTCTTTTCAAAGTAACATTGTTTCTTCCAGGCAATGGAAAAAGACAAAAGCGATGAATGGTTTGCGAAAAAGAAGGAAAGAGCAACTAAAAGTTAATGCTTTCTCATTGACGAAGCAGAATCCAAAAACCATTTGGACAACAATCTCATGTAACTCGTATTTATCCAATAAATAGATGATTTGAACAAGGCAATAACAAGAGGGATGTAATTTGATCAGTTCAAACTGAAACATTTAGAATATCAGCACAAATGCTTATTTACAAAATTTTTACTTTGACAAATTTCATTCATATATCGCAATAGCATTATTTATATGATTCAATCAAACCATATCTTAAACTGAAACCATTTTGAAATGGTAAAACCTTCAAATGATTCCATGCAATGCAATTTGTGACATTAGAATGATGTAAAATGTATCTTGTTGTAGTTTGACTAGCATTATTTTTGTTTCTGGTGTTGGGTATTTTTTTAGACAAGAAATGAACACAGGAAAATTAGCAATGAGCTTTTTTTATAATAATGGGTCTTTTCTTTCATACGCAATTAGCTTCTTAGGGAAAAGCAGAAAAAGTCAGGCAAGTACACAGTAGTTGTTTTGTACTCAGTCATCAAGCATGTTCATCTTTTGACAAAATACCAAAACTTTATTAATATTTACCAACAACTCTAGGCAGTTCCAATTTTCAAAATCAGTAATTTTAATCAGCTGACCACTTTGTGATTTGTTCGCAAGTAATAAATTTCAGCACCCTTCTTCCTTCTTTCGGGTTACTTTTGAAAAGCGTCATTTTGCGAGCCAGTAGGAATTGAATTTGATTCATGGTTCATCATCATTCTAGGATCAAGTCATCTTGCTTTGCCGACAAAATTTAAGCATGCTAAAATTATCGAAATGGATCGCAATTAATTTAGGTTTCCAATTGAAAATCAAACCTGTTTGTCTGCCATTTTGGATCATCAATGTTCTTTGGATCTTTCATCGACTTCTCAATAAACGTGACTTGATGTTGATCATCTACCAGTACAATCGTTATTGTTCTAAAAGTTAAAAACGGTTTTTACTACAACGAGTACTCGTTAGCAGATGAAAATTCGAACGGACGAAAATTAGTACGCTTAAATGCGTTTACACGGTACCGTACTAAAATTAGTTCACTTCGGCTTCCCGTTTACACGAGACCAATTGAGCTATATTTGTCGTAAAGCAACAGCTTTCTAACCTATTAGTTGCCTGGGCTGGTAACAAAGAGAGCATGCCAATTAGTACAACAAGCACACCAAAGAAAGGAAAAAAGCAGGCAGTCATCATGATTACGCCTCATATTGAATTAAGAGCACCCTCGTTTGGAATCCGTACTAATATTCGTACGGGAAATGCGTTTACACAGTTGCAGCATTTAATACCATTCAAAAGTTCCCCCTCTTTAAACGAGATCACTATGTAATCAGGACAGTGGCCTTATAATAGCGGGCTGTTAACAGACCGGCGAATGACGGGTAGCACAACTTTTTGAAAGGTTTATTGTTTACGAGCCAATCACTGACGGTTATTTGCGAGATTGAAAGTCAAAATCCCCATGATACTGTTTCAGACAAAATATGATTCAATAGATGATTACGCTAAAGATGGCGGCAAGGAACTTTTCACCAAGATGCATTGCGTTCTAATCACGATTCTTTAAAGATTCTATAGGAATTCAATTAAAGAATGCAGTGCATCATGGTAAAAAGTTCTTCGCCGCCATCTTTAGCGCAATCGTCCATTCCAATGAATAGAATGGTGACAGCAGAGGATGCGAATTGTACGAATCTTTTCATTCATTTCAACTACACGTATTTTTTATAAGAAACAGCTTACAAGAAACAGTAGCCTCAATTTTTCGAAAGTTAAGAAACAGCCCTACTTGAATTTAAAAAGCTCAGAAACTTTTTTAATTTGCAGTTTTAATTTTCCAAGGGCACTCAAAAATGTTTTGACACTGTACAGTTATAGCAACTGTTTGGACATTATTTTGAGTGCGAATTATGTTATTTACTTGTTTTGAAATCTTACTAAGTAATTTGAGAGCCTTCTTGACAAAACTAAACTAACTCTACACTTTCGGCATGAAAACTATAAGAAAAACGTAAGAAACTTTTGGTAGCAAAATGGCCCACAAATTTTAAGAAACTGCCTACCAGCCCCGGGCCTTAGTTTCTCATGAAAAAATATGTGTACTGCAGTGTATCTAGAGTATTCATGGCTTCCACTAGTCCATATTTTATATGACTCCACTTATTTTCTGTCTCCCTTACTTAGGCCGCTATTGCTTACAGGTTAAAACCAAGCTTATTAGGTTGGTTAAGCAATGCTACCCCAATCTTAAATTGGAAGTCAGTTTTACTTCTCCTAAGCGCATGTCTTCCCTTTTCCAATTTAAGGACAAGCTCCCCTCACTCATTTGCTCCTGTGTTGTTTACCGTTATAGATGTCCTAGCTGACACGTCTTGCACTATGGGAAAACAACCCGTAATCTTGTTGTTCGATGCAGAGAGCACTTGGGAATCAACAAAGCAAGTCAGAAGATAAAGACTATCTGCCATTGGGGACCATATTTCTAAGTCTGGCCATGATGCGTCCCTTGAGAACTTCCAAATCTTCAGCAGGACTGACAATTCTTTTGACCTCCTTTTTCATGAGGGCCTTTTAATTCTACGCGATCGTCCTGTCCTTAATGCACAAGTGTTCTCTATTCCCCTGGCACTGTTATAATCTTACCTGTTTACCCTATTTACCGTCTGCTAAATTCCCCCCCGGTATGGTTTCCTTTACTTTTAGTCCCTCGTGTATATATTCCTTCTCCTTCTACGGTATTGCCCTTTTATGGTGTTCTTTGTTACTGTTCTTATTTAAGGGCGATACACGCCCACTTTTACACACGCTGATGATGGATCTTGGAATAGATCCGAAACGTTCGGAAAAAATTAACATGGTTTAAGTCAAGTTTATGGTGAACTTCATATTTAACCTGATTTGTGTCTCTCATGTAACCAATGGACTTGTCTGGAATAGAATGATTGAATAAAATGGATTTGGAATAGAAAGAACAAAACATGAACATGATTCGGTTTATCGTCGTTCTTGCTCTCCGATTCATAATAAAGCTGCGTTTCCCTACTGATAGCATAGCTTCCAAATCTTTAACTCCACGCAAGAAGGTGGGTGTAAAATTCTGTGATCTATTTCTTCTGTTTGAGTGGCTTGAAACAAACTTTAGTTACTTGTCTTTAATTCTACCGTTGGACATTTCAAAAGTTTTGAATATTTTTTAAAATTTCAGCGTATGTTGCATTTCAGCCCATTTGAGGCTGTGACGTCATCAAATTTCTAAATCATTAACCAGATGAGTGACAGACTTTTGCTTGATACCATATTGTAGACATCCGTAAACTATGGTTTTCTTCGAAATTATTTCATGTTGCTTCAAACAGTTTAGAAATTACGATGGTTTTAAGTTTTTTGAAAATTTTTCTTGAATTCTTGAAAAAGTAGAAAAACACTCTAATTTTGAAAATATTGAAGATTTCAGAAAAGTCCAACGGTAGAATTATTGAGAAATAGCTGAAGTTTCTTTGAAGTCATTCAGTTCAAAGAAATAAGTAACTGAATTTTACACCAGCATTTTTAAAGATTTGGAAGCTATGCTCCTACTGATAGTCCATATTTTCCGCTTAGGCCAAACTTGATTTTCAGACAGTCTGAAATTGTAGCGTGCCCGGAGAGGACCCTATTAGTGGCAACACTTTAAAGATATCAAAATATATTACCTTGTGCCATACTGTATTTGTGGTATTTTAACAAAAATGGAACTCATAGGCGCAGCACAATCTTCTCGTACGTGTACTCTAGAGCCACCATCATTTGGGTAATACCTGATACAAGTAGAAAGAAAACATAATTAGTGCAGAGATATTTTCCACGTGGAAGAAAACCAACGACTCATTTGCCAAGATATCATAGCATTTTTGTGACTCATAACTCTTCTTAAATCGTAACAAATTAAACTATCCTTAATTTTAAGAGAAAGGTGAGCATTAAAACGTCCCTGTTAAGTGCGACAAACGTTTCCACAATAAAATCTTCTTCAATGTAACTGTGCTAGAGGGCAGAGTCGGGCATTTATGTTTTATTTTGAAAATTTATTTAGTTTATTTTCTTTGTATCCTTGTGCTCTGTTCCAAGGACCTCTATTCTCCTCTCGTACAAACCGTGCCGAATCTTTAAAGCTTCTTCGCTTTTCCCTTACTGCGTGACCAAGAAAAAGTGCACCAGCAAACGTATGAAGTAAATGGTTAACATGACTCAAAACCAGCTGAGATGAACAAACGTGCAATCTATAATTTACAGAGCTATGAGACAAACAGAGACAACTTTTCTCATATTATATTCTTTGGTAAAAAATTAACCGCAACCATGGCTAAGGCATAAACTCCAGGGCATCACAACATTAGCAGTCAGCAAAATTTATCAGTCATTAGTGAGTTCATGACAAGTTTTCAAGAGGGCTTCCAAGGTGGTATGCAGTAAACAGCGCACCCTGCTAAATAAGCAGTAAAGTCTCATGCACAAAATTTGAGACGAAAATTTCCAGTACTTACTCTTGATCATTGTGCATCAATTCAAAGAGTTTCTCTATCAAGACGTCTTTTTCTTCGTACTTTGAAATGATATCTGAAAACATCGCTTTTCCTCGTTGAACTTTAGTCCATGAGCAATCTATCTCTGCATTGCACAATCCATGGATACCTATAAACATAAATGTATTGATATGTATCGAGATAGAAATTAGAAGATCAGATGGAGATCGCAGTCTCACGATAAATCGAAGGTTCAGTTCAGTTCAGGCAGTCTCACGATAAATTGAAGGGCAAGCACGACGACAAATAGGATCATATTTGGTATACTATTATTTCAGCATATCTTTCCAAGTAATCCTTAAATGGGACAGTAACAAAGGGTACCAAAAAAGGCAAAAAAACGTGCAAAAACAACGAATAAGTTGGGGGAAAATATCAATCAAGAGAGAAAAGAAAGGAAACAAAAACAGGGGCCCTCCCCGGGCAATGAGCTAAAGCTGATGCACAGTAGCGCTTTGGGTTGGAGCTCTGACAGGTGCATGAGCTTTAACCCACTGCATGGGGGACACACAAGTTTCCTTAGACAAAGCGAATCTCTTCTCCCCTACAATGCCTAAGAATTCTTCATATTGCTCAAGAATTCTTGTCATGTTAATGTGCAGAAGGCCTGTACTGTAACTAAATATATCATGTCTTTCACCATGATTATAAACATTTTTACTATCTAGCTTTCTAGGAACAAAAAAGATATCTGGAAAACAAACCTGGCTTCAGTTTATAATCTTCACTTTTCTGTTGCAAAGCATTTGACCCATAAAATACATCAAATCCAGCCTCCTTGTCATAATTTCCAAGTAGCACATTGAACTTTGAGTACTTTTCTCGTTCATTGATTAGGTCATTGACGTATTTCACTGGTTCATGATGTTCTTTCAGGTAGTTTGTGACAATCTGACCTCTTGGTTTCAAATTTGACACATTAGTGGTCAGATTCATGTCTGTGGCTTGTCTGTAATTTGTTAACATACCAAATTTGCCTTTTCTTGTCATAGCCAGCCATGTTCCACCTTCCCTGCTAGGAGTCAAGTCTCTCCCTGTGAATTAAGCAGAATAATGTATCATAGTGTCCAAATTGGATGCCAATTTGTCCTATTTTAAGATATGTTTGTGACTTTTTCTTTTCTTTCATTCAGAATTGTACCGTTTGCAGTCTTGTATTTTTCAAAGCCCAGAGTATGACTATGTATGTACTGTATGTATGTATGTATGTATGTATGTATGTATGTATGTATGTATGTATGTATGTATGTATGTATGTATGTATGTATGTATGTATAATTAGTTTACGTAAATAACTGGGCTAAGTGGTATTTCTTGCTTTCAGCCTGGTTTACAATGGAAAAAAGTAAAGAAAAATAATAAAACAATGCAAGATTTTCAAAGATTAAAAATATTGCTAAAAATGTCTAAAAAATGCCTAAAAGATGCAAAAACCTATAAATATTAAGTTTACAAAATTCAAGTTGTCCATCCATACTCGGTAAAATTATCTGATGAAACTATGCTCATAAAATGATCTTTACATTTCATTTTGAAAACTTCAATTGATTTAAGTTTTTTACCGATGCTGGTAAATTGTTCCACACTTTCACTCCAAGTGTTGAAAAGATTTACCATGGCCTCTAGTGCTTTACAAAACAATTAATTGTAGAAAATCTAGTTGCATGAGGGTGGAATTTGGTTGCTTTTGCGAAGATCGACCACAAATAAGGTGGAGCCATGCCATTCATAACTTTCTACATTAGAATATACTGGAGTTAAACTCAATTCTTTGATGCAGTAGCAACCAGTTCAGTTTTATAAAAAGAGGCTTCGCTCCTTGACTGTCAATAGACCTTTTAGCTATTCTACAAGAGAGCCTGGATCGAGCGTTATTTTTATATGCGAGGCTCGACAGAGTGGTGTAAGAGCTTCTATCACTATTGTGCAAATTCGAAAATTCTACAAAGTGCACTTTGTAGAATTTTCGAATATGCACAATATTGATAGAAGCTCTAACGCCACTCTCTCAAACCTCGTGTATAAAAATAACGCTCGATCCAGGCTCTTTTGCAGAATAGCTAAAAGGTCTATTGCAGGAAAATATGGGACGCACACATTGCTTTAGCAATTTGAGTAGAACATTTAATTGGCCATTGTTCAGATTACGTAGACTAAACACATTCTTTTTGAGAAATTGGGTGTAAGAAACTGTAGTGGTGTGGCCTCTTACATAACATTAAGAAACTCTAATAGTACTAGCAACACTCAAATATCAATTCAAAGTTAAGAAATGTTTTTCAGCTTTTGGTTACAAATTGGAGTATCTTCAAACAAAAACTCTATGACCAACCCAACTAATACTAAAAATATCATTTTCTGGTTTATGATTTGGTTGTTGTTGTAGTTCTCTTTGCTCAAAGTGGTCCTCTATTCATAATAAACAGTGAAATTGAATTTTATAAAAATCAAGAAACTCTAATAATGAACTCTTACAAGAGACTACACTGTCCTTCTTGGGACTCAGAATCAAGAAATCCTACTACAAAGCCCAGAGGCAAATTTTTCAAGAAAAAAGCGAGTAAAAAATGCCGCTAAAAACAATTTGGGCCCTTAAGAATGAATGCAAAAAAAGTCTGTAAAGATATGATCAAAGCACGGGGGGGGGGGTTCCTCCATAGTAAAGGTACCTGGGGATGTGCCGCGAGCAATTTTTCGGACTTCTAGTCTAGCCAAGGGTATACTTTTCTGCAATTTTGGCCAGCAACGGTCTAGCCAAGGGTATCATTGTTGACAATATTGGTCTAGCGTACGGTCATGATATCATATTTGGCACAAATTTGACAATATTGGACGAGGAAATGGTCAAAATTGGTCTAGCCAAGGGTACCATTTTTGTAAAAATTGGTTCAGACAATGGTCAAATTGGTCTAGCCAAGGGTACCATTTTCGTAAAAATTAGTCTAGCCAACGGTACCCTTTTGAAGATGCTCGTGGCAGACCCCTACCCAAAATTTGGCCAAGAACCCCCCCCCCCCCCGTGAATCAAAGCTTCTTGATTTAATAACAACAACCAGAAATAGTTACGTAAAAATTAATAACATTTACCTCCAAGCACATGTGGTGCTTCCTCCCAAAAAGCTGCATCTTTTGATGGACGATGAAAAGCCTCATCTCTGTTTGCTGCAAATATTAGCATGTATTTCGAACTCTTCTCGCAGCATTTTTTGGAGAAATGGAGAAATATTATACACATATTTCTGGGTATGTGCCTTTGTCCACACGATTCTGCGTGGTGAGCCTTAAAAACCAGTTGTCTGTATTAGATGGCAATCAAACCACGTAAAGAAAAGCATCAACACAAACTCGTAATAAAGTCAAAGATTTGGCTCCTCTGACATGACACAATTCATTGGGCTTCACGGGAACGGAAATATGCAAAACAGAATCAAAATAACAAGTTTGAGCTGCGCCACCTTCGTTTTATTTTCAACTTGATGGCACTGTTTCTACGTCCAAGGTTGAATCAAGGATCTTTCTGCCGCTTTTCTTTGAAAATCCACTAAAAATTCAGTTTGCAAACGAGAGAGAGAGAGTACGAATGTGCCTAGGCCATTCTGCCTCTCTCCCAAAATAGAACACAGGGAACCGGAGAACCGGGAAGTCAACGCTTCTTGGAATGACAGGTCACGTGGTCTTATCGTTTGGAAAGGGAGCAGGGAACAAATTTACTTCCGTGAAGTATCATGCATTTGCAAAAACAAATTTTTCATCTTTGTGCACTGACTCAACCCTGGATTTAGCTACCCTATAAAAACTTTCAACAGTTGAGAATACGCCAATATGAACATAGGGCTCAAATCTTTGAAAAGGTCGGTGTAAAATGCTATTGCCATTTTCTTTGAAATAAATAGCTTGGAAGGAACTTAGGGTTTTTTTGCTGTAAATTTGCCGGGGCAATTTATTGATATCTTGATTAGTTTCAATATGGCGGCATTTATTAAATTTGAGGCTATGACGTCATCAAATTTCTAAATCCTAAACTACAAAAGCTACAGATTTCTGCTTGCCTCCATATTGTAGACCTCCATAAACTATGGTTTTCTTGAAGGTTATGTAATGTTTCCTCTATTAGTTTAGGATTTACAATGATTTAAATTTTTTCAAAATTTTCCATGAATTTTTTCAAAAATTATCAAATTGCCGCCATTTTGAAAAAAATAAAGATATCATAAAATTTCCACGGCAGATTTACAGCAAAGTACCATAAGTTCCTTTCAAGCAATCCAATTCAAAGAAGAATATAATAGAATTTTACACCGACCTTTTTGAAGATTTGTAAGATTTGAGCTCTATGCTGCCAATATGTAGAGCTTTCCAAGATTATGGAAGTTGAAGATTGATGCTTCCGAAGATAAAACAACTTCGCCATCCTTTTCTGCTTCTTTGCGTTGTTTCAAGCCTGTTCAAATCAAAGTCCAGGCATTTAAATTCATGAAGACTTTGCAGCAAAGACAGTCTGGCTTCTTCTGACATTTCAAATTGTCAAAACAGTTTTGAGACATCATCTTATACCTCAACTACTATAAATTCGTAACTATTTTTACAACATCTTCCGCTAAAAACAGCCTTCAATCAAAGTTGCTTTAAAACCGTTATCTTACTTCACTCTTTGCATCATGCTGCAGGTGAACGCATCGTTGAATTCTCTTGATGTACAGCGTGTCCCAAAAAAATTGTGCCCCGTTTACCTAAAGATTGCAACAAAAGGGCAAAAGATTCTCGCAAAATTTTTATACCTAGTTGCCCTTCAGATGTTCAACTAGAGTTTACTGCCATCCCCCTAAAAATCCGTTGAAAAATGATTGAGTTATGACCTTCAGAAGACCAAATTTGCTTGATGACTGAAACCAGCGGTCGGCCATTTTGTCATCGGGCAAATTTGGTCTCCTGAAGGTCATAGCTCCATCATTTTACGGCGGATTTTTATGGGGATGGCAGCAAACTTTAATTGAATATCTGAAGAGCAACATCATGCAAAAGTTTAGCGAGAATCTTTTACCGTTTTGTCACATTCTTCAGACAAACGGGGCACCATTTTTTTGGGACACCCTGTAGATCAGAGAGCTTGTTTGGTTCTGATAAGATGTCATTCTTCTTGCGCGTGTTGTTTTCCTTGTTCTTATCCTCTTTGTGGTAAAACAGGTTCATAAAAGGACTTACTTGTTCAATCTTCACCAACTTCTTCTCCTTCTTCTTCATCTGGGGAACACTAAAACAAACCATGAGGATAATTCTAATTCGAATATCAACTTCATATTTGAAGGAATAGATTTTGCTTTCTACATTAAAAGTCTTGATTCATATAAATGATAACTAAAATTCACTTTAAGTGCAAGGAAAATTAAAATTCTTTCTGGCTACATGATCAAATATATCTATTTGGGACCAGATCAAATTCTATCAAACAAAGGAATTTCTTTGAATATATTCGTTTACAGTAAAAACCAGCTGTGATTTTCTGCAACATGCTTAAAGGCATTGAGTCCATATAAATAGCTGAGCGTTAACGCTATCCTGAATTTTGCTGACAAACTGCTGACGGCCCTTTGTTATCGCATAATAGTGCTAAAGTCATTAGCAGTGGAGACCAAAGGCTTCTTAATCCTTGCATTATCCTCGGGAATTTCTTTGGTTTAATGCCTTTAAGTGACTCCTATGCATTTCTATAGTGTATCTTTTTAGAAGATGCTTAATTGGCCAAAAAGAAGGCTGGAGCTCCTTCATCCACAGCTGTATTGCAAACTTTTATAATAAAGATTATGTCTAAATTAAAACGAAGGTTATTTTGAATGAAATGAATACGAAGTTTTCTTTCACTTTTATTTTGCTTTCATTTTGAAAATAGAAATAGATTCTCACTTACAGTTTGGTTTCATAGTGACAATGAAATCGGCTTTTATTTCATTTTAGGTTCAAACTCTTTATTATAAAGTTTGGAATACACAATGGCAGTTATAGGCCAACATATAGGCTTTTACTGTATGATTTCTCCAGAAATTGTTGAAAGAACATTACTACTGTTTCTGTCATGATTTTGAGCTAACTTTTCAGGAATAAAAGTTTTCTTAATTTCGCATGAAATCTCTCCTCTTTGGTACAGTAGAAACCCGAATAAAAGAACTTAGGTTTTCTTGAGGCAGCCTGACTTGACCTCACTTGAGGCATGCCATAATCAAGTCCAGCCTGTAAGGTTCTTAAAAAGGTGCAGTTTTTATAGATGCCAGTGCATCCCTTCCTACTCTTGAATTGTTTTTCAAATTACTTCATTTAATAAAAGTTTTATTGCGAAAGATTTTGCAGTTTTGAAGCAAAGTACCATCTTTTAAACTGTTTTGTAAGAGCCCTCAGAAATCTTAGCCTCCTGTGGGTTCTTGTTTAAAAAGTTCGTATCATGGGATTTCAGTCTCAAGGTTCTTGTAAAGCTAGGCTCTTTTGTATGGGTTTCTACTGTATTAAAAGTTCCTTAATTTGTTTGTCACTTTTTAGCGCAAGAATCCTGATAAGCAGTTCGATTCTACCACTGATACAGATATTTTTCTGGACAAATTTATATCTGGCAAAGTGGAAATGCTGCAGTTGACGTCTGCAAAACATATCCTTTCACATGAAAAATATAAAAGCTCTCAAAATTTAAAGGTAGCATATCATGACTTGGTGAAAAAATCGAATAATAAATCATAAGAATGTCTAAATATTTACCAGAAACTCAACAAAACATATTTGTGAATCGTCTGTCAGAATCATATACTGCATTGACAGGAATCCACGTTTGTCCATTCGTATCGAAATCTTGTTGGATAAATTCAATGCTTTTGTTGATGGTTTCAGTAACGTTGTTTTGTATCTGCAAGATGAGAGTTTCATAAATTTATTCTTTACCATTAATAAAACTTACAAGAGTTTTGAGATACACTTTCGTGAATGTGATTGGCTAGATCTTGAACCAAAATCAGTAACATAAGATCTAGTAGTAGGCTTGTATTCACCAATCCTTTATGCCTTGAGACATTGCTTTCTTCTCCGAAAAAAGAAGTCATATCGTTATCGTGGAATACCGGGTGTCTCAGAAAAAAGTACCTCAGTTTGAGTGGAAATAGGAACAAAACGATAAGATATCGTTATTCTCCGAGTTCACAGCTAAATGTATGAATCTTCAATTTAGATGCACATACCTTGCCTTTAAACATCGTAAACCAAACACCGGAGATACAAGGTTGCAAAGTCAAAATTTACAGTACACCCAAAAACAAAAGGTTTTGAAAAAGGGCCTAGCCATGATTTGTATCATGGACTTTTTCCAAAGCACCTGCAAACTTTAATTTTCAGTTTTTTGCTTTTGAAAAGAATAAAAGGCGCACGGGCATGGTCCTGATTAAACGAATATAATAAAAATGTGGTAAGAATGATAAAGTCGTGCCACATCTCCAAAATAAGCGTGCATGTGCTCCTTTTCCTCGTCTTTGATACAAAAACACTTGTGGTGGAATGCAATGCAAGGACCGATTCCGCAAAAGACAAGTCATTTCAAGAACAATTGAAGTAATTCAAGGTACAGATTCTTTTCAAAAGTAAAAACTAAAGTTCAAAGTTGAAAATTATTTTGCAAAATTTCTGTGTGATGTCAAAACATGGCTAGGCCCTTTCTCATAACCTCTGGTTTCAGATGCACTCCAAATTTTGACCTTGTAAGCTCATATCTCCGGTGTTTGGTGGAGGATTTTAAAATGCAAGGTATGTGCATTTAAGTTGAAAATCGACAAATGTAGCTATGAATTCCTAAAATCCCGATTTTGTATCGTTTTGTTCCCTCGTTCGGTCAAAAAGGGGTACTTTTTTAGGCACCCGGTATATTCTTATGGCCACCGAAATAACTGATCCTTGTCTAAATCTTTTCGTTTGGATCGTCTTATTTGCCCAATCAGTACCACGACAGTTTGCCTTTAAATCTCTCAGAATGATCAAAGAATGGACACCAGTAGTGAAGTGGACCTTGACTTCATTTTTGTCACCTAAGAATTAATTCTTTCTCAAACAACGGATTGCCACAGAAAAACATTTTTACACCACCATCAGATAAGAGAAGTTTCATCAAATAAACGGCACAATCTAACCATCTTTAGCTGAAGAGATTGATTTCTATACAAAGCTCAGTGACTAAATGGTTGAGATACAAATGGTATGTGACAAAACCTTTAGCCTATGATTCTTTATTGCAGCCATTACATTTCGCTAGTTAGGAAAACGTTTTGTATAAATATAAAGCCACTTTTAATATCTAATTAATGTGGACAGATTAGTTCCCGTTCATGGTTAAAATAAAAGGCTTCATAAGCACGCTTGTGAAGCTGGCTTAGATCAATTTAACATCATTCGATGGTGATGCAATACAGTAAAAACCCGCGTATAAGAACCTAGTGGATTAAGAACCTACAGGCTGAAATTTTGCAATTAAAGCCCAAGTTCATAAGAACCCATTCAGCTTGGAATTTGAAATAGGTTCTTATTTTTAGAGAGCATGGGGTCTTATTCACAACAGAAGTTTGTGGAAGAATAAAAAATGCTTATATTACCTGATGAGAAGCTTTTGAAAGGTTTTATCTGGATTATGGTTTTTGACTCACGGTAGTGAAGTCATAGGGGTGGTGGGCATTTTCCTGTTTACAAAATCTTTTATGTCATGGGGTGAAGGACGTGATGAAGTCCACATCAAGCCTAGCAACAACGCGAGGTCAAAGCTTGTCGTTCAGCGGAGGCCCTCCTGAGGTGTATGACATCTTAAAGGTCAAACGCTCCAGCGGTTTGAGCACGCGCGGCCACTCTACGGAAAGAACGAATCATGGTCGCGGAGCCTGCGCGCTCAAAATGCTAGATGAAAAACTGCATTCAACGAGCAAAGAAAGGTACGTCTCTCATCTTTGATCAAGAAGTTTATCAACTTACTTTTTCGTAGCTGCTTAAAATCAATTTTCAATTCAAGCCTTGCATTTTTTAACTTTCTGTGCATTTTATTTGAATCATAGCCGATTTTGCTTCAAAAGTAGGCCTAGACTTTTAATTTGTTCAGCAATAGTCTGAATTCAATGTTTTGTTCGGACTATACCTCTAAGTTGACTTGTGCAAAGCACATTGATCTTGAGGTTTGCGCTAAATTGTGAATAATAAACTTCTGGAAAATAGAGGGACTGCAGCTGAGAACAGGCCGAGATTGGAAAATATAATGTGTGGCATGGCAGCCACCTTGCTCGCCTGTATTGATGCATCATTTCACAGAATGAGATTGGTTGCTAAGGGAAACTTCTCCAACAAAATGAACTCTTTGAGTGCAGTAATTAGCTCAATGACGTTCCCATCAAAATTATTTCAAAAAGCTCTTTGTTAGCATTTTTTCAAGATTATTGTTAGTTTTCTAAGAACTTTTAGGCAGCTGATCAGTCAAGTGTCAAGTAGAACAACAATCGAAGAGTTTTCAAGAAACCAATAAATTTTCCCACCCAGTACTGAAAGTCTCTTTTAGCTTTCAGTAAACAGTTGAAATTAGCAGATCATGGGTACCAAAGTTTTTTGCAGTTTCTCCGCATCCTTCTTAAATGTTCGCTGTATTCATTGATAGGTAAGTTCCCAAGCATTTCGTGAGTTTTACCAGAATACAGCGCCAGCATGCGAATTACCTTCTCAGACAAAATAAACAAGCTTCTTGAGCAATATCCAAGTTCTCAGTCGAGGTTCTTACTGGTTTAGTTCTTAGTTGAATTCTTGAAAAGAGTTTCTTATTAACAATAGCACTGTTTAATCATGCTGAAAACGGATTACACGTTTTTTTTATAAGAAACTGGTTTATAAGAAACTAGTACTACGATGACCAAAAATTTAAGAAACTCTAGTACTACGCTCAAGAACAGTTAAGAAACTCTAAAACGTTATATCTGTATGTCTCTCTTATTCTATGTCTCTCTAACAAAGGTGCCTTCGTCTTTTCTTGACTTTTAACTGCAAAATTGGTAAATTTTTGCCTTGATGTGCATGGCTTCTTCTTGATGACAATGTCAATGCAAAATGGAAGCCCTTTCTCGAGAAGAAGGCTCAACTTCGAACAATACCGCAATTTTAGGCCCAAAAAAATAAGAAACTAATCAAGAAACTTTTACTACTAAAACACCGAAATTTTCATGCGAAATTAAGAAACTTTTAGTACTAAGTGCTGATCCAAGTTTCTTATAATAAAAAAAAACGTGTATTTCGTGATTAATTTGATTGCTTGTGTGTTTAATTAGATTGTTTGTTCTCCACTGAAAAATCTTCAAGCAAAGACTAAACATTTCCTGCACGCCAATTTTTGATGGTTGCTTCCTCAGACTGCATTCTGTAACGTAACATTACAGCATATTTACTCATATTTCGAGGAAGGTGCAATAAAATTGCACTGATCTTCCTTTACATTCTCATGGCATAATTTGGAAAATTTCACAATAAAAATCATTAAGCCCGTGAGTCACTTCTAAGGTCCTTTGATTAGAAAATTTTGAAAAAATTCAAATCATCCTAAATCCAAAATCAATAGAGAAAACATGGGATAACCTTAAAAAATGAAGGTCTACAATATGGTGGCAAGCAGAAATCTGTAGCCTTTCTGGTTTAAGATTTAGAAATTTGATGACGTCACAACATCAAGTTTAATAAATGCTGCCATTTTGAAACTAATCAAGATATCAATAAATTTCCACGGTAGATTTACAACAAAAAACCCTAAGTTCCTTCCAAGCCATTTATTTCAAAGAGAACTGTAATAGAACTTTTCATCGACCTTTTCAAAGATTTGAGCCCTATGTTGCGTCATAATGGATATAACAAAGCAGGCATTGCGTAGCAAAATGAGCGAATATCTAATGCAATAGACCTTTTAGCTATTCTAAAACAACGTTCGAATCGAATGATATTTGATAATTTTGTAGAATTTTCGAATGTGAACAACAGTGATAGAAGCTCTAACGCCACTCAATCGAACCTTACGTATAAAATTGTATAAAAATATCGTTCGATCCAGACTCTTTTTCAGAATAGCTAAAAGGTCTATTTACTGAAACATTGACAAATTTCTGCAATGCACATATTACGCAGAAAAACTTGTTAGGCCTTGTTGATGAAGAAACAAATTTCTGCAACTATGATTGAGAACCAACTTTCTTTAATTTTTTATTTCATGCTTCAAAAAGCTACCAAACCCAACAAGAGTTTGAAACAAATTGCCAAGAACAGCAGTATCAGCATCAAAGATGCAAGAAAGCATCTTTAGATCTGTTCCTACTTCCTTGGCAATGAATATAGGTATCAAAATCTCTTTCCCTAAATTTGAAATGTCTAGACACGGGCAACGTGAAGATCAACTGTTAGCATATAATAGGCCTATCTTTGTTTTTGTCTTTTATGGCCTAATGCTTAAAAATTAACAACCCTCGCAACATACCTGCAGTCCTTTGCTAACTAAGGCATGCTTAGCATGAATTAGATGTTGAAGCACGACGTTTAGTATTTTTCTGTGTCCATCTGCTCTCGAATTATCGAAACTGTCAAGTCACACTTCAAGTGATGTAGCTACACACCACCACTCCTCGCTCCTTGGCCTAAATTTTAACAGTCTCGATAATTCGAGAGCAGATGGACACAAAAAAATACTAAACGTCGTGCTTTCAACATTTAATTGATTCTAAGCATGCTGTAGTCAACAAAGGACTGCAGGTATGTTGCGAAGGTTGTTTATTTTTGGGCATTGGGCCATAACGGACAAAAACTAAGATAGGTATTATCAGTTGATTTTCACGTTGCCCGTGGTCTAGAGTCGACTTACATGGCTACTTCCAGCATACCCAAATGTTGAGATTCTGAAGTGTGGAGCATCTGGTGACATCAAGATTTGGATGAAGTCACTCGTCATGTCCAATTCAGCAAATGCATCTTTGAGTGCAAAAGACTATGGGGAAGACCATAAATATGTCATCATCAATTCATCAATTCTTGGGCCTCTTTTCTTTCTCGTGTACATAAATGATTTAACTGATAATTTGAGGTGTAATGTTAAACTCTTCGCTGACGATACATCGCTTTTTACTGTCGTTCACGATCCTGATGCAGCTGCCCAGGATATGAATCATAACATGAACCTCATTAGGCTTTGGGCACATAACTGGCGAATGTCTTTTAATCCTGATCCAACGAAACAAGCAGTCGAAGTAACCTTCTCAAGGAAGAGAATCCGTGCAGACCATCCACCTATTCTATTTAACAATACTCCTGTCATAAAAGTTGATGAACACAAACACCTTGGGATTGTTCTAGATTCAAGATTGTCCTTTGCTAGTCATATCCAGGCAACTATCAATAAATGCAGACAAGGAATAGGAATGTTGCGCTTCCTTTCGCAATACTTGCCGCGACAAACATTAAATTAATTATATAAACTATATGTCCGACCACATTTGGATTATGGTGACGTCATATATCATACTCCACAAAATGTATGTGAATTCAGTCAGAACATCACACTTTCAAATCAGATGGAAAAGCTAGAATCTATTCAATATTCTGCAGCACTTGCAGTTACAGGTGCTTGGAAGGGCACATCTCGTGTGAAATTGTACGATGAGCTTGGATGGGAGTCACTCAACCTCCGACGATGGAGCAGGCGTCTTGTTCTTTTTTATAAAATTGTCAATAATATCACTCCTGACTATACAAGGATACCAATTCCACCACTCCGGCAGTCCTCGTATCCCCTGCGTCATCAAGCTACAATTGGCCAAATCAGTGCACGAACAGCATGTTTTAATGCAAGCTTTTACCCTAGTTGTTTGCATGAATGTAATAAGCTTGACCACGAAGTAAGAGAATCACCTTCAATCAGCATTTTCAAAAACAAGCTATTATCTCTTATACGTCCTCCTCCTAAGCCAGTCTACAGCATTCACGACCCAAAAGGTCTTGCAATACTCACGCAGTTACGAGTTGGTCTCAGTAAGCTAAATCTGCACAAATTTAGACACAATTTTAGAGACACACTGAATCCACTGTGCCCCACAAATGATGGTGTTGAGGACACGGAGCACTTTTTGCTGCACTGCCATGCTTACGATGCATACAGGAGAGATCTTCTCGATAGTGTAAACGCAACGTTGCAACCGTACGGTTTGTCAAATCAATCAAACGCGCTATTACTTGAAATGATGCTGTATGGTAATGAAAGGTTTTCTGTTGATTCTAATACAGAGATTCTTAAGGCAACTTTAAAATACATAAATGCAACACAACGCTTTGAATAAAATGATGCTACTAATGATTAGCTGCTGCTACCTGCAAGGGGGACGTAATTTTAATTTCCTTGTCGTTAGTGTTTCTTTTCCTTGTAAATTCTGTTTCGCATCGGAAGTCGGGCATTTTGCTTGCCTTGGCCGGTGGCGGGTGGGTTGCGCGCGTGGCATCAATAAATTCATCGCGGTTGCGATGGGTATGTTGGTGCTGCGGGCGCGGCTCGTTTGTTGTTGGTTGGGGTGGGTGGAGTGCCTGGCATCTGGTGTTAAACAGAATATAGTATAGTATCTTTTAATTTATAAATGTTCGTGGTGTGACTGTATACAGTTTAATGTTTCGTGTTTTTAGATATTGGCCATGGGGTAGTCATTGTCTTTCGCTCCCCATGGTATCGTTCCTGTAGTGTCGTAAAGTAATTAGAATTAGGTATAGTAGAATGTAAAATATATTGTAAGATTTAATATTTGAATAAAAAAAAAAAAAAAAAAAAAAATATGTTACAAGATGTTAGATACACAAAGAAGTTTTTCGCTAACAAATCAATCTTAAAATGAAGTAAGTAATTCTTAGGCAAGAAACCATGTTAATGTGCACAAGGTCTGTCCTGTTGTATGACTTAACTTACATGTATGTACACGTGCAAATTGTGTCTTGCTGTGGCATTAAGTTGTCTTCAGGCCCAGTTTGAATATCGTTTTTGCCGTGTCGAATTTAAATGTTGCTAAAAACTTCTAAGTGTCAATTAAATTCGACATAAAAACGATGTTTAAATCACCTGCCGTTTTAAATACATAAAACGGCAGGAGTTCACCGACTTCACCAGCTCTGTCGTATCGTACGGCAGAAAAATGACTTGATTAAACGTCGTATTTCTGCTGCGTTTAATAAATCGATTCCAGGCCATGGTCCGCGGTGTCTACGTGTGATCAGCAACTGCGCTTGTTTAGTTTGAAAATGGCTATTTTAACCATTCTAATTTCAATCCGACACGGCAAAAGAAAACGATGTTTAAATCAGATTTTTAGACACGGCAGGTTCTGCAGTTTTTAATACGGTTGGATTCGACACGGCAAAAATGCGATGTTTAAACTAGGCCAAAGACAGTTTCCAATTTATCTGAGTCGAAAAGTGAACATACATGCAGATCAATCTATTTCACAGGAGGCTAATAGATTAGTCTAAATTTTTTCTTCTATCTTATGGTTTTCAGAAACTATTCCATATAGAGTAAAATGACAAAAAATATCAGAAGAATATATAATTAGAGTGACTTTCCAAAGAGACAAAAATAAGGATTTCATGTCTTACCTTCATTATTATCTTATTTTCAACATCTTCTCCCGAAAAATCAAAATCTAAAAGATCTTCTGGTTCTTGTGTTTTTATACTACAATCTGTCAATATTCCAGCATCTTCTACCAACCTAAAAGAGTATGAAGCATTTCTATAAATTTCTTTTTTGTTGAATATAATACAGTTCCATAATTTTAGACTGTTTTTATGCACTCCACAACTATATCTGAAAAATGTGTTAATTGCTTATTTCTAGAAATATATTGTTCTATCAAGTCGTATTTTGAGAGAAAACCTGAGACTTGTAAAATCATACCCCAACCCAGTCACACTTAGTAGTTAAACCAGCTTAATTCAAACCAGGAAACAAAATGTTAAGTTCTGATTTATCAAACCAACAAATAGAATCCATTTGATTGGCTGCAGGGGCAGATCCAGCCCAAAGTTGAAGGGGGGGGGCAACTTGAAAAGAGGGTGCCAAAAATATAATGAAAAGTGAGAAAATTCTTTGGGCGCTCTTTAAAGAAAACTATTTAATTTGCTACTAAATAACGCCTTGATTTATATGTTTCCCTCATATTTAAATTGAAACGGTAAAAAACTTCTGCCTTAGAGTCAGGATGAGGGGCACTTTTCTAGCCAAAAAAGGGTGCCAACCGAGTTTCATTTGATTGGTTTGGTTGGAATTTAACCTGGTTTAGGTAAAGCTGGTTTGGGGTATTACACAGTTGCTGGCCTCGAACTTTTAAGTTTATTCTTTAGCAAAAGATATTGCTACACAATCACATTGAATAAAGAAGTACATACATGAGTTTTAAAGGTGAACCATGCCCTCCATAACACATCTTCAAAGCTGTGAATGATCCAGTATCTTTGCTGCTGCCAAAAATGTTCAAGCATTCCTGCAAATTTATAAAATACTATCAGGTACAAGCAAGGCAGAAGGGACCTACAGTAAATTGTTTCTTTATCACCTGTGGACAGCAGTATAAAATTCCATGAAAGGTCACAGATGTCAGAAATATTTCCTAGAATCAACACATTAATCCTCCCCCCCCCCTGTTTTCATTTATGATGTTGTTTCTTTCATCAAGCAGAAAAAGGGGAGGTGCAAGACCGTATCACACACTATGGCTCTTCAGGGTAATTTTTAGCCAATTGACTCGCTTTGGAATGGAAACCTAAACAAAACGGAAATCAATAACTCAAAGGACTTTTTGAATATTTCATTCAAAGAGGCTGAAAAATGTTGAACAAGTTATTTGACCTTCAGCGCCATTTTACCATGTAAATGAATCAAAAGAAAAACGCTGCTAGATAAAATATACGTATTTTTTCATAAGAAACTAAAGAATTTGGGTCAGTACTGGAAGCTTCTTAAATTATTAGATTTTGAGTATTCAGAGTTTCTTACGAGTTCCTTTGAGGATCCATAACAATCTTTATGTTCACTATTTGTGCCCTCGCAAACATTTCAAAGCAATGGTTTTTAAGCCTTTCCAATGTTTAGACATCACTCAAGTATACGAGTAATATGATACAGGAAACAAATGAAAATAAATTAAAGTACCGGGTGTCCCAAAATGATGTATTATCGTTTGATTGCTTATATGTCCATAACCGATGAACCAATTTTCAATAACTGGTAAAACCAAAACCAACATCTTAAAATACAATTTAGCCTTAGACAATCGAATAAAACAAAGTGTTTGAAAATCCGTTCATTGGTTATGGACATGCAAGCAATCAAACAATGATACATCATTTTGGGACACCCGGTATGTTAAGGATTTCCTTTATCAAAATAAATAGTTTCTTAACTTATACTTTCCCAGTACTGGAGTTTCTTAATTTTTTGGCGATTTCTTATAAAAAAATATGTGTAAATGGAGAAATGACCAAACACTTACAGTAACATTTTTAAGTGAGTTGGACAAGTTCTTCTCAGCATAAGAAGAAATTACTGGAAACAAGCTAATATGAATGTCAGGCAAGATTAATAAGTCAGCAATCCATTTTTGCACTTTATTTCGATTTATTAGCCCAAAACTTGACTGTTCTTTAAGTTTAAAAACAGGCCTAAAACTTGCATAATCTGTTTTGTGGACGCTTCAGGGCAATGGTACTCTAGTCCTTCTAACTTTAGACTGCATTAAGTTACTTACCAGCATCACTGCAAGATTTATTTTGAATATGGCATTTTCTTCCTTGAAAGAATATTCTTGAAACATGGCTGACTGCACAAAAGCACTTGCTTGTACATATTTGCTGTCTTCTACAGTTATCTTCAAACCATTTTCTGATAGAAATACCGTTGCAACCTGGAATAAATAGTTTTCAGTTCAGTACCATTATTTTTCACTCAAAAAAGGGCAGCAGTGAGTAATAACTGCGGGAGAGGTAACTATGGGTGCTGCACAACATAGATAAGTAGGCATAGAATCATTAATCTATTTGCTTTTCTGGTAATGCATCTGCATTTTTTAGCTGAGAGCAGGACAAGAAAATATCGCACACAAGGAAATTTTGTCCTTTATTCCAATGTTCTCATTCTCTTTATCTGTGCACAGGCTAAAATAATTTCTCTTCTCCGAAATTATAGCACTGCATAACATTTTCTGGCACATCCCAAAAACAGCAGCTTCTGGGCAATCCTGCAGACTTTCTGGAGGGTGGTTTTGGAATCCACATCAAGCCTAATATGTCACATTAGTTTAGAGAAGAAATTTCATTACAAGAGCTACCAATTTTCAATTTGCACAAATAAAATCATTTCAAGATTTTGCCTGATTATAGAATCCAGGTCCCATTGTGATATTTGCCGTTCATTTAATGATATTTGCCGTTCATTTAATGACATTCGCCATTCATTTAATGAGTGGGCCCTGCATTCTATAATCGCTCCTTTTGTTTTACATCTGCCTCAAGATATTAGGCATGGGTGGATGGTTTGGCAGAGCAGAGTTGTGCGAGTGTAAGTGTGGTCTTGATTGAGCCTTGCTTGAGTGAAGAAAGAAGAGAGAGGGCCTAAATTAAAAAAACAAACATGGCAACTTACGTCTTTGAAATGGATGGCTTTCAGTACGTTCGTCAAGTTCCTTGCATTATCCATGCGACCAACGAATATATAGCCTTCACTTTCTTCGGATTCTTCCATCATTTGCGATATATTTCCTACAGGAACTGGCATTTCTTCTTGGTATTTTTGCTCTTCGAAGAATGTCCTCTTCTGGTTTAGGCCATCTTAGAATGAAAAGAAAAGGGACTGGGGCGAGGCAACTTTGAAATTGGCGCGAAAATGATGGCGTAAGCAGCAGGTCTTCACAACAAATATGGTAGCGATGTGATGTCTCAGTTTCTGGAGAAAGTTGGGGAGTAAATCATGGAAAATATGAAAGATAACATGGTTACTATCAGCAGAAAGATTTTAGAAGATGCGGTAATTATATTTCTTCAAATTTCTTGGCCAAAGAATACACACACATGAATCCGGTTGTTTTCAGAGTGGAGCTTTTGTGTGTCGATACTCGAAGATTCATTTTTGATGATGATACTGTTTTCAGAGTGGTGCACGGTGGAGATTATACAGACTTCATAAAAATTAGCTGTTATAATCATATCATAAATCGACATTTTTAGAATGGTGCACGGTGGAGATTATACAGATTTCATAAAAATTAGCTGCTATAATCATATCATAAATCGACATTTTTACCGATGGAAATGATTCTTTGGAGACATGTATACCTGTACTGTATATAGTATTTGTGTTTGACTTTGTACCCAAGAATACGAACAGAACGACTGACAAGGAATGTTACAATACAATTGAGTCTTTTTTAAGTTTCTGACTATTGCCTGGCTTTAAATATCCTGTAAATGTTCTGACTAGCTTGTTCTTGTTCGTCGCACCGCGCTGTGGAAACTCGATAACGTTATGTCTTTTCCCGCTGTGAATTGTGCAGGTAATTGCAGTATTGTTGGTTTTACTTCAATACAAAAAACATCTCCCAAGCAACGCAACCCCAGCAAATCAGTAAAGCAAAGTGTGTGTGCATGTCTCTTTCATGACGATACACTCTTTTTTTATAAGAATATTGTTTATCAGAATATTCAGGCTCAGAGTCATCCAAATTTTAAGAATATTATAAGAATATTGCTCAGCCTCAGCTCGTATATTTGTGTCTCATTTTCCAGCAGTTGCCTGTTTTGCGATGTTCATAACATTCTTATTGTTAAAATTGCTTAAATTTGTCTTTTGTTCAATCATTTCTTCATAATGATATGACACTTCTTTGAACTATGTTCCCCGGAAACCATATCAGATTTGAAAAAATAAGAATACTTTAAGAATATGTTAAGGCTCAAAACGAAAAATTTCTTAAGAATATTGAGGCTGGAAAAAATTTATAGTATTCTTATAAAAAAAGAGTGTATCTTCTTCTTCTAGTACATATAACATATGCATATGTGTTTTGCTGCTAATTGCAGGTGAAAACGACAAAACAGTTAAAGTATGACACAGAACAGATTTGTGGAGCTGTGAAAGAAGAACTTACTGAAATTGAAAAGTTGAAACGAGATGCTGAACAGTGGAGGAACATGGTACAAATCTTGTAGTTTATACCTTCAAAGAGATTTGTAATATTCCCTGATCTCTTCTTTTAACAATATTTACAGCCATGTAAGTCTGTATTGAATTTCTTAAAATGTTCTGCCAATGCATAAAACAAGACGAAACTGCAAAATACTGTCAAAATCTACAGTTATTTGAAATCCACCACTTAATCAAAGTCAAGTAAGAATATACAGTTGTCTGCTTTACCCTATTCCAATAAACCTTCAATAATTCAATGAAGGGTTTCGTAATTCCAATAAATTTGTTCAAGTTCTGCTTCAATTAATTACCTTTCTACTGTACAGTAAAAACCAGCACATAAGAACCTAAGATTTTGAACTCAGCCTGTTTGGGTTCTTATGCAATGAGGCACATCCAGTAATCAGGGTGTACTGTGTAGGTTCTTAACACAGGGAAAAGTGTTAATCTAAATCTTAACCAAATTTATTTACATTCTTGGCCCTATCCACTTCAACCCAAGCTTACCCAGTTTGCTTGCAGGCCCTGCCTATCACAATTCTGTAAGTAATGATTTGGAGTCCATGAAGGAGGTTCATTGGCAAAAAGTTGCATTTGTTTCCCAATGAATGAATGAAACGCTTTATTAAGAACCTAGTTAACATATCAGCCTGAATGGTTCTTATTTATTGGGTACAAAATATATTATTTCAGGCTGTAGGTTCTTAATAGATGAAGGTTCTTATGTGCGGGTTTCCACTGTATGACATCTGAACAAAACATTCTGAATCTCTCTCAGCAAAGCAAGTTAGAGTCTGGAAGCCATGTATTGGTAAAAAGAACAGACATTGAAAGGTTGATAACAGAGGCAATGCAAATAAAGGAATATCTTCCGAAAGTAAGTTATATAAAGCTACAAACGAATCAATGTATGGCACAACAAATGGCATATCCACAAGCCAGTAGTAGTAACAAGCCAGTTTGTAATCATTTCCGAAAGAAAGTTTTGAAGACTAAAAGTAGCTAAATTGATACAAACATTAAAACGATGACAACCATCAATCTTTCAAACGAATGTCGATTTGAAGAACCAAAAGATTCCAAATCTACTGCTTTTTTAATTCCAATTTTGGTAGAAAGTCTCTCAGTTCCAAAACGATGTTAACTTTGTTAAAAGCCATCCATTGTTGCTTGCTTTTAATCTCGTACAATGAAAGTAAATTTCACTTCACCATGAAAGAATGCCTCCAAGCATTTATTTGTGCATGCTGCATATATTCAAAGCGAGAGAAAGTCATTTTGCTTTTCTTCATAGGTGCTGAAGAAAGATTATTACACTGCGTATGCAAGACTAGACAAAGTGGAATCAGGTAGATACATTCTACTTTTAAATTGTTTCTTTTTCTCTTCATTTTTGTGCTAACTATAGCTTACCTACTGCAGCTAAATTCTTAAACTTAAGTTGACGGCTCAGGCAGATGAAGATAAAAAGTTTTTTTAAATTGGTCGTAAAATGATTTTGCTATTTGGTCGGTCAGTCTTGTATCAGTATAATCAGGTCTATAATCCGATGTAGGTGTATAATCCGGAGCAGTGGAACCAGAGTGTGGAACTATAGGATCTTCCTTTCTATTTTCATCTATGACAACCTCGTCCCCAGATTCACCAAATGGAATTCTATCATCTTTCATCCAAGAGATTTTTGCTTCAGTATCAATTACCTATTTGCCAGTTTATCTAGATGAATTAACCTAATGCCGAATCTGTTCAATCAATATATCATCTTCGCTTCTTAAAATTTCTTCCAGATGCATCAAAACTTAAAGCCGAGAAGACGAAAATTTCTGGAGAACTTGATAGAATGACCAAAAAGTATAAAACTACTCTTGGAGACTTGGAACACGAGAGAGAGGTACTTGCTTCACAAATTTCTTTCAAACTTTTCTTCGATTTCAGAATGTGAATATTTAATAATTCTAGCAGGTTTCAGTTCTTTCGCTTAGACTTTAGCTTGAACTTTCTTCTATAATTTGAATAATCTGAACAAAAAAGAAATTAAATTTTTCTACTATCTCAATTTTCTTATGCACACGTATTTTCTCTTATAAGAAACTGCTTATAAGAAACTCAACTCTCAGATCGCCAAAAAATTAAGAAACTCCAGTACTGGGAAAATATAAGCTAAGAAACTATTTATTTTGATAAAGGAAATCCTCGACATGTTTTTACTTTACTTTCACTTGTTTCCTGTATCATATTACCAAGATAAAATAAGAGAACTAGTTCTCTTATTTTATCTTGATATTACTCATAAGGTACTTGAGTAATGTCTAAACATTAGAAAGGCTTAAAAAACCTTGTTTTGAAATGTTCACGAGGGCACAGGTAGTGAACATGAAGATTGTTATGGAACCTCTAAGAAACTCGTAAGAAACTGAGCACTCAACATCTGATAATTTTAAGAAACTTCCAGTACTGGCCCAAATTCTTAGTTTCTTATAAAAAAATACATGTATACCAACCGATCATGACCTTACTTAAGCTTAAGATTATATTTCAGTTCTCTGTGTCATGTTTTGCTTTCTATTTGTAGGAAAAAGCAGAATTGAAGGTTAGTTACCAGCACTAGCTTACTTGGTCATCATTATGCTTCATGTTCATGTAACATAAAGGTTATGAAAAACAGAGATCACACATCATCCAAATAATTTCAATAATCTCTTTCTACTGAGAGAGCAATAGAATACTAAAATGTTCGGCAGGCTATGATATAAGGAATATGAGGTAGGTATACAGAGTCTGCCAAAAAATGTGGCCCGTTTGCCTGGAGGTTGCGACAAAACGGCAAAAGATTCTCGCCAAACGTTTGCATGATGTTGCTCTTCAGATATTCAATTAAAGTTTGCTACCACCCCCATAAAAATCCGTTGAAAAAATGATGGAGCTATGACATTCAGGAGACCAAACTTGCTCAATGACTGAAACCAGCGGTCGGCCATTTTGTCTTACTATTCTGCAGCAATAAATAGTTTCATGGATGGAAAATGAAACAGCAGCCTCCAATGCCATAGCTCTCACAAAAAATCCAACAATCCTCAGAGAGTTCCACTATTTCTGACCTCACAGAAATTATTTCTTACCTCACGTGAAGCTAAGACAAAATGGCCGACCGCTGGTTTCAGTCACCAGGCAAATTTGGTCTTCTGAAGGTCATAAGTCCATAATTTTTCAACGGATTTTTAAAGGGATGGCAGCAAACCTTATTTGAACATCTGAAGAGCAATATCATAACAAAGTTTGGCGAGAACCTTTTGCCCTTTCGTTGTAATCTTTAGGCAAACGGGGCACACTTTATTTGGGACACCCTGTACTCAAAACTGAAACTTAAAATTATGTTTATTTGAATGCCGCGTTTGGTAGAATAAATAATCTGTTTTACCCAGAAAAGGGAAGAAAGGGAGGTCGTAGATTTGCGCTGGAAGAACGATGACTGCATACAAGTACTACAATCATTTTCTGTCCACTTTCTCCTTATAATCTTAGTCAACTTTTTCCCAAATACCTTCTTGTATCTTTTTCACTTGCTTCAGCTTCTGGATGCAGCATGCATAGTGGGCCTAAATTAGCTTTAAATAGCTAGAAACCCTATCAGGTTATCAGCCCACTTAAAATAAATTACTACTACTACTCTTTGATGTTTGTTGACAGCGCAATGTCGAAGAACTGAACGAGATAAACGCACAGCAATCAGACTATTGTTCTCGAATGGGTTCAGCGAGTTGCACTCTTCTTTGGAGATTGTCACAGAGAGATGATTGTATGGAAACTCTTGTTGCAGGGGTAAGAACGTTGCGTTATTTTCTTTTATTTTCGTCGTCGGTAATTTACACTGCTATCCATTAGTTGATTGCTTTCATGTAAACATTGTGTGTTTAGTGTTAAGGCAACAGGGCTGCAATGTATCCTCGTGCTCCCTGTGGTATCGTCTTGCAGATATTTTCAGTTATTGTAAAATTTTAGACCGATATACTCTCTTTTTCATAAGAATACTGTAAATTTTGTCCAGCCTCGATATTCTTAAGAAATGTTCGTTTTGAGCCTGAATATATTTTTAAAGTATTCTTAGTTTTTCAAATCTGCTACGATTCTCTGCTGTGAACATCGCAAAACAGGCCACTGCTGAAAAATGAGACACAAAGATGCGAGCTGAGGCTGAGCAATATTCTTATAATTTCTTAAAAATTGGATGATTCTGAGCCTGAATATTCTTATAAACATTATTCTCATAAAAAAGGGTGTATACAGAAAAGAATATGTTGATGCACGAATGCAAAGGTCTATTTCATTGCCACAAAAAAGAAATCCGCTCGACTTTGTGACATATTTTTCAGTATCGAATCAAATTCATGCTTTGGGTCTTGACTGTTTGATAAGAAGAGAGTAGCTTACCTTCTGCAAGCTATCACACAGGCAGAGAACATCTTTGACACATTCGATGAAAGTGGTTCAGGAACTATTTTGTCATCGCACGACTGGTCTAAACATAAATAGATTTATGAATATGTCGCTGCTACATTAAGACTTTGCAAAAGCACAAAATTTTCCCAAATAAAGCAAATCTAAAACCGTCTCTAGATGATTCATTAATGCTAGCTTCATGAAGGAGCTATTTGTTTATAATCTACTATTGCCACAAGCGCGCACTACGTGCAATGGCTTGGATATGATATCGTTTCGCGAATGACATAAAGCAGTCTGACACCCTCTCCCGCTTTTAAAGGAGAATCAAAATCTGGAAAGGCGTCTGTATTTTATGTCCTTTTTTATACAAATGTTACTTTCTTAGATAGCAGCTTTAAATTAGCTCTCATCTTATAGCTATTTTATAAATGTATGCCTACTTTAAATAAATAAAAAATAACAATAATAATAATGAAAATAACTTTGATCTTTATTTCAGACACAAACAGAAGAATTCATACAACTCGTCTGTCATACAGTAAAAAGCTTTGCACTTACGCTATCAGATGGTGATCACCATGACTACGAGGATAGTTCTGGCGAAGTGAAATTTGTTTTAGCCCTCTGTGGAGTAGCGACGAACATCGCAGCGTCTCCGTATGGACGAGAATTCCTTATGACGAACAGTAATGGAAAGATGCTAGTCAATTCAATTCTCAATACGATTTGCCAGCTTCCACCTGAAAGAAAACAAGAAATGAAAATAAGGAATCTATGCCTGAAGTTTCTCTATAATATAAGGTGAGATGAGTATCTTTATCTGTTGCAAGAAGACGTACAGTAAATCGCGGCATATAAGAACCTACTTTTTTGAGAGAGCCAGGCTGAATTAGGTTCTTGTCCTACACTGCAAAACCTGTTTTAAGGTAACTCTGCTTTCCGCTCTAGTGCACAGCGAAATGCCGTTTTGCAAAACCACTCTCCTCAGAAAACAGTTAATTTCTCCAATATTATTCGGCCTATCGAAAAGCGGTAAAAAGGATGTTGTTCTGTATAATCTGGGCAATCGAAAGATGTATAAATCGCAATGTTTCCGTCAACCCTGGTTTCGCAAATCCTAGTTCAAATCTTTTTGCTAATTTCAGAAAAGTGGATTTATCTCCAAAACTACTCGAAAAATGTTCGATTTTTTTTCGGTCCGTCTTTAGCTAGGTTGTTGATCTACAACTTTGCCAAGTCTGATTGAAAAAGCTAGGCTAGATTTTCTGCAATTGAATTTTGTATTTCTGTTTACTTTTCGACAGCGAAATGGAGAAACCTTGGTCAACAGATTACCATGCTATGAAGCACGCTTGCAAAAGCTCAGGCTTGAAATAACTTTCAGAAGTTTTTCCATTGGCAAACAAATGAACGTCATCTTTTGGGAATACCATACGCAGGTCTCAAAAGACATCCTCAGTGCGCTTGTAAAAGTATCATTTGCATCTATTGATTAAAAATTACTGATTTTTACCAGCAAGTTCATGAAACCATGCTTTGGGTGTCTTTCGAGACTTTCGCAAGCATTCACAGATTATCAATTTCTTTTAGAGTCCACAATGAGCATAGATCTTAGATGAAGAACTAATTTTTTTGCACAAACATTCTATGGGCGTTCAAATCGTTTTGCATGGGCTAAACTGTTGACCAACGCTTTTCCCCTTCGATGTCGAAAAGTAAACAGAAATGTAAAATTCGATTGCAGGAAATCTAGCCTAGCTTTTTCAATCAGACTTGGCAAAGTTGTAGATCAACTACTTAGCTAATGATGGAGCGAAAAAAAATCGAAACTTTTTCGAGTAGTTTTGGAGATAAATCCACTTTTCTGAAATCAGCAAAAAGATTTGAGCAAGGATTTGCGAAGCCAGGGTTGACGGAAAAATTGCGATTTATACATCTTTCGATCGCCCAGATTATACAGAACAACATCCTTTTTACCGCTTTTCGATAGACCGAATAATATTGGAGAAATTAACTGTTTTCTGAGGAGAGTGGTTCTGCGAAACGGCATCTCGCTGTGCACTAGAGCGGAAAGCAGAGTTACCTTAAGAAAATCACCACCAAGAGATTTTTAAGGCCATTATTGATTTTGGCAATGTTATTATGCATTTGATAACCAATTCTCAGCTTACAAGTAGCAGGGAAGGAGGTTCAGATTTTGACAGCAATTTGGAAAAAATGAACTGAATAAGGGCGACAAAAAATCAACATTCTTACCCTTGCAATAATGCTGAAAATAATCAAGACATCAAATATTCCTATTGAGCACTGATAACGAAGTGCTTTCATTTCAAGCCATTCAATCAAAGGATTAACCAATTGACCAATTGATTCCTATGCTTTAACCAATTGATTCCTATGCTGTGTATTCCAGAAGCATCTCCTTCTTCAAGTTTACATCTCTCAATGCTTTTTATTGTCTAAACTTTGTTCTTGACGGGCAAACAACAACTCTCAGAAAGCTTGTGTTACAGTGAATGTAAAATTCCAATGAATTTTTATACGTTGAAGATGGTTAAGCAAATCTGGATCAGTAAAAAGTGTCTGGCCTAACAGTAACACAAGTCATACCTTTTCTATGTTGCAGTATAAATCAACAAGGCATCAAGTTTCTGTCAAAGAAATCAAGTTTGATTCAAACATTAACAGCTATCATTGAAGGTAAGATGCAGACGAGTAACTTCCGGGAACAACTTAGAAACACAAAATATACTACAGTGATTTTACTTACCAGTAAAGAGTAACGAGCCTGTTGAAACACCATTAACCTTTTCTGAACATTTGACATGAGAACTTTTCAGATGACCAATTTTTTCAAATAAGTGAAATATATATGAATGTATCATTTGCTACGATTCAAACATTAACAGATAAGATAGCACTGTAGTCTCTCTGGTATCATATTTCAGGTGAAAATATCTGCGAATAAAGACAGGTGGAGAGCTTTGCAAACGTAACTTTGCGTCATTGCAAATCTCACTTCACATTTGATGTGTGACAGGTTTCAATCGTTCTGTTTCATTTCCATTTTTCTGCATTCTCATTTTAGTGGATGTAAACCTGGAGAATCGTGTTTTATCTGTGAGGTAAGGTTAAATAGTTTTACAAGTCTGAATGCAAACAGCTTTCCTGAGTTGCTGTAAATATTTTACCGGGTGTCCCAAAAGAAAGTACTCCTGTTTCAAAAATCACCAAAAATTCATAATCAAACCTTTGATAAAATTTTCTTTTTGAATTGTTTTGTCAAAGACCCAAAAATATTTATAGATGCTAAAATGTTTGCTTTTGATACAGGAAGGTAGAAAAATTACACGTTGAAATACCTCATTTTGAGCTATAGTTTTTAAGCAAAATGCTCAATCTTGCCAGAGTTAAAATTTTCACATTTTTTATCATCAGTGAGGTCTGCCATGATGGTGCGCATTTCATTCTGTCATTTATGACCAAATTAGTTGATTTACATGCACAAAGAAATTGATCTGGCAATCATCAGTGCTTTTTACAGTATGATTCAAAACCAGGTAGTACTAAAAAGAGCTAAATTTGCTACTTTTATGCCAATTACAAGATCAGCTATATATTGGAAAATAATTTGGTCCTTGATATACTTGACAAAGAAAGAAAATTGAAGTTCGGCCGTGTAATCAAATTTTGGTGATTTTTCAAACGGGAGTACTTTTTTTTGGGACACCCGTTAATATTTCGGGTTTGCAAAGCTTTTTAGAATGATCAACAATTAATATAATTCCAGACTTACTACTTAAATCACTAACTAATCAATATAGCTTTTGCCAGGATTAACTATCGGTAATACTTGATTTTAATTGTTTCACCTGTCAATAGGCTCATCCAATCGCTGATGCTGGAATCCGACAATGAAAGCATATGCTATGAGGTTGCAAAATTGGTAAGGCCAGAAATTTCTTTTTTAAAATAGAAGGTATAATTTAGTTAATGTTCTGTTTTAGTGAGAGGACCAAAGAGTATGATACAAAAATGCAGTTGGTACTAAGATTTGAAAGTCAATTTATGAGAGTGCACAGGGATCCTTGTATATAAATAGATCACTGTAGAAGCAAGCGAGTGGTTAGGTGTTTTCTTGGTTTTTTGTGGTGTAGCTGTCCCAAAGAAAAATGACAGTCTGCCTCAGCAGTTTCTAGGTGTAGAAATAGAATGGAATCTCGTGAAATCATCATCATTCAATATGGAACAAACTTGTGTTTCTCTAGGTAACGGTAGGTACCCGGAAACAATCTGCTTTCTTGTAATATATTTCAGTAAAGATTTTCACTGATTAGTTTTCAGGAAACGTTTTGAGAAAGATTTCTACTCGTTGCAGTTACCATATACGTCCTTCCTAGCAAATGACTTTGTCTTGGCTTTATCCATTAAAATCGTAGATATAGCTTAACGTGTAGTCTCATCATTATGAAAATCTTAATTTCTAGCTTCCAATCGATAAAATGAGGAACATTGCCGTCAGTGCTAATGGAGAGGTAAGCAAACTATAAAACCAAACTTACACAAGCGAGTGCGTTTCCTTCTTCTAATAATAATTTCAAACTGACCACAGCTGTGCCTTTGTCACTTGTGAAGCATTGTCTCCATATAATGTAGCAGCATCACCAATGTCAAAGTCATTCGATTAACTTTACGCAACATGCATAACGGGAGCAAAGCGGTTGTCGTATCAAAACGGTTGGCCAATATGGTGCCCTTGTTTGCTGTTCTCCAATGCAAAAATTATTGGGTGTTATTCTTCCAAAGTTGTTGCTGAAACGTCTTATGATAGGCTAACTTAGTTGTTGTTAACATTTAGAAAAAACCAAGGCAAAATTGCCTCATTCTTGAGCTATTGATTCTAAAGATCGCCGTTTCGAATTGAGTAGTATCTAATTCTAATTGGCTGCAAAGACTTAGTGACTTTATCTTTTTTACAGTTGCAGGAAGCATTATTGGAGCTTATCAATGACATCAAGTTCTTTCAACGAGAGCAATGAAGAAGTGCACCAGAATTGAATGACATCATTCCACATTTGTTATTTCAGATGATAAGGAGAATAAATGAGCGTTGATAGTTGTTAGTATTGCCTCTGACAGAAATGATACCATTGTAAAAGCATTTAGCATGTGGTGTATTAGTATTTGTATCACATTTCTACTGCGTTTGATTCAATATTGATCATACAAGTAAATGCTGTTTATCTTATCCATAACAGCTTACCCAAAACTTTTTTATCTGTTTAGCAGTAAAATTTCGATGTATCCCTTGTTGATTTGATGTCTTATCCCTGTCTTATCTTAAAAGATAAAAGGCCAAGATGACAACGTTTATCAATCTTAGGTTTTCTCTCTCTCTGAAAGTTTACTTCATCAAAATTTGTTTGAGCATTTCTTAGGCAACTCACCTGAAAGTCTATTCAATGTGATCATAGGCAGAATCTAATCTTAGCAAAATTGATCACTGGAGAGGAAACACAAAAAACAAACTGAAATACATTAACAGTGTCACAATAGGACAATAAATTACATTCCTATGAAATTTTTAACTCTCATGTTCACCAAAAATAAGCTTTTAAGCACAGTTCAGCAGCAAAATAAACATTAGCAGCACATTTTGTCAACAATAATATTGCCAAATTGTTAACTTTAGATAATCCACAAAAACCCACATACAAGAACACAACTTTAAACGAGCAACCTGCAAATGAAGTTTCCTGTATGTGGGTTTTTACAGCATATATACCTAAGAATCATTCATAGCAGTTTGCCGTTCATGTTGCGTCCATCACAAAATGTTTAGTTCTTCTTTAGTATGAATGATTTTCAATGAACAAGCTGTCAGCAGCTCCTGCGGAAGTTATCTCACCCTCATATTTCCCATGGTATGCTTGACTGTTGAGGTAGGCACGCTTGAGTAACTCCTTTTGTGCGGCAGCAACATTTTCTTCCTTTCCTCCCCATGCCTTCAATACAGATGCTTGCAATGCACGGCCATATGAGAAGGATAAAGCCCAAGGTTTCTTTCCTGAAAGTTGAAAATTGATTGATTGATACAATGTACAGATGACAGAGCAGAAACTGTGTGAAATGATGTCATTGAGCAGTCTGATATAAGGACGTGTTTAGATACATAAGCTTTTTGAAATGATAAATCAAGAGTCTGAGGCCCAAGGAAAAGAATATCAAGTGTTGCCAAATTTTGGGATCGGTTGCAGGAAACTAGAAGGGCTCAAAATTTTGAATTTTCACGGATGGGCACGAACTTTCTGCTCTGTCTGTCCAGAGACATATCAGAATTCTTCTCATGCACTGAAGAGAATGCCCTTTGATTTCACATAGTGCAAAATGTACAAATCTTCTATGAATTATCTTCTATTTTATTGCACCCATGTGGCTGCCTTTTGCTTCAGGAACTTTATCTACTGAAGGGTCCAGTCTCTTGCTTATACCAGACAGGCATTGTGCACATTAACTATGATAACTTCACATGAAATTTATTCTCCAGTTGATCAGGCCTGCACACATTAGCAAGGTTTTCCTGCCTAAGATCATTTATAGTTTTTATTAAATGCAAAAGTTTCCAAACTTTGCAACAGAATAATTCCTATTTTTTGATCCTGAATTTTCAAAAAGTTTTAACCCTCTGAGAGCTTTGCTTCAAAGGGAATTGACATGGTTTAATCGGTCTTGTGTCACATTTACAGTATTCTTATTGGTTCAATGAGACAGCATTTTGAAAGCAAGGTCCAATTAGATGGTGCATGATCTATTCTGTGCTTAAATTGTGTGTCTTGTCAGCATTGATTCCTGTTAAGCCCTTGCACGAGATGGTTGCACAAATACCAATCCTAAAAATAGCTTAAAGGAGCTCTGTCACACAGGTGATTGGTTTAGAGAACAAAGCTAAGACAAAGGAAAGGAGCTAGAGCCCAGACTCTATGAATTGTTCGCATGATAGAAATTCAGTTCAATTTGAAACAATCTCTTTTCCAATTCTTTTCTGTTAATCCTGCCATACAAATCTTTAATCCCCTTATACAATCTTCGAGACAGATTGCCTTTAACATCCTATCAAGTTTTCCACATTTCAAAATTTCTCCAGTGATGGGAGTACCTTTTGAGGGACAAAAAGCATTTAAACTTCAAGCAAATAATACCTTGATATTTGTTCATGGCATTGAGATGCACTGTTGCATCAACTTCAGATTGACCTCCTGACAAGAATGTGATGCCTGGAACAGCTGCTGGGGTTGTTCTCTGGAGAGTTGTGACAGTTGCTTCAGCAATTTGCTCTGGTGTGTATTTTGTTGTGCATGATTGCCCTATAAGATTGAGCATATTTCATTATAATTTGTACAAATTAGCAGTGCAGATATCATTGCAATTGAAAAGAAATTATGATATTGCGAGTTCCAGTAAGTTCCATATATCGCCTTAGGCACTACTGAGCATCTATAAAGTACATGCAAGCAGTTGTTGGCAGGGGTTCATATCATTTTAACAGTACGAGTATGTGCAGCTCACATGGGTTGAGCTTGAAGGTACAAAGTTGGTCCTTCTTTACCTGAAATAATAAAATTGCCAAGACTCCCCACAGAAATAGGTGCAAATTTGGGTCTGGTTATCAGGCTAGTGCAAAGGCCAATTTTAGCAATTGGGTATCATTTCTGAAAACTGAGCAGTGGAGCTCTGACAAACAGAAAGTGAGTCTGCAAACAGTGGGAACTGCACACGTATGAGAGTTTTCACAAGAGTGTGATGTGCGCCCCAATTTTGAAGATGATCTTTTGTTCTCCACTTTGAAAACAAAAGAATTACCGAGTTTGCACACAAACACACCCCTGCTTTGTTTGCACACACAAGATCTCATCAAGAACTGCCTTACTCTGCAGACTGGACTGCAAGGCAGCTACCCCTGGGTTTTTGTTAAAGTATGGTTGCAGTCTTTAGTGTGTTGGGATTGCAGAAGTACAAGACCTAATTGCAGCCTAATTTAGTCTTCGTAGTGCCATTATGCTCAGGTGGTGTTGTTGGGCTTGAACCCTGTCCCTGCATATCCTAACACCTTTTGAGTACAACGCAAAGCATAATGAGTACCGTCCAGAAAAAGTACCTTGTGTGACCATGTTTGGTTTGAGCAAACTTCCTTCAAGATACACATGATGATCGACAAGGGACTTGTAAACACAAGCAAGCACCCTTTCTGTCACCCTCTGTGCCACATGCAACTCATGGGTACCATCAATCAAAATTTCAGGCTCCACAATAGGCACCAAACCATTAGATTGGCAGATGACTGCATATCTTGCAAGAACTTGTGCATTTTCTTGAATTGCAACATCAGTTGGAACATTTGCTGCTTCGTTGATCTTGATAACACATCTGAATTTAGCAAACTGTGCGCCATCTTTCACATACTGCTGTACTCTTTCAGCCATGCCATCCAAACCCTGTGTTGTCGTTTCGTTTGTGGTTCCGGGCAAATTGACTAGGCCCTTGTCGACTTTAATTCCAATAATGATCCCTCTATCTTTGATCAGCTTAACAAATGGTGTGCCATCTTTAGCATTCTGATACAAGGTTTCATGAAACAGAATAACACCGCCAAGATATTGGCCGATTGATTTGTCAGCTGTGAAAAGAAGCTCTCTGTATCTGCGTCGATTTTCATCAGTGTTTTCTAGGCCAATGTTTGCAAGCCTTTTGCCCATGGTTCCAGCGCTTTCATCTGCAGCAAGGATGCCTTTTCCCGGTGCAACGATTGCTTCAGCTACTTTCTTGAGCTCAGCACGTTGTTCTTGCGTGAGGTATGCCATTTTGAAGCCGAAATATAGCTGATGCTTCACGTGCAGAAGGCCTATCTTGGTTGACTTAGTAGAGAGGATGTGCTTTTGGCAAATAGCCTTATGTACGTATAATCACGTGATTAGGGATCAATCCAATGAGAATCGTCGCTTTTGACGCGCCTCCGAGAGCATACAGGACACGAATACAGGACACTTTTCGGACAATGTTGCTACGTGTCAAGTTTCTTGTTTCGACTTTTCGAGATAAAAGTTGGGTGTTTGGGGGCAACGAAAGTACTCTCTTTCTCTCTGGATTGGTTTACAAAGGTCGTCGTACCCAAAAATCAACGGATATATTTAGTACCAAAAAATACCATGCGAAATAATAACGCATAAAATCAAACATAAGAAAAACCACAAAAAGGAGCTAAGAAACTAGACCAGAACTTAAAGTTCTCTTAATCGATCAGACTTAATTTTTATGAAACCACGCTTCTGTCTATGCATTATTTAGGCACAGAGAAATAATAAAGTACAACAAACTATGATAGCATGCTTCAAGCGAAATAAAAAAGATTCAAATGAAATTAAAAAGTTTCTTTGGTGATCTGAGTTTCTTACTTTCTTATGTAAGATACGTGTATGGCATGAACTTTGGCAGCAACAGGAACTTCTGTCTTCGTCTGGAAAGTCATGTTTGCCTGCCGGAACGAAGGGTGGGGGTCAGAACACCCCACTTTGAAAAAGTTCGGCATAAATGTCCATGTGAACGTAAAATGCCTTCCAATTTGCAATTTCCAAATTTTGTCTCACCACACCAAATTTGCATGAATGAATGCGTTCACATCTGTTTTGTGGGCAATACTTCGATGTCATGATTATAGACAGTTATCAAAGAATATTGAAACTGGGGTAATTCATTTTTAAATACTGATCAAAGCAAAGTGGCCCTTGTTTCCTGCAGGGATCTTTGAGATGAAGATGTTTGTTAAAAATCGCCGAAGAAAAATTTTTATTACACAAGAAGAAACATCACGAATTTACGTCAGATAAAAAGCAAGATCTAAGTTAACATCTCGACAATAAGTAAAAGCGTTGATATTTCAAAATTGACCTATCAAATCATTCCCACTTTCCAAGTAAACGTTGCAATTTTGTCTTGTGCAGAATACGCTGAACAGATAAATTTGTTACTTGTAATTCCCTAATTTGTTAATCACTTCTAAAAACCGATGATACTTAAATTCATGAGTCAGAAAAGGTTTTAATCTTGCTGGCCTGAAGTTCTCCAATTATACATCAGCTTCCTTCGATCTATTTTGTAGTTGATATGTCAACTTGGATACGAAAGTTTAACTTGATAAATTGGTTGCATCATCATTTCCAAGTTACAAGCCATTTCATTGAAATATCAAAGAGATAGATTGTAACGAGATAGATTAAATCATAACCACGAAATGAAATATTATACTTCATGCCAATGAGAAAACTTACAGTTTACAAATAACACTAATGTCTAATAAAGATAATAAAATTCACTGTTAATAATATCAAAGCCCTTTCCACGATACATTTTATGAGAAGAAATTTTAATATACCGGGTGTCCCAAAAATTGTATACGAATTTGAAAAATTTTGAGGCCAAGAGTTCTCGTCATATCACCCAAAAACAATTTTTGTGTTAACCCTCAATGGTTGAATTAAATTTTGATATTTTTCTTATAATTTTCGGTAACTTTTTTGCAGAGCAATAATTCAGCAAGTGTATTATTTTCCTCTTAGGCCCAAACAAGAGCTTCCAGTAGAGAAGAACTAACGATTCAAGGGAAGGCAGAAATACTTGACATCCAAAGATGATAACGATCGTGATTCTTATTGCTAGAAACCGAGAAGAAAACAGTTTCAAAGGACAATCATATTACATTATCATTAATCAAGGGATTGATTTACTTTATTTTAAATGGAAATTACAATTTTAACAATAACTTGTTCATTTGAGTAAAGGTCCCTTGACACATAAGATACAGTGATCCATGGTGATATAATTTCTTATGTTCATGTTCATGTTCATGTTCATGTTCATGTTCATGTTCATTCATTCAATTCAAATAACACTACCTACAATCAACTGATACAACTACAAAACAAAACAAGGAAAGTCTTTGATTTAGTTTTGTTAATTAGTTCAATTTAAATCAGCAGCAATTTGCCTCTTGAAGATTTCGAGGGTTGCTATGTTTTCTAGCCTACTCAGTGGTCTACTAATGGCGGCTCTGGTTTGGGCCAAAAGGTAAAATTTTGTGTTTGTTGATTTATAGCTCCACAACCAAGTTACCAACAGTGGTCAGAACAATATCAAAATTTAATTTAGTCATTGAGGGTTAACATAAAAATATGCTTTGGATAATTGGGTTTAAACTCTCGGTGTCAGGGTTTTTCAAACTTGTAGAAAGTTTTTTGGGACACTCGGTAGTATTTGATGTCTGAGACTTCTAAGATAATTCCTTCTAAAATATAAAGTCATTACAGTGGAAAGAATTTTTCAACCCAATGTCCAATTTCGAAGACAACCTGCAAGGGTAATGAAACAAAAATCAATCCAAACCGACGTAACAAAATAACGGGCTGGGATGGATGAGACAGGGATTCCTTTCGAAAATATTTATGTACAGGGTGTCCCAAAAAATTGTGCCCGGTTTGCCTAAAGATTACAACAAAACGGCAAAGATTCTCGCCAAACTTTTGTATGATGTTGCTCTTTAGATGTTCAAATAAAGTTTGCTGCCATCCCCGTAAAAATCCGTAGAAAAATGATGGAGCTATGACCTTCAGAAAATCAAATTTGCCTGATGACTGAAACCAGCGGTCGGCCATTTTGTCTTACTATTTTGCAGTAATAAGTAGCTGCACGTGAGGTAAGAAATAAATTCTGTAAGATCAGAAATAATGCAACTCTCGTAGAATTATCGGAATTTTCACGAGAGCTATGACATTGGAAGCTGCTGTTTCATTTTCCATCCATGAAGCTATTTATCGCAGCAAAGAACTGGAAAAAGCAAAGAACTAAATTCGATCTCAAGTAAAAGGTCACGAAATCAACATTATTTGTTACCTCTATAGCAATAAGAGCAACAATGGCCCACTCCAGCCTCAGAGAATGCCGTTCATTTAAATGACTTCTTAGAATTTCAACCATCTCTGAGCACATGTTCAGCTTTTCATTAGTTACCTGAAAGAAATTTAAAACATTGTGAGAGAATTGTAGAGTGGAACAGAATGTTTATAATCACTTAGCTAGGATCTACCATGTGACTCAGAAAAATGTATGGATGTCCCAAAGTACTCCCGTTTCAAAAATCACCAAAATTTGATTACATGACCGACCTTCAACTTTCTTTTTTGTCAAGTAGATCAAGGACCAAATTATTTTCCCAGACATAGCTGATTTTGTAATTGCTTTAAAAGTTAGCAAATTTAGCTCTTTTTGGGCTACCTGGTTTTGAATCATATTGCAAAAAGAGCACTGATGATTGCCAGATCAATTTTTCTTTGTGCATGAAAAGCTTCTAGTTTGGTCATAAATGACAGAAAGAAATGCGCACTATCACTAGAGACTTCGATGACGATGAAAAATCTGAAAATTTTGACTGTTAGGCAAGATTGAGTATGTTGCTTAAAAACTATAGCTCAAAATACGGTTTCTCGACCTGTCATTTTTCGACCTTGTTGTATCAAAAGCAACAATTTTATAATCTTGAAAAATTTTTGGGTCCTTGACAAAACAAGTTAAAAAGAAAATTTTATCAAAGGTTTGATAATTGATTTTTGGTGATTTGTTAAATAGGAGTACTTTTTTGGGAAACCCGGTTTCAAAACAATGTTTCAAATATCGTACAGTAAATCAATTTGTAAAATTTCAATTCCATCATCTCACTGAGGCTTCAACGTAATTTTCGAGATTTTCCCGTAATTCTATTGTACTGTAGACATCCATAGACTACAGTAAAAACCCGCGTATAAGAACCTACAATTTTGCAAGTCAGCCTAACTAGGTTCTTATGTTTTGGGTATTTAGTGGGAAATGAGGCTGTTCAGGTTCTTAAATTGGTTCTTATTTTATTCATGGCCTTCAGGGATTTCTTTTCTTCATATTCAAACTTCAGGCCAATTATATGTCAGTTTACATCAGTTGAACTTATGAGATATTCCCCAACAGAAATTTGTGGAAGAATCCGAAATGTTTATATAATCCAGATAAAATCTTTCAAAAGCTTCTCATCAGGTAATATAAGCATCTTTTTATTCTTCCACAAACTTCTGTTGTAAATAAGACTCCATGCTCTCTAAAAATAAGAACCTATTTCAAATTCCAGGCTGAATGGGTTCTTATATAATTGGGGTTAAATTGCAAAATTTCAGCCTGTAGGTTCTTAATCCACTAGGTTCTTATACGCGGGTTTTTACTGTATGGTGTTCTTCAAATTACTCCATCTTTCCTCTGAAAAGTTTAGAAATTACAATAGTTTCAATTTTTTGAAACTTTTTTTTGAACTCTTAAAAAAGAAGAAAACATCATTCTGAAAATATTCAAAATTTCAGAAAAGTCCAATGGTAGAATTATAGCTCAGTAGCTAAATTTTCTTTCAAGCATAAGAATTAGGCCAAAGAATTTCGTACACCGACCTTTAATAAAATATTTGTAACCTACGCTATTCAAATGCAGATAGTTACCTTTGTACGTCTTCCAACATCTAAATAATTACATGTTTTATTGTACAAATGTTCAAGATCTTCTCTATCCCAATAAAAATCTGGAGTCATCAATAGATCTGAATACAAATTGATTTGATGTCTATGAAAAGAAAATCATCGATTAAACATTGAAACACAAGCTAATACCAAATGATAAATAAACACGTTGTCAGAAAAATGTAGGAACTCTCTCAAAAACTCTCGAAAAAACTAGCTTGCGTGAACATTTTTCTGACTGGCCCGGTATTTAACCAGATAAGCTGCCAAGATCTGATTATTCTTAAATCTACCATTGGCTTTCAGCAATTTCCATAGTTCGTGAACTTGGGCTTTCACATACAGCCGTCTGCGTCCCTTCAGCCAAACAGCCTTGTACGACCTCTCCTTGCCCGCTGCAGTTCGAGCAGGCTTTTTTCCTGGACTGATCCATGATAATTATATTTCGTGTTCTCCGTTTTGTACAGAATACGATAAATTATAACACAAACTTCGCCATCGTTCTCTGTCCATTACAATGGAATTTATAGAGTCCCAAAATGGTAACCCAGTCCAGGTCTTGATGTCATCTATCCAGTGACGTTTCGGTCTTCCTCGGTTCCCTTTACCATTGGCACAGCCTTCTAGGATTGATTTGAATAGTCCCACTGATGATCGTTTCATATGGCCAAAAAATTTTAACTGTCTCTCTTTAATAACAGCTGATATAGGTTTCAGTTTCGTTTGGAATCGTAGGCTTTCTATCGTGGTATGATCTTGCAGCTTGCGGCCAGTCGCAAGGATGACTGGCCGCAAGCTGATCCATGAAATGATGTCAACATATATGTATAAAATCAATCCTTACGGCTTTGGCGATGCGAAAATATCTTTTAATAGGCGAAAAACATTAAAATCTTCTCGATGCACTGCGATTCTCTTTCTTACCAAATCTCACATCAGTTGCTGTGGTGGATTCACCCCATCCACAAGCTTCAAAATAACAACATTTTCCCGCGGCCTTACACGTGACCCAGCCCCTTTAATAGAAGTTTACGCTACTATCATCGAATTTGAATTGTCATCATGTTTTCGAATGCCCCTTCTACTCGGTAAAAGGTCTATTCCCGCTCTAGAAGTTCAAGAGTGGATTGAGCTTTACGTAACGTTTTCGCAAGGACGCACGGGCAAAAAGTTACCTATGACGAAGGTGTATTTGTTCAAGCGCTAAGATCGCAGAGGTAGAGAGGACCTAACTGAGTCCGCGACCCTTTGTCATGACGTTTGAGTGTTGTGGGCTCTACCTACGGGCTCGAACCCTATCCACCTGACTGTTCTGGCTTTAAAGTCAGAGGTTTTCAAATGCAAAACAGATGCTTGCTCGCTTGGCCACAGATGAATAAAAATGAGAATGCCTAGAGGACAGAGAATATGCTCTTACCTGAGGCTAAGAAGTTCTCCAAGTTTTTGCAAGACTTCTTTTCTTGACATGTTTGGTTTATGACCACGTTGCAGGTCCTAAAAGGAAAGGGAAGTTTGAAAGCAAGGACCTGATAAAATATCCGAGAATTCCCGGAGACCCCGAAAAGTGAAACATTTTGATAAATCACCAAAATTTGATCACGTTTCAGATTTTCAAATTTCCTTTCTTCGTATTTGCGTCAAGGCCCAACAGAATCTAATAAATGGTTGTTGATTTGCTCTTTGGGGAGAAAGACGAAGAAATTCACGTCATGAAAAATATGTTTTGGGTAATAAAATGTTTAAAAATACATAAAATTTTAGCCAAACAGCTATTTCTTACAATTTCATATGAACTTTCGATTACTGCAAAACTGAGCCTTGCTTCCGAAAAAGTAATTCGATTTGTGGCAAAAATGTCTAAATCTTTGGGCCCAAGTCTCTTCGGGGTAAAGAGTGCTTGATGGCTTGTCTGATCTATGATCGGTTAACAAATCGGTTGACGTCAACAGAAATATTGTGGTTTAAAAAAGCTCTACGCAGAACAGTTAATTGAATTTGTTTGTTTTGCAATCTGAGCCTTGCAACCTTGCAGCCTGATTCCTTTGATTTGCGGCAAAAATTAACAAATATTTGGACTTTCCCTTTTATCTTGGTTAAAAATTGTTTGACGTCAATTGAAATATCGTGGTTTAAAAAAGAGTTCAAAACTACAAATCTGCACATAATAAGAGGTTCCAACCACATTTCTTTGATCCAATTAAATTGTAGCTGGTAGTTCCATTAAGGTCCTTTCTTGTTTCCTCCTGTAATTTCCACACTTTTTCATTCCGTTGACGCACAGAATGTATCAGCAATGTGAAAAATCATCAGTGTAGAACTTTTTAGATGATAATAGAAATCCTGAACGTAAACATTCTACTTTAAATCATTAGGCCGGGGGAATACAATTAGATGTTAAATGTAACCATCACAACTCTTTACTCCTGGGGGTAACTTGAGTCTTGGGATGACGGGGTGTGCTGCACAAAACGTCAAGGGTAAGACCAATCCTCAAGGATTTTTCGGTCGATTTTCATACCCATTTTCAAGGATTTAGGGGAGTTAAAGCCTGTTGAACGTGCCAGAAATTAAGTTTCAATTTACTTAAAACACACAATCATAAAGCAAAAGTTACCACCAACAACGAAGTTTCAGAAATAAAGCGACATACATCCAACGTTAAAAAAAGGAAGTTGACAAACTTTTAGTACTAAAATGTGGAAATTTTTTCATGTTAAATTAAGAAACTTTTAGTACTAAAATGCGGAAATTTTTTCATGTTAAATTAAGAAATTTTTAGTGCTAAAATGCGGAAATTTTCATGTTAAATTAAAAAACTTTTAGCAATATGGCCTGATTCAAGTTTCTTCTAAAAACAACGTGTATCGGAAAAGAGAGGCAATCTCCGTGAAGTTGTATTGAAAAAACAATCATTTAAAGGCCCTTAATTATAGTGAGTCTCAAATTAGATGTCACCTGTAAAAACCCGCGAATAACAACAATTGAAGTGTTTTGCAAAGGAATTTTGCGTTATCGCAAATCTTAGGTGACATCTAATTGAGACGGACTTTAGAAAGAAAAGATAACAATCATACCTCTGGTATATTTCTTAGTGAATCAACAAATTGATCGAGCGCAGCTTCCCAACTTGCCAGTTTTACTGCCGAAAAAATAAAAATGAGATAGATAAATAAATAAGTTACATTTAGAAATCCATCAGGTTGAGATGAGCACTTTTTAAGAAAACTTTGACTAAGACTACGTCAAAACGAAGTAGCGTGGTAGCGGGGCTAGCAGGAAGGAAGCTGAAGTGATCAAATCTCCCAGGCAGGAAGAAGGGACAATGGAAAAAGAAACTGAATGGAAGGGAAAAGAAGAGAAGGAATGGGAGAGGGGAGGGGAGGGAAGGGGAAAGGGGGAAAGGAAAGAAAGGAGAGCAAAGAAGTGGGATAGAGTTGGACAGTATATTGGGAAAGAAGAAGAAAGTACATAAGAACAATCCGTTGAAAAATGATGGAGCTATGACCTTCAGGATACCAAATTTGCCTGATGACCGAAAAAGGCGGTCGACCATTTTGTTTTACTATTTCGCAGCGATAATTAACTTCATGGATGAAATGAAACAGCAGCCTCCAATGTCATAGCTCTCGTGAAAATTCCGATAATCATCAGAGAATTCAACTATTTCTTACCTCACAGGAACTATTTCTAACTTCACATGAAGCTATCCATCGCTGCAAAATAGTGAGACAAAATGGCCGACCGCTGGTTTCAGTCATCAGGCTAATTTGGTCTTCTGAAGGTCATAGCTCCATCATTTTTCAACGGATTTTCACGGGGATTGCAGCAAACTTTATTGGAACATCTGAAGAGCAAAACCGTATAAAAGTTTGGCGAGAATCTTTTGCAGTTTTGTCACTTCAGGCAAACGAGGCACAATGTTTTTGGGACACCCTGTGTATTTGAATGTGATTTAATTTTATTTTTGAGAGCACTGGAAATACAGATAAAAATGAATCCCATATGCATACCGGGTGTCCCAAAATGATGTATTATTGTTTGATTGCTTACATGTCCATAACCAATGAACCGATTTTCAAAAGCTTTGTTTTATTTGATTGCCTAAAGGCTAAATTGTATTTTAAGACATTGGTTGTGGTTTTACCACGGCGTTTTCATGTCGCAACGAAGATCGATAAATTTGATCAAATTCAAGTCTTAGATGGCACGAGAAAGAAACGGCCTATTTTTCCAGTCAACATTTTAGATGTGATACAAAAGGCTGAACTCCTATTCGTATTCTCTGAAGTCAGTATGACTGAATTCGTATTCTCTGAGTGATATATATTCTTTGAACGACATATAAGTTCAGGCCTTTTGCATCATATCTAATTATGCATATATTACATATATACACACATACCTGACATATATATACACATACCTGACAACGCCATTGCATTTGAAAAGGCATACTTTTCCAATGCTTTAGTTTCGACATCAACAGTGCTACTCAAATGAATATCACCTCCAACTAAATTTGAATCTCGTTCTTTATAGAAATAAGTGAGCTGTTCATTTTCTCTCTCGACCAGGTCATCAGGGTAAGGTTTCATCTGAAACTGCTTCAGGGTTCCTTTTAAATTCACTCTCTCAGCTTCTGTCAGATTCCAACAAACAAAAGCACCAAGTCTTCTGAAAAAGAACACTTCTTGGGGTTCGGCTCCATCTTTTACAAGTTGTGTTATCCTCAAAACATCTGACGTATCTTTCGGCAATTCTGCGATTTCGTAACAGCTACCTTGACGATTTAAATACTTTCTGAGTTGTTCTATGTTGTATGATTCGGCAGTTGAATAAGCGGTACATAGCCATGAGTCCTTGGAAAGAAAAGAGAATCAATGCAAACTATTATTTTAGGATTTACGATGAATTAAAATTTTTCAAATTTTTCCATGAATTTTTTCAAAAATAATTAAATTGCCGCCATTTTGAAAAAGATCAAGATATCAAAAAATTTCCATGGCAGATTTACAGGAAAGTACCAAAAGTTCCTTTCGAGCCATCCAGTTCAAAGAAAACTGCAATAGAATTTTACACCGACCTTTTTAGAGATTTGAAAGATTTGAGCCCTAGACAAATCAGAAAGCCTACTCAACTGCAACTCCGCAGTCTCAAAGAATCACTACTGGGTGTCACAAAAAAGTAGTGCCCTGTTTGCGTTGCTGCTTTGGGGAAACCGTAGCTCCATTTGTCTCTAGGTTTTTGCATTTGCATTGGTCAGGCTTCTACTTAGCATTAGAGACATTATTTGAGTCAACCTGACAAGCGGTTGCTGAATACTGTCGTGATCCATGGCTGAAGATTGCTAATATTTTAGGTGTGTCTATTGAGCAAGCTAAGAAATGGACGCAAAGTAAATACGAGTTGTTCGCCGAGCTGGTCCGAAAACGAACTAGTTCGCCTCTGTGACTTTAAAGAAGTTGTGTGGAGGATTCTACAGGTACCTTAGTTCTTTCAAATTTCGCCTGCCTTCAACTTTGGCTCCCTTTAATTTTCGCCCCCCTCGTGCAGAAGTTTCGAAAGGGAGTATTTGCTCAACCTTTAATTTTCGCCCTCCTGGTTTGGATTGATATGACGTAATTTGGATGGATATGGCCCCGTAGGAAGAGAACACGGTGGATTTAGAACAACAAAATCACCCCTTAGACACATGGGGAGGACAATATCATTGTTATCGAAAAAGAAGTAATGCATGTCTTGTATTTTGAAAATATTACAGATTTCACGAAAGTCTAAAGTTCTTTTATAGAGAAATAGCTAAAGGTTTTTTTTAAGTCATTCAGTTCAAAGAAATAGGTCACTGAATTTTACACCAACCTTTTAAAGATTTGTAACCTATGCTGAAAACGAACTAGTTCGCCTCTGTGACTTTAAAGAAGTTGTGTGGAGGATTCTACAGGTAGGTTCAGGTGTAGGACAGGCAAAATAAATAGTTGCTTCAAAAACAGCACTTCAATTGTTCTCCAGCAATGTTAAAATCAAGTACATTCTCAATGAGAGGGTTCCAACATTGTACTTAAATTTTTCTACTCTATCTAAAATGTTAATAGTGTTGTTTATCTATCAGACAACTCTACGTGTAGCGTATCCTAGAGAAATTGTTTGAACGTTTGATTAAATATTAAAAACTAACGATAAAATGTACAGGCTCCTGGTTAGATAACCCTGTTCCTAAGATTTTAAAATAATATTTGACGCTAGAATCTTGCAAATCCGCTAAGAATTCACGGAGTACAAGCTTTTGAAGTTCAAGTTTGTGCGAAAGCTGAAGCCAGACGCCCCTAACTGACTTGTTTTTCAAAAAGACGCCCTAAAATTAAGGTAAAAGAAGACTGTCCAATGTTTTACCACTCGTTGATATCAGAGCAAACAAACTAGGACTTCAAAAGTAATTTAATTCTTGTAACCGTTGCCAAAATTCACTTAAGAATCCAAGTATCCAAAAACATGGAATGAAAACTTAATCGATGAGAGACGGGGACATTCCAAATTGTGCTCAACAGGATTCCTTCAAGCATCCACAACCTTGATTCAATGCTAAAGAAAGCTAGTTTATCGAAAGTGCTTTTTAAATTCCATTTGATTCGCTTTGAGTAAAAGAGATTCTACTTTGATAAAATATGTAATTTAGGGGCGTCTGGTTTTAGCTTTCGCACGAACTTGAACTTCAAAAGCTCGTAACTCCATGAATATTCAGCCGATTTGCTTCTGGTGTCTAAAATCAATTTAAATCTCAGCAATATGGTTATCTTATCATGGAGCCCGTTCACTATTTCGTCATTTCTTAATACTTAATCAAACATCGAACATTTTTTTTGGGACACCCTTACAAAAAAAGAAAATTTTGGCTTGACGCTGGAACCTTATCATTCAAACTATACTCGATTTTGATATTGCCGGAGAAAAGCAAAACTGCTGTCCTTGAAGCAACCACTCGCTTTAGCTTTCCTGTGCCACAAATCAGTAACTACTTGTCAGACTGACTGTCTCTAACTCCAAGTTGAAGCCGTTGATGTATAAAAAACTGATGCATTAAACAAGAATTCAAAATCTATCGAAGATAATTGACCGTTTTAAAATACATCTTCGCCAGAAACTGTTAATAACCTACATTAAAGTGAAAAATTTGATCAGTAAGCCACAAAAAAGATTTGTTTACGATCTTCAAAAGCTGTCTGAAATTTTTCCGCATGAATAACTTTGACGTTAATGATCGTGTAAACAATTTAAGATGTATAAAAAGTAGGCCGTTTCTTTTTCGTGCCGTTTCTTTTTCATGCCATCTAAGGCTTGAGTTTGAGCAGGTTTATCGATCTTCTTTTTGACATGAAAACATTGGCGTAAAACAACATCCAACATCCTCGAATACAATTTAGCCTTTCGGCAATCGGATAAAACAAAGTTTTCGAAAATCGGTTCATTGGTTATGGACATATAAGCAATCAAACGATAATACATCATTTTGGGACACCCGGTACACAGTATTTATTGTCTTACAGCTCTGCGAAGGGGATCAAAATTGAGACCCTCTTTACCCCAAAATTCCTCAATTACATTTCAAAATTAACTTCAGATTTCACATAAATGTTAGAACAGCTATGGGGTGGGCCAAAAAGGTAACGTACCCATAATTTAGAAATTCTGTCAATGCAAGGTTTTGATGCAATTCATACTGCATCAATGCAAAAGATAACTTTTGTGCAAAATCAGTAAAACATGCTTTGTATTTGTAGAGAACGAGGTTTTGAAAGCAGATGATCATCAAAAGCAATTAAAAGAATAAAAAGCACAAGTCTTCTCCGAAACTCACTCCTCTGTAAACTGATTTTTACTTAAAGATGTAATCTGATCATGTACTGTACTTACTGTTTATAGTGTATTAATTTTATCAAAATCTTGGATTCAGAGAGTATTTCAGAAATTTTTAACATTGGGGTTACTTTTTTGGCCAACCCAAATTCAGAGACATTGCTACCTTGTGAAGCCTGTCAACTTTCCCCTTCTTTATGATGTATGCAAGTTGCCGGAACTACAAAACAATAAAAAACAGTCCCATAAGGCAAGACAAGTTTCTCTTTTTGAAGGGTAATAAACAATGTGTTATCTCAAACTTTTTTATCTCTAAATTTCATCCCTTCAAGGTTTAATTATATCAATCTTTGCTGAAAAATCATTTACTTATACAGTACAATTGCCCACTGCAAACAAATTACCAGATCTAAGTTCAATTTTTGTTACCGGAAGTCCTCCAATAAGTCCCCACCTTTGAATAAGCCCCACCCAAAATATTCTTTGCAAAATAAGCCCCCAACCTCGAATAAGCCCACATGGGGCATTAATCGCTTGTTATTTTCGTGAATAATTGATTCTCTTATATGACTGACTTTCTTTGTGTTTTTTCTGTGTACTAGGGCTTATACTGTATATTGCCTCAAATACAATATATTCCAATATATCTGCTGCATACTTTGCAAGCATACTGACCAGCCTCAAGTGAAAGAAAAAAATTAGTCCTGTAATATTTTTGGCTTCTGCTAAATAAGCCCCCCCCTTGAATAAGCCCCCATCCCAAAATATGTTTTGCGAAATAAGCCCCCAGGGTTTATTCGAGGACTTACGGTATTGTCAATTTACGGGCATATGCACAAGTCAGCTTTTATGTCTGCAAGGACTGGGAACAACTTTGAGAATAGTTTGAGTGCTAGATTTTTTGTTTGGCTTTCAAATAAGCGAAAACCTTTTGATCCACCTGGTACTGTACAGACCTTGAACACATACCTATTTATTTTCCTGCCAAAGAATTGCTGAAATAAGTTTAAGAACTTTTGGTTGAAAATTTCCTACAGACTTTAACACCTCTCAATATTCTTATCTTGAAGAATATAGAGATAATACCTTCTTGAGAATTTTTTATGTACCTGTATTCTACCACTAAAGCAAAACTTGAAATATAAATTATCAGTCTGGGTATACATACCACTCTATCTCTTCTTGAAATAGTTGATGATGGTGACTTCGTCCTTGGCCTTGTTGCTCCTTGTTTCCCAGTCTCTGGTGGATCTGATGAGCAGTAGCATCTTGATGTGATGACCAAATTATAACTAAGTTTGGAGCTATGTTTTCCTAAAGCCTGCAATGAAATAATTTTGAGTAAGGCTAACAAGGAGCGACTTGAATTTGCATTCATTTTCAAAGAAGAAACTTGGCTCTAAACTTTGTTGTATGCAGTGGCGGACACTGGAGGGGGGAGGGTGAGGAGTGAGATCAGATCACCCCTCCAATGTTGGCTACAACAAAGATATTTTGTTTGAAAACAATAGACATAAACAATAATTTTAACTGAAACAATAGCTTTGCCCCACAAATATTTAGCATAGAGTCCACCAACTGGTTGTATGGTTTCTTAATTTGGGCCAACTTCTTGTAGAGTTTCTCAATTTCTATAAAATAAAATTTGACAATGCACAACAATGTATCATCATCTAATTTCACAACCAATTACTTAGGTCCACTAAGATACCTTTTTGAGCCCAAAGAATTGCAAACAGGAACCAAGGGGTCGTCCAAAAATCCACTTACGATCGTTTAGAAGCATTTGGCCTCTAAGGAGGAAGGGGTTTCATCAAAATCCATTAAGTGATCATTGGTGGAACTTTAAGGAATCCTAATCAAGAAAATGTATGCATTAGGCTCAATTTCATGCACTCTGTACAATGATTTTTACCAAGTCTTGCTGGTGTTGCTGTAAAATGTCCTGCAATCCAATGCACAGTCAGTTTAGGTCCATGATAAAGATTTGAAACTTGCATGTCAGAAAATAAATAAATATGTTAAGGAGGGGGAGGGAGGGGTTGAAAATTTAGCGGTCAAATGCCGCTAACTGATCACAGGTGGATTTTTGGACGACACCCAAATATTAAGCAAAAAATATACTGGGACTGGGTTTGAGTCAATGAAAACAGATAACAACCCTTCTTGTTTAAAAGGCCACCCTCGATATCAAGATGACGATATTGGCAAGTATGGTGGATCTGTTCAAATCCATTAAAAATTTACCTGAATCTACAAAACTGCAAGGCTAAACTTGGCCTTGTACAAGACAAGTTTTAGCCTTGTAGCGGGGATTGTGAACTTGTTATGACCTATGACCTTGTACTAACCTCTGAAGAACATTACAATGCTATCAGAGATTCCAAGTTACATCCAGTCTAATAATGCAAGGTTTCCACATAGCCTCACTACATAAGGACCCTCAACTTACGCTCGTCTAATTGAAGTGAATTAATGTTGTTGTTGTCGCTCCAGTCAAGGGCCTTATGGACTAACTCTTCTCAAAACGGCAAAAAAATTCTCGCCAGGAACAAATTTTTTCCTAGACCAATCAGGATGCAAGACTTGAAATAACTTGATGAGATTGGCTGATTCTTCTTCAATTCAAACTTCTCGCCAAAGGCAAACAAACGAATTCGAACAACGCGTTCGAGTGAACTGCTCCAACGATCAAAATCTCAAAGTAGCGAACGAATTTACGAGATCTTTTGCGTCCCCAAACAACCAAAATATCACTGATGGGTAGGATTTTTTTGCTTTAATAGCTTGAAGAAACATTCATCTAAGTACTGATAGCTTGTTTTGCAGTGTAGCACTTCAGGAAAACCACTTTTTGCGGCGATTTAGGGTCGGTGGTTTCAAGAAAAAATAGCAGGTGATTTAGGCCATGTCCGTTTCTGGAAACGAAAGTCCATGAGTCGTAGTTATAGCGTCCATCAGCCTATCAATAGCGATAACCTACGAACATATAATCAGTCTAGTTTCCACAAGCAAGGCTGGCTTCTTACAACAAGGTTTCCACAACGAGGCTACTTAGCATTTTTCGAGCCATTTACAGGGATACAGCAAGGCTTTTCTAGGCTAGAACAAGGTTACAAGGCCACAACTACAATGCTTGTACATGGCTATTCAAGAAGCTGCTCTTTTAAAATTTCGGGTGGGGGGGTGCGCGGGCAAAAAATATACAATAATATAAATAGAGCACAATCGGGTTCATCTATAAATCGGGACAAATGCACTTTGGCGGACACAGTTTCCAAGGAAAACAGAGGTTGAATTGAATTGTATTGTTAGAACTAACTGCACATTGGCTTTCTAAACAATAGTGATGTAAATCCTATCATCTGATTGGATAATGCAAGATTCGAACGTAATTCCACTCATTCGCAATTACTGGAGAACATCAACATGACTTAACTATGGCCTAAAACTGCAGCAGGAACCAGCAATCAATGAATTCGTTTCCCCGAAAATTTTTGGGGGCTGCCGCCCCCAAGCCCCCGCTGTTTCAATGGGCATACTTTAATCTTAGTACTGATGCATTTTCCATCCAAAAAACAGTACAAAATTCACACACGAAGAAATGTTAAAAGTGTGTCCGCTAAAGTGCAAACTAGCCTATAAATCTAAGGCACTTCATACCTTCGTGTAAATATCTCGTTTAAATGGAATCAATGACGTGAAGGCAGTGAATGATGATCGAAAACCCAACAGTCTTGAAATCTCTCTTCTTGTAGCAGCCATCTTTCCTTGTGGTACTGCAACCTCGATTTCACAGTGAGGCTCCACGGTTGTTCTCGCCGCGGCCGCGCAGCTTTCGCAGCAGGGAGATTTAGGGCAGCCAGCAGCCAGAATAATGAGCGCGCAGCTCACCCTCTTTTATCAATTTGGGAAAATTTCCCTGAAAAGAGGATCTGGAACCACGAATTTTTTTGCAACTCTGAGGTGGGGCAAAAAACAACGTCTCGCATAACGTTATCGAATTGCCTCCACACATAGCATCACAAACTTACTAATGAAATGCTTTATAAATTACACTACTAAGAAAATACTAGGGCCTAATTTACCCCCGGGGGGGGGGGGGTATTCGACCAGGTTTTGGTCGGGGACGTGCCATCGAAGCTTCAAAAACATACCCGTTCCTTATACCAATTTTACGAAAAAGTATACCCGACCTTATACCAATTTTCCGAAAATGTGCATCCGACCTTATACCTATACCAAAATCGCAAAATTTGATACTGTTCCTTATACCAAAATTGCGAAAATCGATACCCTTCCCGATGGCACGTCCCCGTGCCCAAAATATGTGAAGTAACCCCCCCCCCCGGAAATTTACACTTGAAGCGATCTTTCGATGCGGCGAACGCAGCAAAGCCAGATTAATCCAATTTCGCCAAATTGCCGCGCTTTCCTTTTAATGGATGTTAGCTTGATAGAGGCAACGGGAACGGGCACCTGGCCTGAAATAGAATTCTTGAGAATTCGTGTCCCACAAGCTATAGACTTTATAGTAAATCTTGGTCCAGAGACATCAGGATAAGTACAGAGGACCTCAATGTTAGCTGTGCCTCCCTCAACATAAAAAGAACGCTCATTCCATCTTCTGTTGAAATCAAAGATAAAAATTGCCACGTTAAAGGATACCCATGCAATCTACTGCAAACTATGTCGACCTATTATTTCAAACATCAGACTTTTATAATTCTGCATTTTGTTATCTACATTATTCAAGTGGTTTAGTCTAAGAAAGGCTTATGCAGAACCTCATTCAGCCTACAATGATATTAAATGATGTGGTGAAGATGATTTTACCATTCCTTTTTGTATCTTTAGCTGATGAAAGTAAAAGATCTTAAAGATCAGTGCATACTTCAGCTGCCTTGCACGCACATTGCCTAGCCCCTACCTAGCCCCTGCATAGCCTTGGTGCACAGTAAGGTGCAATTATCCAGGGTGCACAAATATCGATACACAATGAATCAGTCTTCTTGCAACAAGGACAGATTTGGTAAGGCAATAGCACGAGCTGGTTTTGATTGACACCTCAATTCAAAGCAATTATCGATCGCAGACAAAGAAAATTCTCTCAACCAGATAATCATAACAAGCAACGCCACAAAAGATTCTCTGAAACCCAGGTAGCTAGCTCGCTTGTTGTGCATTCCAGAAGTTGTTTCTAAGAGCAAACATGAGCATAGATCGAAAGAAGAAGGATGTATCTACACATCTGCCACGGGCATTTAATTTATTTGGTTCAAAAGCCGATTGGGAGGCGATTCAAATCTCTTACTATTTTGGGTTTAATTAAAACACTTACTGCTCAGCTTCTGAACCAAACAAATAAAATGCCCGAGGTAGATGTTTACATACATCCTTCTTCTTTCGATATATGCTCATGTTTTCTCTTAAAAACACTTTCTGAAATGCACAACGAGCGCGCTAGCTACGTGGGTTACAGAAAAACTTTTGCGGCTTTGTTTGTTTTGAATCTATGGTTGGGAGAACTTCCTTTGTCTGCAGTCGCTAATCGCTTTGAATTCAGGTGTCGACAAATCATCTCATGCTATTGTGTTACAAAATCTGTCCTTGTTTCTTCTCGCCGCCGATTTCAAGGAGTAGAACTATCATCTGAAATATTAAACTAAAATTTCAATGATCGCAAAAGAGTTGTCACGGGGGATTTGCAATAACGCAAAGTTACTCAAGCAATCTTCATTCGCGGAAATTTTCAAGTCACATCTTATTTGAGACAGACTTTAGACTATACATATTTTCTGAGAAGCTAAAACTTTGACCCAGTGCTGTAAGTTTCTTCAAATTCTCATTATGTATTACTCAGAGTTTCGAATGAGCTTCTAATATTAGGAGTTTCATCAAATTCTCGATGTTTATATCATATTCTCTCGTGAACATTTCACAACCAAATTTGTTGAAACATGGACGCCGGAGCGATGGTAGGGCAAGGGGGGTGACGAGGAACGTAAGGGCAATCGAGACCGAAGGCGAGCGAAGCGAGCCTAAAAACTGGGGGTCCGGGGGTACTCCCCCGGGAAAATTTGAGTGGCCACGCTCTTTAGATTGGCTTAAAATGCTATCAAAAATGTTTTAACGAACATTAATCATGTTCTTTCACGAAATGTTTGGGCTCTTTCTCTACATGTCTTCATTCCGAATCGCATAAAATCGCATATTGCTTATTTTGAAGTTGCAATTACCACTCATTTTTCGTTACTGGTGTGTTTCTGCTAAGGGGATGAAGCTATGGCGGCTTTTATATCAAGTTTCAAAGAAAATAATTGTTTTTCATTGAAAGGGCACTTTTGCCCCCCTTGCCCCCGTTAGGAAAGGGCAGGAGGGGCGCTTGAACCCCCGCGCCCCCCCTCTCCGGCGTTCCTGGTTGAAGTCATACCACAGTCGAAGCATTACTCTGGTATCCACTGAGTAATACCGTATAATACATGAAATGAAGGTGAAGTTGCAGTTTTTAGCGCCAAGCACTATGAATCGCAGCATCGGTTCCAAATCTTTTTCTCGGCATAAAAAGGTGGGTGTAAAATTCAATGACCTATTTCTTCTGTTTTAATGACTTGAAAGAAACTTTAGATACTTATCTATAATTCTACCGTTGGACCTTCCAGAAATTGTTGAATATTTTTCGAAATGACAGCGTACCTTACCCTTACATTTCAACTCATTTGAGGATGTGACATCATCAAATTTCTAAATCATAAACCAGATGAGTGACAGACTTTTGCTTTATACCATATTGTAGGCATTAATAAACTATGGTGCTCTTCGAAATTACGTCATGTTACGTCAAACAGTTTAGAAATTACGATGGTTTTAAGTTTTTTTGAAAATTTTTCTTGAATTCTTGAAAAAGAAGAAAATCACTCTAAATCTGAAAACATCTAAGATTTCCGAAAAGTCCAACGGTAGAATTATAGAGAAATAGCTAAAGTTTCTGTCACTCAATTCTACACCAGCCTATTTAAAGATTTGGAACCTATGCTATGAATCGCATAAGTAGAGAAGCAAGCCCTAATCGAGTCCACGACCTCTCTTGTCGTGACGCTCAAGTGATGGGGCTCTACCTGGGTTTTCGAGCCCTGTTCGGCTGACTGTTCTGGCTGCAAGGTCGGAAGATTACAGTTATAACATTGCACCACAACACCTCCAACAAGTGAAAATCAAGTCAAAATATGCTATCGATTTTGTTGGGGAGACGAGACACGCTTTGTCCGAGGAAACTTGTGTGTCCTCCCATGCAGTAGACTAAAGTAAGCTCATGCACAGTAGCGTTTTGGGGTTGGAGATCTGACGGGCGTATGAGCTGTAACCCACTCAGAGACGTAGGAACCGGGGGGCACTGGGGGCACGTGACCCCAAGATTTTGCAATAAACAAAAAAGTGCCCTTTTTATTCTCAGAAAGTGCCCTTCCAGGGTAATGAAAAAAGTGCCCTTGAAGTGTCGTGCCCCTCCAAGTTTGAGATGCTTCCTACGTCTGCACGCACACGGTGGGACACATAAATTTCCTCGGACAAAGCGTGTCTCGTCTCCCCAACGATATTTCCTTGAATAAGAGAAAAAGCTTGCTCAATAATTTTGTCCCAGGGTAGGGGGACGCTAAACGAAGAGACTATATACGGTGCGATCGCAATGCACGATTAGCTGTGGTTGGGCAAATAAAGATATAAAGAGTTCACAGTAGCAGTGTGTAGCAGTGATCTTTTATTCGGCTTTCTATAGTTTGAAAAGTATCTGAACAACAAAAGCTACTCCTTTCAAGCTATAATAACTCCTTTCTTAGCTGGCCACTGAGTTATTAAATTGGCTAAAGAGGTTTAGCGTGCTTGTTGACACTAGGAATCTTTGAGCAATGATTACTTGAAGAGCATGGAAGATAAATAAAGATTTTAAACTGACGAGAAAGAGAATTTATCGAAAAGAGATATTTGTCACATTTATTACCCTTTGAGAGGTCTTCCTGTTAACCAATTCACAAGAGAACATAATACTACTATTTACAAAGAATGGTAAGAAGTTTTATGAATTTTAGTTACTCCAGACTAGATTTCAGATGTCATGTTTTGATTACCAATGATTGAGGCTTGCGGGTGTAGGTACGTTGTCGCACTTGGAAAGAAGCTCAATGTCTTCGAGTGCTGTTGAGAAGTCAGCTTGATGTGGTTCTGAACTTTAAACCTACGCTTGCAATTACTTTATCACTGTATTTGTTTGCAAGCTACCTTCACTTGTACCTTCGCTTTCCGATTGTATTTGGGCCTATTTGAAGATTTCTATGAGCTTTTAATTTTTTTCTTGAATGGCCGCAGGGTAGATGTACAATTATGCTCCCATGATATCGTCTTGTTAGTACCGTAGCATAGCTTGCAGTATTGTAATTAAAGTGGGCCTCTCTTAATAGCCTGCGTGCAGACTTTCGGACTTGACGGGAAAGAGGGAGACAAGGTAGATTCTGCGCAACTAATCCACTTTTCTTGTTCGTTGACGCCAGCATTTTATTCTAAATGTTTTTAATATCGTCTGCGGAATGCATTGCACACACAAATTTCAATGCTTTGTCAAACGTTTTCGAAGATGCCATTTAGAAAACAAAGGAAGACCATAGAATTTCCCCAAACCAATCAAATTTGGTCCCTTGATTCCTGGGAACCTTTGAACAAGACCAGTCGAAGAGTCTGCACCCATGCTACTCTGTGACGTCTCTGACAAATACCGTAGAACTTTAAAAGAAATTTTCAAAATATTTCATTTTAGCATGCTGAATATTCGATGCAAACGAAAATGGAAAGTCATTGCATCAGAATCAGACCAAATGGCCTTCACGTTGTGATCATTTGCGCAGTTTTATTGACACTCCCTGCAGTGATGTCATCAAATGTTACGTCATCAATCTCATCTTCGTTGCAATCGTCTTTCGAGATGTCTTCAAAAGCTACCAACAAAATAAACTTTTCGAAAATGTTATCTGTGACGTCATCTGTGACGTCATCAATGACGTCATCTATGACGTCATCTGTGGCGTCTTCTGTGACGTCATCTGAATTGTCAGCAATAGGAGCATTGTACGCAATGAGCACATCCTCACGTGAAGCATCTGCGTCAACTGCACCACATGCAAGCAGAGTGTCATTTAGTTCTTCGTCGATGACGTCATCAAGTTATTCATCCCTTCTGACGTCATCAATGACGTCATCTGTCAATAAACCTAGTTATCCAGTGTCCAAAAAGATTCATATCCATCCTGAAACTTGGGAAGGGAAAGTCGTTATTTGTTTCCTACTTGGCATTGCCGGGATTTGTTTCATCGTCTTGGTAGCGCATGTTTCCATGGCTATTGTAAGTTTATTATTATTGTCATCATTTTATCGCAAAACGTAACACAACGGGTCGGCAAAGCAAGAGCAAAGTCCACCTCTCGGAGGGGAGGGGGGAATTTGACGAGATTTTGTTTGTTTGGTTTAGGCCGTGCCACACAATTTACCAAATCACAAAAATGGATACCGTTTTTTACTCACAATCGCGAAAATCGATACTCTTTCTAATGGAAGGTCCCGGTCCCAAGTATCTAGAATGCACAGTAGTCTCAAGGAAATTTAAGTAATGCATTGACAGGCATTTAACTTAATTCCTTTTGGAAAAACTTTATCGAAAATGAAAAAAATTGAATATTTACCACCAGTCCCCTCTCTCTGCGACGATGTGATATTTTATTTCATTAATTAGGAAAATCATTTTGATTCTAGGCAGATTCAAGAGGCTAGACACGGCAAGACACCAGTATTCATCAGGACTCTCGTGAATATTGCAAGAGAAAGCAACATTGCAAAAGAAACAACACACTTCGAAAATTCAAGAACAAAAGCCGAATGACAGTCCCAAATGTATGCGATTATGTAGCGGCATCTTTCTATAACTAGCAAATGTTTGAGTGACAAGATAGACCGAAACCATTTGATTAGGGTAGGGTGGGGTAATGTGGGTCGAAAATGAGCAAAATCTCAAAATGGATAGCTGGTAAAACGAGACTAAAATGCAAAACATTTCAAAAGTTTCGTTTAATTGACATTCAGTGCTTCTTCTTTCTTGGGAAAAAATCTCAGCTCTGACAAAGGCAGTTAAATATTTTAAAAAAATTTTCTCTTTTGGCAACTAAAATAGGCCCACTTTTTCCGACGAGCAGGAAAAGTGGGTCTATTTTCAAAACTTGCACAAAATCGGCATATGAAAGGCTAAATGATTAAAAAAATTAATAGACTTACGTTTACCAACCATTCTCTATTCAATAAAATCACAGTCTTTGTCTTTCATCACAAGCAACCCCGTGCCCGCGACGAAAATAAAACTATGGTCATTATGCTGTGATACACCATCGTTGCGATTTGCAAGTCAGTGATCGGATTTGATAAAATAACAGTCAAATAAAGATGTTTGCAGTATGTTTACTCCAATTTACTTTCACAAGACAGCAACTGCGGTAATAGGAAACCCGTTTTCGCATTTTAGACAGAAAACAACGTGGCAAGATGAATATAAGTGCGAAAATTTAAGCAATTCAAGGCCTCGTTGAATTTGAATTATGGCTGAATTCTCAGTAGGCCCAAATTACCCCATCTAGTAAGAAAATAAAAAGAACAATCGCGTCAATGACTTCGAAATAAACGTTATCTCATTTGTAAAACATCAAACTCTCACCTCATGGTCATTAAATTGACCAGAAAAGCAAAACAACAGTGGCAGGAGAACGTTTCCCTGGGCTTTGAAATTCTTGCGCGTTCAGTACAAGAAGTTTCCTTTTAAAGTTTCCCTGGGCCGTTCAGTAAAGTTATTTTATAAAACGAGTGGAGACACATCTAAGACGAATGTTTTATGTAAAAAGGCAGTTGATTATGCAGACATTAAAAGAAAAATAGCCAGTCCATTGAACGAGGAAGGATATTTCTAGCGAAAAGCTCAATAGACCCACTTTACCCCGTAGACCCACATTACCCCACCCTACCCTATGATAGCGGTGGGGCTAAATTTCCAGCCATTTTGATCAAGGATTTCAGGCCTGTTTATCTTAAGATGAAGCACTTCTATAGGTATAAAGCAAAAAATATGTACATGGAGATGGCGGAGGGGGCAATATTTTCGAAAAACTTGCATTTTGGCAAGGAGGGCCCAACACTTTCATAAGGTATTTTTAGACTAGCCAAGGGTAAATTTTCCCCACCTACAGGGGATGCTTCTTGTAATATAGTCCAACTACCAAAAGTATTAAAACGTGCAAGTCTGCCCTTAGCCCCTCTTTCTTTCAGCCGTGTTTATGTCGTTGTTATCAAGTGGCATCGTAAAACAAAGATGAAATCGCTTTAGAGTTCAGAATTTTATCTTCGCACAAAAGCATCAAATTAACAAAAACCAAAGCACGACAGCAGATTTAAACAAAGTTTCTATTTATCTAAAGGCTGAAATTTTAACATGGCGACAAGCAAACAAATGCAAGAAAAACCAGAGGAGATAAAGATAACAACTGTGAAAATTTGAAAGCTGCCTCTGACACGTAATTAAATTAAAATAATAAAACATTATTCTTTCCTTGCGTACAGCCTTTTCATTTGGTAGTAACGAACAAATACGGCAATAACCAGAACGGATAAATGCAACAATTGTGGAAACTTGAAAGCTGCATCAAACATACAATTCTTATCAGAATCAAATCTAATAGAGCATCTTATTGTAAAATGGAATGGACAGAAGAATGCTAGAAAGATAAAATAACGCAAGTTGCGAGCTTGTTGACTTGTTTGTAATCCTATTGGAAGGTGAGATTTATCGAAGCAAAACAGTTGCGCAAAATCGGCGAAATTACTACTGAATTCATACAATTTAAAGCAGGCAACAATTTGATGGATGCAATTTTTAGCAAGTGTTTACGCGATACCATCACAGTCTGAAAACAGCAAAATTTAGACCGTGCAAAAATTTTAGCTAGCGTTCACTCGATACCATCACAGTCTGAAAACGGTAAAGCTTAGACCGTACCAAAATTCTCGCTTTTTTCAGCAGTACGAGCTGAACATGAGAAACTCAAACCGGTTTGAAATTTCACCCCGACCTGAATATTGGCCTGCTAGCTTAGTTGCATTAACATGAAGTTTCGCCCCGGTCTGAGACCTAAGTTGTTGTTCATTCATGTGTTAAGCGCCAAGTAAAACAAATAGGCCAATGTGAACTTTGACCCTGAGACAATGCATCTCTAACCGATTTGAAAATATTTTGCGTTTACATGGTGTTTCAAACCGGTGTGACATTTCAAACCGATCTGAACAGGCGAGTTTAGTTTCAGCCCAGTTTGAGTTAGAATGGCATTGTCCATGTAAACACTATAAGGGCTTTGACCATACAACAACAACAACGAGTTCAACTCAGATCGGGGTGAAATTTCAAACCGGCTTGGGTTTCTGTAAAAAACACCCTAAAGGATCGCAAAGATCAACTCGTGTAGAGGGGAGCAGACAAATAAGAAATATCGCAGTTTAATTGATTTGGTAGAGAGACTTTCGTAGAAGCCTTCTGAATTAATCTATAATCATCAGAATCTCATCTATTTACTTCATCTATGATTTTTTACATCTAAGAAAACTCACGGATTCATTGCTATATCGCAATAAAATTGCATTCTATATGATCTGAGAAGTTTACTTATAATTTGTATTTATTTCATTATCATAGCTTATTATTTCTTTTCAATCATTTTTTCATGTGTATAATGCTAACTTTTATAATAAAAATATCATAACAGAGCTAATAATAAAACAGTTACTTATTCACATAAACTAACTTGTATAACGTTGAAATAAAAAAAAATTGAAAACCTAAATACCAATGTCTGGGACATAGGACTCATCCAAATCGAAGGGAAGTTGTTTCTTAGCAACTCCATTTGGTTGTTGCTGTTGTTGTTTGACTCTTTCTAACTCGTCTTTCATGACATTCAATTCAATCTGCGCACGCTTGTACTTATCATCTTTGCTCTTTAGCTTTTGTTGGAGTTGTTTAATCTGCAAATAGCATCGGATGGGTAAAAAAACGTAGATGTTCGAAAGCCTGGAACTCTCAAACCATTTATCATATTCCTATAAACTTATGATACTGAAGCTTGTATAGTTTATAAAGCCTTGAATGGGCTTGCACCTTCCTACATGCAATCTATTTTTTACAAATTGTCCGATTCTTGCAATCGGACCTTACGTAATACCAGTACTGACCTCAGGATTCCACTGTGTAAGTCCTCAAATGGGCAGCGGAGCTTTTCGTATTGAGGGGTTACTGTTTGGAACAAGTTGAGCTATGAAGTCAAAACAGTCCCTTTCTTTTTATATATTTTTCTTTTTTCATATATGATCTTCAAGTTGGTTTGCTTATATACTTGTAATTAGGTTAGATATGTTTTTAAGCAGGTCACATTGTAAATCAGTTAATCTATATTTACTGAATGTATTTAACCCTGTTAAAATAAATCAAAATGAAACGAAATGAAATGAAGAAGCTAACATACCAATTTATATGAGAAAATATAGTTTCAGTATGTAGCATAGCATTGGAGCCAAACTTGATATCTAGCAAGTTTGATCACGGATTTTAGGCCTCTTTTGAGAGACAGAATTTGAGATCAAGTATTTTCGTGAAATTTTCTTGTAATATGAAAACGACACCACCGATTTTGCAAAACTAAATTTTCTTATCTAAGTTGATCTGTTCGCTACACAAGCATAATCATTTTATAGGAGTCTGAAACAAGGGCAGATTTTGCAATACAATAGCATGAGTTGCTTTTGTTGACAACTCAATTCAAAGCGATTAGGGATTGCAGACAAAGGAAAGTCTCTCAACAAATAATTCAAAACAAACAAAGCCGCAAATGTTTCTTTGAAACCCAGGTAGCTAGCTCGCTCGTTGTGCATTCCAGAAATTGGTTTTAAGGGCAAACATGAGCATAGATCGAAAGAAGAAGGATGCATCTACACATCTGCCGCGGGCATTTTATTTGTTTGGTTCACAAGCCGTTTAGGAGGCGAGTCAATTCTCTTTTTTTTGGGTGTTGTCAAAACATTTACTGCTCAGCTTATGGACCAAAGAAATAAACCGCGGCAGATGTGTAGATATATCCTTCTTCTTTTGATCTATGCTCACGTTTGCCCTAAAAATAATTTTTGGAATGCACAACGAGCGTGCTAGCTACCTGGGTTTCCGAGAAACTATTGCTGCTTTGTTTGTTTTGAATTACTGGTTGAGAGAATTTTCTTTGTCTGTGATCGCTAATTGCTTTGAATTGAGGTGTCAACAAAAGCAACTCATGCTATTGTATTACAAAATCTGCCCTTGTTGGAGTCTGACGAATGGTTTGACTACGACACTCTTTGAAAAATCTATACTTTTTTAGCCACACGGGTAGAATTTGATTTTGATGTAAATAATGTAAAAAATGGTATATCATTGAACGTGATGGAATTAACATGAAAAAAAAACAATAATTGTTATACCTGCATAAAGTCGTTATTAATGAACTGATCTTTCGTTTCGTCGAATTTTTTCCTCGAGAGACGAAGACGAGTCACCATTTGATTGACAAATACGCTGTGGAAGAATGTGTAACTGCTAGCAGATAAAGTATCAAATGAACGAGTGCTAACAATAGATAACGTAAAGCGCAAACTGTTACAGACCATAAAAACAGGAAAATGGCATTTTTAGGACACGTTATACGGAGAAAAGGCATAGAGACTCTATCACTGACAGGGAAATTAGATGGTAAAAGAGCAAGAGGCAGACCGATAATGACATATTTGAGCAACATCAAAGAATGGACCAACATGGCAAATGGAAATGATCTCATTCAAACATGTCAAGATAGAGAAGCTTGGAAGAGCATGATCGTCAAAGTCCTCGCGCAAGACACATAAAGAAGAAGAAATGCTAGCATAGGCTTAGAGTTACGACGTGATTCCTTGCATTCGTTCAGCATTTTTAATCTGATTTTTTACTGCGATAACCATCCAATTCAATGAGCAATGCTGAGACTTATGTAATGAGTCTAGCACAAGCTTTATAATTAAATGTGTAAGATAATATTGCCTCATTCTTTCAATTGAATTGATGGAAGGAAACTTTATATAATATAATAATCCTAATCTCGCGATAACTGCCTGAATCGCATTTTCCAAGCCAACACAATCAGCATCACAGCTCGAGAGTCCTTCTAGCCGCCATTCTGCATAAACGGTTATATTACTGAATGAAGCTTCACTCCTCCGCAAGCAACTTCTCAAAAAAACGCGCAAGGCGGTCGGTTGTATAGTCTTGGAAAATAAGATTCAGACAGTAATTGCAAGATTTGAAAACGACAAAGAAGAGCTCTGGTAAGTTCCCATTATATATTAATTGCGAATTCCAATCATTATGTCTCTTATTGCTCGTACTCTGCATAACAAATTTTCAAACACGTGAAGTTAATTTTGGTCCACCTGCTACGTAATAATTCAAGGTTCATATCACTAAGAAACGTTTTCGCATTTTACATACCGTTCATCAAAGTCACTCCTTTCACTGAAAGAACCATCTTTTGACTTTAGATGCAGTTGGTAACGCAGTTCCTTCATTTCAGCCTCTAGCTCCAGATTTCTGCAACAAAACATCGTAGAGAAATTGAAGCGGCTGTATAGGATTTTAGAAAACAATAGGTGCCTGTCATCTTCAGCCTAGAGTGGGCCTTCGTGAGAGTAGGCCAAATAAAACTGAAACTTGCTGCTCGAAGTCTAGACTTGCCCCAAGTCTATCTCTTCAATCTGTCTTACCGTACTCTTTTGGGTAGTTCCTGGATCCGCCATTCCAATATTCCGAAAGAGGGCGCGAGCTCACTTGACGGAATGTTGGAATGGCGGATCCAAGGGAATGGTCTGAAGACTGAAGAGATATACTTGGGGCAAGTCTACTCGAAATCTGGCTGCATCTCGAAAAATCTTTGATGGTATGAAAAACCTGATTGCTCTGACTAATTCTGATAAGATAAATCTTCAAACTTTCCAGGGTTTATGAAGGTCTACAATTTGGTAGCAAGCAGAAATTCTAAATCTAAAAAAATAATCTTCAACGATTCTAAATCTAACTTTAATTCTACGAAAATAAATCTTGAACAAAACCATAGTTTATGAAGGCCTACAATATGGCGGTAGGCAGAAATCTGTAGCGTTTCTCATTTACGATTTAGCAAGTTGATGACGTCATCACCTGAAAATGTTTTAAACACAAAAACGATATGATTTCTCAACATAATCGAGATATCAAAAATTGCAAACAAAAATTAATAGCATGCGAAGTTCTTCCTGTCAAGCCATTAAATCTAAAGGAAGAAGTAATAACATATGTGCAATCTTTTTAAAGATTTGAAGCTTAGCTTCTGCTAAAGAAACAAAAGAAAATAAATAACGGGTGCGTCAAAAAAGACTTTATTAAAAACCAAATATTTTGGATGCTAATATTTTCGGACATTTCATGCGTCCGAAAATTTTATGGTTCGAAAATTTTTGTAGTCCGAAATATCTAGTGTCCGAGATTTTTAGCAGCATAGAAAAATCACAGTAAATCATTTTAACCGTTTGCCAACGTAATTTCTTGCCTACGAAACGCTTTGCATTGAAAAGAAACGTGGTGAGAGTAATAATTAGTGAAAAATATTACATCTTTTTTAAAACTAAATCCATCTTAGCAATATTAGCAAACAGTCACATCATCCTCAACAATAATCGATTGTGGAGATTTATGACCAAGAATTCCTAAAATGAAGCACGATCTACCAATGTATTACATTTTTTTAATATGAAATAAACAAAAAAAAGCTGAACAGACATAGTTTTTCAGTCACTCAAAATTTCTGCAAAAATTTTGTCCGAAAATATTTTATCTGAAATTTATTCGTCCGAAGTTTTCGGCTTTTGATATATCCACTTTTGGCAAACAATGATAAATCGTACACTGGAATGATATCGAAGATTTATGACTTAAACTTGTGCAAAATGCTTGAATCAGATTCCAGGATTTATTGCAAACTTTTCGTCTTCTGTTTTCAGAGCTATACGCGAGTTTCATAAAACTTTTCGTTTTCGAAAACACTGAAAAACGATCAAAAGCGTCGATCAAATTTTCTAAAGAATCGACAAAAATTTGCAAAAAATCCTAGAATCTAATATAGGCTTGTTGCTAAAGTTTAAGTCATAAATCTTCAAAATCGGTCCAGTGTGCGATTTATTGTGCACTGCTGAAAGTGGATAACGTTTTTTTGACACACCGGATATATGATCCCTAGATTGTACCTTTTAAACAGCAATTCTTCACGTTGTTGCTTTATCTTCAACTCATTCTCTCGCTCATTCGTCAATCTTTGGCAGTTCGACATTTCAAACTCTGTTATTAATTGCAACTTCTGCAATTCTGCGTCTTCTTTTGTTTTCAACTTCAGCTCGTGCCTATTATAGAAGTAACAATGTAACGATAACAAGGCCATAGAAGGGACAGAGAACGGGCTGAGTTTAACTAGAGTGGTGTCGCCCATTATGCCCATGCCGTCGCGAAGTTCTGAGTTAGATCCAAGAAGAGCAATCAATGAAAAAACCAAATAGCCAGATCATATCACCAACTAATGGAGAAAAAGATCACAGAGTATTGATTTCTTACGTAAACTCTTTATACCGATTTTAGAAGATTTTGAAGAAGGGGGTAAAAACGTCGTTTTCTTCTAGCGTCGCCCATTATGGCCGCAGGAGAAACAATGAACACTTCTCTCCGGTAAAAAGTTTTAGTAAGAAAAACAGCTTTAATTACTGTTCTTTGTTTATCATTTGGTACTGTAAACCGAAAAATATCAATAAGAATTGACCTAAACTTCGAGTTTTGGCAATTGAAATACATGCTTCGAGTTGTTCTAAATCCTGCGTTATCTCTTGTGCATGGATGGATGAGTTTTGGCATAGTTTCTAAAATGAAAATAGACTTGATATAACGCTGCATTTTTCTGGGTTTTGATGATTTTCCAAGTCAGTATGTAAGATTTTAACCCAAATTGGTGTTTTTTTTAATAAATGTTGCACTTTTATATTTTGAAGCGATTGGAAACTTCTCTGGTAAACTTATGGGCATAATGGGCGACGAAAATAGCAATTAGCAGCACTGAGACTTCATAACCTTAAATCTGAATTAGAAGCCACTTTACTTTGGTTTCATTGTAAATTTCCTCTCTAGAGACAGGACTTCTGAAAAATCAAAACATATTTCAAAAATTTCAAACCGCAAGGTGCCGAGCGAACAAAAAAGAAGGATGGGATGTAAATAGAGTCATGAGATTTGCAATACCTGAACGAATCAATTAGAGATATGCTCTAACCATCTCGTCGGGTTTCAATGCAAAAGAACTGAAACATCAATGAAGGTCAAATCATGATAAAACAGATGTCAGCGAAGATTTTCCGCGCAATTAAAATTTTATTACTAGTCGTCAATCCCCTGAATATTAACTTCTCTGGCTAGCCGGCCATAATGGGCGACTGGCCATAATGGGCGACGCTACTCTACTCCTTAAATTTTGATCGCACAACAACATGCCAGTTGGGTACTTGTCAAATTGACCTTTTAGATCCCGTTTACACTATGCCGGTACGAAATGAATACAGCATGAAACTGTGCCGTATTGGCCTCCCGTTTACACTATGCCAGCATAGTTGCTACTTGAATACGGCAAGAAATGAATACGGCATGCTAACTGGCTTCGTCGCTCAACCGGCATAGTGTAAACGTTGAATACGGCATCATTTGATGTCGGATTCACATCGAGGCGATAATCTGGCAAATGAGAGCATGCGCCTTGACAAATCCTCGCTATGCGCATGGTCAAAACCTATCGTTTTCATTTTGTGCCAGTATAGTGTAAGCGAAGATTCCGTTTGAACAGAGAAACCAATACGGTACAGTTTTATGCCGTATTCATTTCGTACCGGCATAGTGTAAACGAAGTTTTAGCTATTCTACAAAAGAGCCTGGATCGAGCGTTATTTCTATACATTTTTATACGGAGGCTCGATTGAGTGGCGTTAGAGCTTCTATCACTATTGTGCAACAAGGGCAGATTTTGTAATACAATAGGAACAGTTGCGTTTCATTGACAGCTCAATTCAAAGCGATTAGCGACTGCAGACACATGAAATTCTCTCAACCAGTAATTCAAAACAAAGAAAACCGCAAAAGTTTCCCCGAAATTAGTAGGGCAAACTCTCGCCTTGTGCAAGCGAAAGATCGTTTTTAAGAGAAGTTATGTGCTTTTAACGAAAGAAGAAGGATCAATCTAAAGTTCTGTCTTACAGATCTTGTTTATTTGATTCAGGAGCCGAGCAGAAGGCATTGTAATTCTCGCGTATTTAGGGCTCAAATGAAACGACTACAAAACAGCTCCTGAATAAAAAAACAAAATCCGTGAGACAGAACTTTAGATTTATCCTTCTTCTTTCGTTAAAAGCACACAATTCCTCCCAAGAACCATCTGTCGCTTGCACAAGGCGAGACTTTGCCTTACTAGTTTGGGAGCAACTTTTGCGGCCTTGTTTGTTTTGAATTACTGGTTGAGAGAATTTCTTTTGTTTGCAGTCGCTAATCGCTTTGAATTGAGGTATCAATCAAACGCAACTGTTGCTATTGTACCGGGTGTCCCAAAAAAAAGGTAACAGATTTGATGGGGACTAGCGATGAGAGTATAAGTCGAATCGATCGCAAATATGTTTTGAAGTACTCTTTGATAGTTAACTTGAAGATTAATACCTCGTTTGTTGATATTGGCGCATCGAGAGTTGAAATATTAATCTCGAAAGCCAAAATTAGCGTCCATCTACAAACCAGAGCTTTTGGGTTTTGGCCTAAACTGCTAACGCGTTGGTTAGGGGAATCTCCTCAGTCAAAGACATTTTTGGATAAGGATCGGTCCTTTGGGTACCCGTTTGAAAAGGACGTAAAAACTGAAAACTATCAAACAAATGAATGAATATAGTAACGAAGGAATATTTTTCTTCAGTCAAAATGCATTTACAAAAGTACACCAAGCCAAGCACGAATGATCATTTTTTATATTTCCTTGGGCATATAAGATTGCTTGTTTCGTAATAATTTCATGAGAGATCATGCAAAAAACATTTCATTCAATCAATGAAGATTGCAAGATAGTCTATGTGTTAAAGCCTTATTTCGCTGATGAACAACTTTTCTCAGGCAGGTGTAATCTAAAATTTTTGTAGAATCAAGAAGGGGGTCTCTTCGGGGCTAGATTCTTGAATCTGATTGTAAAGTTCAGAGTCAGATTTCCACTAAAATGTGTTCCTAAGCACGAGGTTTCTTGTTTGTACTTGGCTATGATTGAGGAGATTCCACAGCAGAGCAAATTAACAGCTTAGGCCAAACCCCAAAAGCTCTGGTTTGGAGTAGAAGGCAAATTTGGACTTTCAAGATTAATATTCCAACTCTTGATGCACCAATATCAACAAGTAAGGTATCAATCTTCAAGTTAACTATCTAAGAGTACTTCAAAACTTATCAGGGGTCGATTCAACTTAAATTCTTATCGCTAGCCCCAATTAAATCTGTTACCTTTTTTTTGGGACACCCGGTATTACAAAATCTGCCCTTGTTCTATTGTGCATATTCGAAAATTCTACAAAATGTAGCATACTATCGTTCGATTCTGATTTTTTTCAGAATAGCTACAAGGTCTATTGTACTATAGGGAGAATATCTTTAACGCACTCCCTGACGGGCTATATCAAAACGGAAAAACAAAAAATAAAGCATACAGACTTGCTCAAAGTTCATTACTCATTGGTACTATCTCCTTTGCGAAGTAAGGGAAAAGGTCTATTGTCGAAAATTAACTAGAAACATAAAATTAGATTGCAATGATCTAGCGTAGCTTTTTCGATCAGACTTGGTAACGTTGTAGATCAACAACCTAGATAAAGATCAAGCGAACGAAAATCAAAAATTCTTAGAGTAGTTTTCAAGATAAATCCACTTTTCTGAATGAATAAAAAGATTTGAAAAATTATTTGGAAGCCAGAGTTTGCAGAAACATTGTGATTTATATATCTTTAGAATGCCAAGACTATGCAAAACAACGTCCTTTTACCACTTTCGATATACCAAATGGTATTAGAGAAATTAACTGTTTTCTGACGAGGAGAGTGGCTTTGCAAAACGGCAACTCGGTGCTCACTAGAGCGGAAAGCAGAGTTACCTTAAGGTGTGCAGCACAAAATATCATATTTCACACATTATTTGCTGGAGTCTTGACTCTACTGAGCGTGATTTGATTGCATGCACATTTTCCCAATGATTTGTTCGCAGGCAAGAATATTTTCAAAAAGGCCTGTACATGCGTCCTTGACAAAGCTCTTACATTCATATGAAATTGCAACGGATTTAATAATCCGTCTGGATGAGAGCTTACCTTGTTTCTGTCAAGTTTCGCTGCAATCTTTTTATAATATTTCTATACTGATTTTCTGATGCCATGTAATTATTCCTGAAAATGATTGAATGAAGTTATATGAATGCGAATAGTAGGTGTTATCCATGATGGGGACCAGATGACCTTGTGTCTTTCCTCGCCATGAATGACACATGTAAATACAGTAGTGTTTCTGTTTATTTAGGATTAGGTTTTCTTGTTATATGGAAAAAATATGAATATCATATATTCCTATTCGTACCTGGTAATAAAAACTTGCACCTTCAGAAAATCATCAAAATCTTACAATACAGTAAAAACCCGCACATAAGAACCTTCATCTATTAAGAACCTAAAGCCTGAATTAATGTAGTTTGTACCCAATAAATAAGAACCATTTCAGGCTAATATCTTAACCAGGTTCTTAATAAAGCGTGTCATTCATTCATTGGGAAATAAATGCAACTTTCTTGCCATGTAACCTCCTTCATGGACTCCAAAAAATGACTTACAGAGCTGTGATAGGCAGGGCCTGCAGGGGTAAACTCGGTAAGCTTGGATTGAAGTGGATAGGGCCAAGAATGTAAATAAATTTGTCTCAGATTTAGATTCGCATATTTCCCTGTGTTAAGAACCTATACCCTGATTACTGGATATGCCTGTTGCATAAGAACCTAAACAGGCCGAGTTCAAAATCTTAGGTTCTTATATGCGGGTTTTTACTGTATCACCGATCATTAAAATTTAGGCTGCGTTCACACCATGCCGGCACATTTTGAAACGGTGAAAAATGTGGGCACGATACCAGCAAAATGTCGTTTTCAAAATGTGCAGGTCAGAGCTCCGTTTTCAAAATCTACCGTTTTCAAAGCCTGCCGGCAAAATATGTGCTGTTTTCGTGTAAACAGGTGATATAAAGATTTGGAACCTATGCTTACAATAGGATATATTTTTATTTTGTCTCTTGCATAAATAACCTTATAACTCCGTCGTTATAATCTTATAACCGTCCAAATTAACAAGAAGTACTAACACTTAAGATTATTAATTCTAAAATTCAGGAAGTAAGGGCCTACGAGCTTGCCCGAAGTCTGTAGGAGAGACACTTTTCATCTCGTGTTCATATGGCGAAACTCCCGCCCACTTGGCGAGACAGAAACTGGCCACGTTCAGAAATTTTCAGCAATTTTCAGATCAGCAGCGCATGCAACATAGACGTTTTTGTCTCGGCAGCCGGGATGGAGTGTTTTGGGAAAATCTTTATCCCGCCTACTGATATTTCTCACTTGCTTCAGTGAGATCTCGCTAAGGGGGACAGCCCGCCCGCTCATTCGAACAGACAAGGAATTTTTTATTTGGAATTAGGGATGAGATGACATATTGGCAAAGTGCTTCAGCCGGCTAAGCAGGCAGGCTCGCCTCAATATGAACAGGCTCTGAGGTAGAAATGCATCAACTTACTGATTTTGTTCCAATTCTTTTACTTTTTCTTGTGAAGCAATATAAATTTGTTCATATCTTTCCTGGAATAGATGTAAAGCATTTTCAACATGAGTCACAATAGAGTATACGAACGTTCTAACAGTTGCCGGAGAAAATTCAAGAAATTTATATCGTATACTTATCAGTGACCGCCGCAGTTTATAGAAGTTTATTCAAAATTACTTTGCACATAATCCGAGCACAGTTTTTCAGGAGAAGCTTTTATAGAATAAGAAATGATCGAATGATAGATGGATTTTGTAGGAAGGGACTATATTTCTCTTGCAAACGACAGAAAGATATGTGTGACAGCTGTAAGATACTACCGAATACGCCAAAACAGTTCAGGCGTTTAATAACAATTTGTGGTATCAAGTGAACGGGATGGATAATGATAATGATAATGATAATTGCCCCGCACCGAAGCGGGGCTTAGTAGTACTTCGTGCGTAGATAATATACGGGGAGAGCATCTCAATATTTTCGCTTTTCCTGTTTTATTTTTCGTCTTTCTGGTAAAACCGGTTTTCTATCTACTTGGAAAAGAGGCTGTGATCACGAGTTTGACAAAATGGCGGATAGCGGTAAGCAAACTGAAGTTGTTAGTGGTTCGAATATGTGCAAATTGTCAGCAGAAAGGATAAGAAGAAATAGATATGAGCTTGATTTCATTTCATTTGAAGCTAAATATCATGCTGATCATAGTGGTACTGGTACTAATACTTTAGAACGCCTCGACATTTAGGCTAGGCCAAACAACACAACACATGCAAAATGCAACAAAGTGATGATAATCAAACTTTAGGCCAGGTGGGGGCGGGGCATTTAGTATTTACTATTGCTAGTTTATAAATACATAGGAAATACTTGGTCAGCTTGCAAAGAAGCTGCTATCATTCAAGGTCCTGCTTGGAATTAATCAAAATCTGTCTGACAGCTGGAAGACCAAAGTATTTTGCAATTTTTCTAATTTTTCAGCACTGAGAATATTGTTAGAATTTGACTTCATGAAAATATATTGATAAGTTGCCTTAAAAGGGAACTTCAACTTCAACCCTGGATCAAATCGTGCAAAATCTCTTCCTTACAAGCTATCGTTTTATACCAATTTTTCGTTGTCAGTACTTTTCATTCTAATAACATTGTAAGTAGGTTTTGTCACAGTCCCCTGAAAAGCAGTCTACGGGGCTACCATGCTAGAAGAGTTTAACTTAACGAAGTTAAATTATTGAATGAATGAATAAATGAAAGAATGAATGAATGATAAAGGAATTTCAAAATAAATATAGGTTTTTGTGACGACCCCTTGGAAAGCAGCCCTTCTTGGTGGATGGGGATACGAACTAAAATAATTTAAATGGATGGATGGATGGATGGATGGATGGATGGATGGATGGATGGATGGATGGATGGATGGATGGATGGATGGATGGATGGATGGATGGATGGATGGATGGATGGATGGATGGATGAGTTTAAATTGACAAAATAACGTAAATCATAAGCTAACGACGTTAAAAAGAAATACATTTCACTTACCAGTTCTTGCTTCAGAGTGAAAACAGCTTTTTGGTTTGATTTGCGGAGAGGAATCTATATACAATGAAATATAGGATTAAACTATGGTACAAATTTGAGTTAGGAAGCAAAATTGAATGTCAAAATACTCCAGTCATATGTGTGAGAAGCTCTAAGTGCTCATTCTCCTTAGAATGTCTTTAGTTCCTCCCTTGGATGCTCACAAATCTTATCCTCATGATTTGACAGAATATTTTGCACAGAGGAGGTCAATTTAATTCTGGCAGTTGAATACAAGAACCATGAAAAAGAACCAGCAGTAAAAGGTTCGTTAAACCGATAGAATTTACTAAGGATTTGTTATTTAAGAGACAGACTATATAATTGGTTCTTTATATTGGAAGTTCGTCAAAAAGAAGGTTCGTTGTTTTGGGATTGGATTGGATTGGATTGGATTGTAACATATCTACAAAATACTGGGAGACCGAAAAACGTACTCCTGTTTAAAGGTGGCCTGAAGCGAAAATTTTTAGTGATGTAAATGAAGGGGATTTTTGAATGATAAAAACTCCCTTTTGTTCTCTAGTTATCCCCTAACTCGTAGGATTGGCTGATGAGGTCATTTTGTTTGCAAAATGTAGAGAAAACATGCAAGGTTGACAATGTTTTCATAATGTAAATCCATTCAGAGAATGCTATTCAATTGCCATGCCTTTCTAAACATCACGTTAATAATTCTCAAACGAAACAGTGCTACTCATTTGCATCAATTGCATCAAATTTCGCTTCAGGTCACCTTTAAAAATCACATAAACTCGATAATCAAGCATATGATAAAACCTTCTTTTTTATTTGTTTTGTAAAAGATGCAACAATATTTACAGATGGCAAAAGGTTTATTTTCAATGCTTAAAGGAATTGAATCAGCATAAGAAGGCAAGGTATACCATATCTGTCAGAATTTGCTGACTCATGGTTCTGGATGGCGCATCTGATTGGCTACCGTTCATGTGAAATGAAACTGATCACATGAAACGCATTATGCAAAAGCAGGTCCTTTTAGTTTGTTGGGAGTTATACTTGATCTTTCTCACATGGGTCACATGATACACGGCAAAGCAGGTCTATTTATCATGACCCAATGCCTTTAAAGGTTAAACACTTCGAAAAATTTGCTCCATAATCTTTTGAAGTTTCCAATGATATAGTGCGCTTTTTCTATCATTCATTATCAAAGTAACAGCTTTAGATAAGTACTTTTTGCAGCACGATTCGAAACTAGGCAGCCCTGAAAAGAGCTTAACTTGCTAATTTTTAAACCAATCACAAATTCAAGTATCGCTGGAAAAATAATCTGGTTCTTGATCTCCTTGTCAAAATAAAAAATCAAAAGATCGGCCATATAATCAAATTTTGGTGATTTCTCAACCGGGAGTACTTTTTGGAATATCCCGTATATAAAGAGCTGTATGTTGAGCAATCGATAGATGAGGATATCGAAAATTCCGCTCTAATTATCCAGTTGACATTTCAAGGAATTGCTTTAATATTCTAAGGGGCTTTAACTTAAAGTTGAGGCTGTGCGAAATTAGACAAATTCTTTATGCAAAAGATCAAACAAAATCTTTGCCGCTACAGTGGAAATCATGCCGGTAAACGATTCAGAAGAAACGTGTTCTGCTTATCGCAAAAAGCCGACAATTATCTGCAAATGTTTTTTAATGTAAACCCAAAACGTTTTTTGGTAATCTGTTAGGACCAAAAAATATGGCTTAGTCGAAAATCCGGCAGTCAACTGTGAAAGAAGATTAAGATACAAAACTGAGAAAGATAAAGGAAATGTTATGAACAGATTACAGGAGCAAATTCTGTGAAAAGTCTGGCAATGTCTCACTTAAGGTTACGGTAAACGTTTGCAGCACGAGATTTGGTTTTCTCTCCATAAAAGCCAAACTAGTAACGGAATCTAGTCAAACAATACATCATTCGATGCACAAGAATGTGGGAATTCTAACCATATCAAAATAATGGGCAACTAGATAATCCGGGTCAAGCAATCAGGGCTTAAAAAGCAATTGACCCATTTAAACAAAGGACTTGATACACATAGTGTGGTTTCATATTTGCTTTCAGCACGCGAGTGGCTTAATAGGTAAAAAAAAACTAGGATTAACATTTGAACCACATCGAACAACTTTGTGTGAAAAATAGTAGTTTCTTTCTTTTACTCAAGATTTCTCCCCTTTTCAAAATTTCTGTTACTTCCAAAGATGGTATCTTTGTGTTTCTCAACAGTTGGGCTGTTGAGATCTGAGGAAATCCGAAAATCGAAATGCTTGGCCTACAAACGTTGACCGTAACCTTAAATAAGGCTGTTTATCAATGATGGTATGATACCAACAACAACCGGGTGTCCCAAAAAAGTACTCCTGTTTGAAAATTTACGAAAATGTGATCACATGGCTAATCTTTAAATTTCTTTCATGGCAAAAAGATCAAAGATTGAATTATTTTCTCAGGCATGGCTTATCTTCTGATTAGTTTTTGAATTAGCAAGTTTAGTCTTATTTGGGGCTGTGTCTGGTTTTGACTTGAAGCATAATGTAAAAAGCGCTGATGATCACCAGATAAACGTCTTTTTGCATATGTACCACAAGCTTTTAGTGTAAAGCCCTTAGTTTTAGTGTTTTAGTTTAATAAAAAATCTCGGTTGGCCTTCTATCGGAGAACTGATCGATTGTGAGACTAGCAAGATGGTCTATAAATCTCTGAACAACCTTGCCCCAGATTACTTGAGAAACATACTTCTAAGTGTATCTGAAGCTACTAACTTTACTGTATCTGAAGCTACTAACTACTAGCTTTAGAGAGCGCGTGGCCGAGTGGTTAAGGCGACTGACTCGTAAACCAAAGGTCAGAACGGCCGAGGTTCGAATCCCGCGCTGGACAGTTTGATCGCTGTCCGTAACTCTAGCCCGGGTCGACCAGAGCCATGTGAGGGAAATCTGGTAGCTGCGGCGGGTTGATGGTAAAACATCCGTGGCCCCTGCTGGAAATAAGTCTCTCTCAGACTTTCGCAGGCTAGCCACGTTAAATATGATTACCTACCTACCTAACCGTCAGCTGAGGAACTCTAAAACGGGCCTTAGATTACCATTACTAAGAACATCAACTGGTCAGAAATCGTTTGCTTACAGAGGGGCTAAGGTCTGGAGTGACTTAGATAGTGGTGTCAAGGCGTCCTCATCGCTCTGCACTTTTCGAAGAAAATATAAAGCCAAACTTGGCCAAACTATGACTCATCTCGTTTTTCGGTCTTTTCTTTTTTGTCGAAGATTATTGTAAATAGGATTATATTACATATTTAGTTATCATTAAATGTTCTTTTAGCATGGCTCCCTGTAAAACAGTATTCAAATAACTGAGTGGATTACTATGGAAGAAAAAATTAAAATGAAAAATGAAATGAGTGTTGTCATAAATGATGGAAAGAAGCGCAAATTATCATTGTAGACTTGCAGGATGATAATAAATCTCAAAATTTAGGCTCTTAGACAAGATTAACGATGTTTCTTAATGAGAATAGCTCAGAGTAAGTCTTTTCAACAAGTTATTTTATACCCTAACAGCAAATTTAGACTTTTAGACCCCTTTGCGTCAATGCCATATGTCTTTGCAAAGTATTCTTATATACCGGGTGTCCCGAAATGATGTATTATCATTTGATTGCTTATATGTCCAGAACGGATGGACCTATTTTCAAAAACTGGTAAAACCACATCCAATATCTTGAAATAAAATAGAACAAAGTGTTTGAAAATCTGTTCATTGGTTATGGACATATAAGCAATCAAACAATAATACATCATTTTGGGACACCCGGTATGTAGATGTAGAAGGGGACCTTTTACAGGAAAACCAGGAGGTCATAGATAATTCCGTCATTCATACCTCTTTAGAAAGATTCTCTTGTAATATTGCCATCTCCGCTTTGAGATTGGAGTTTTCTTGTTTGATTTTGTTGAGGAGTTGCAGCTCTTTTTGTTTCTGTCAAATATAAAAAGGCGGTTTTAAGAATAAAAGTAAAGTAAACATTCTGAGTTTTTGGATCATATTGAAACCACGCTAAAGCACTACTCTCGTTCGTTTGGCTTTTCGTCTTCCCACTGTACCTACTGGGTGAATCAGTAAAAAAACCCGTTGTTTGGAAAAATTCTGCCCACTTTTTTTTCAGTAATTTATTTTGAGTGGGCAGGAAGTATTTCTACCTACTTAAAGCTAATTTGAGCCCACTGTGCATGCCGCATCCAGGCACGGGACCCCTAGTTTAACGTCCCTTCCGACGGACGGCGAGGTGAGTTGCGAAGTCAAGCCTTCGAGGTCACCCATCCGGAGTTTGACCTCACTCGACCGAGCTTAACTTCAGTCTCCTGACGGAAACTGATTAACCACGCTCGGCCACTCATTCCCTGAATGTCAAAGCAATAGTATTGAAAACTATCTTGTTTTATTCCCGATGAACACGCAGTAATTCTGAAAATAATCCAGATATCAAAATTTAAAAACAATCAAGATAGAATTATGATAACTAATATTTAACAGGTTAACTTGGTCAGAAGTAAAACTATGTGTTATCATTCAATGACCTGTAACCGTACCTGATAATAATCGTTGAGGTTAAAATGAAGGAAAAAAGCAAGGTAAGAGTAAAAAAGTACAACTAAAGACCTAAAGTATAAACATTCAATGCTGTCAAAAGCGGTTTTCATGGAAATCTAAAGAAACTTCGCTAGTTTTAGCTTCTTCTTGAATCTTTGGATGGATATTTCATCGCGCGTTGTTTCTTCAAGTCTGTTGAAAATGCGGGCTCCCTGGTAGACAAATGACTTTGTGCCAGTTTCAGTGAGCATCTTCGGCAAGACAACATAGGAACTATTGCCTCTGGTGTTTATTTCATGCGGACATCTTTTGAGATAACCATTCAGATCCTCTGGTAGTAGATTATGCAATGATTTAAACACATCTATTGCCACCCTTGTGTTTCGTATTTTTTCAACACTGTCCCACTATACCAAAGTACCTGAAATTTCTTCCAGCAATTAAATCAAATGAAAGATGAATAAACCATTTTTGCAATAATTTCAAAGATTTGACACACATGTTCCTTATATGAAGCAAATGATAACTCGACTTCCCCATACACAATTTCTAACTGACACAGCAGGAATGCTCTACACGTAAACAAGAGCAGATTTTGTAATACAATAGCATGAGTTGCTTTTGTTGAAACCTCAATTCAAAGCGATTAGCGATCACAGACAAAGGAAATTCTCTCAACCAGTAATTCAAAACAAACAAAGCCGCAAAAGTTTCTCGGAAACCCAGGTAGCTAGCGCGCTCGTTGTGCATTCCAGAAATCATTTCTAAGTGCAAACATGAGCATAGATCGAAAGAAGGAGGATATATCTACACATCTGCCGCGGGCATTTTATTTCTTTGGTCCAGAAACTGAGCAGTAAATGTTTTGATAACACCCAAAAAAATAAGAGAATTGAATCGCCTCCTAAACGGCTTTTGAACCAAACAAATAAAATGCCTGCGGCAGATGTGTAGATGCATCCTTCTTCTTTCGATCTAAGCTCATGTTTGCCCTTAAAAACAGTTTCTGGAATGCACAACGAGCGAGCTAGCTACCTGGGTTTCAAAGAAACTTTTTGCGGCTTTGTTTGTTTTGAATTGCTGGTTGAGAGAGTTTCCTTTGTCTGCAATCGCTAATCGCTTAGAATTGAGGTGTCAAATAAAGCAATTCATGCTATTGTATTACAAAATCTGCCCTTGTTCTGCACGTACCTTATTTATTTTCTCCATTTTTGAAATAAGTATTTTCGATCTTGCCTTGTACTTGGTATTGCTTTGAGTGGCAGTTTTGAGCTGAAGGAAAACACAGGGCAAAGTCAGATAAATGACATATTAATGACTACTACAGCCAAAAAGAGATGCAAAAAGTCCTTGACCTTCCTCCAAACCTGGATTTCAAGGTCTCAATTTTCCTCAATTTAAATTTTTAATGATAACCCATCAAATATTTATATATATCAATGACAAAAAAGGTTTCCATTTATCTTCCTGTGATGCATCAGTACCATAACGTGGCTTCAAAAATATGGCACAAAATTTAGAAAGAGAAATTCAAGAAATGGTTCGCACTCCCAGAAAAATATTAACCTCAAACAATTTTTGGACCATGTTTTGAATAATATCAGTGAATCGTTCAGTGGCATGGCCAGGGTAAAAGAACTGGGGTTATTGAAAAGAAGGAATCTACAAGTGAGGCCTCCAAGAAATTTTTTGAGGACAAGCTTCTACTTTGGCTTAGAATGCCTTTCCTGATCCAATGTTTGCCAGTACTAAAATGTAACCTTCCACACTTTTGTGACAGTTTTCTTTCAGTCACCATCTCCAGGAAAATTTTGAGTAAACACTCCTTAGTTTGGCTCAGAATGCCTCTCTCGATCCAATATTTGACAGTGCCAAAATTTAGACCAAGCCCAGATTTAGTCTTTTTTCACAAACCTTCCTCAATTTTTGCGCAAACCATCCTCCAAACAGGTTTGTAGGTTTGTAGGGTTTTTGCGTCTCTGCAGTCAAATGCTAATGGTCACATTTCTGCTCTGGTTAAACATTACAGTTGAGTGGTAATTAGTTTAGATCTCTTCTTGGAACAAATGCTTGTGAAAAACTATTTAAGTCCTTCGTCCAAGACAAGAAAGAAACCAGAGAAAGATTATGGCCCAGAGGTAAATAGGAAAATACAACGTGCTGTTTGCAGACAAAAAATGTCAATGAATACATGATGCCCCACAAAACGGAAAAAACGCATTCTTTCAAGAACCAGTGGTCAGAAGGCGCTATAGTTTCATTTTCACGTTTTCCAGTATGATTTTCAGCGATTTTTTCCATAGTCGGCTATCGCGTGGCGGGGAAAATTCTGTACACTGGTGACAAAATATTTCTTGGAGGGCAAATATCAGAACGATTGAAAAAAAGCTACAGAGTTTGAATAATGAGGAAATGGCTATCATACTTGCGCTTGCAAACTTTCAATTTCTTCCATTGCCTTTTTGCTGATTGATTCCTGATCCCTAGAGGAAATAAAATATGGTAAATCGTTAAGAAATTGAAAAATTTTAAAACAAGGGTCATCCATCTTAAGGAATATTCAGAATTGCCCACTTATCATGAATAAAAATATCACATATTCTGAAATATTGTTCGATGTTTTCCCCTGAACAATCTTTCATACAAATCATCAAATGATCTTGAAGAGATGCAGAAGCAAACTAGATGGAAGTCTGATGCGAGCAAAGCGAGCAGAAACTCTTTGATGTCGACTTTTCAGATTGGCTTAGAATCGCTCAGATGTCATTAATATATTTGCGGCAAAGCCGCATCATATTTGAATTGAATTAGAGAATGGCGATGTCCAGATGTCTAGATTTTTAACCAACCTTGATTATGTCTAAAAAACGAGTCTTTTCGCTGCAAGGCTGCAACGGAAACAGTCGCAAAATCATCCTAAAGAATGGAAAAACTTACTTGAACCTTGCGGCCAGATTCTCAGATAACTGAGAGACTTTGTTATAGTTCTTTGTCATTTCGTCCATCTTCTCCTGAAAAAGAAACATTCACAATGTTGGACTTTAGAAAAGCTACGAATCTAGAAAGGCGTCAAATGTTTAAAAATATTGCACACTTGGTCAATTCACCATCTTTTTGCTTTAAAGGGGCTGTACAACGCGTCCTCTCTGCGTGGCTCTGCGTGTCAAATCATCCAATGTGTTTAGGCTAAAGGGGCTGTACTACCCGTCCTCTCTGCGTGGCTCTGCGTGTCAAAGTATCGAATGTGTTTAGGCTAAAGGGGCTGTACAACCCGTACTCTCTGCGTGGCTCTGCGTGTAAAATCATCGAATGTGTTTAGGCTAAACATAACATAGCCAATGGCGATTTTGCACAGAGAATAGCAATCCAAAGTATCTGCGATAATCCTGGTAATTGAAACTTTGGTGGAGGTTGATTTTTTTCTAATTCCAAATATTTGAAAGTTTTAATGGATATCAAAAGTTCCATCACATTTCGTAGACATAGGCAAGAAAACATTGCAATGAAACTTACATAGACGCTGTGATGAAACGAACCACTATTAAAAACCCAAGGCCTTGGTCAAATTCGGGTTGTTGTCTCGTACTTTCTGATTGTTTACAAAAATCTTGTATAGCCCTTTAATGGCCTTAAAGGAACCTTGGGGTACTTTGCTATAACTCTTTTTCAGTAATTAATTTCTAATGGGCTGAAAGGATTTCTAGCTATTTAAAGCTGATTTAGGCCCATCATGCATGCCGCATCCAGGCATGGGACCCCTAGTTTAACGTCCCTTCCGAAGGACGACGAGGTGAGTTGTGAGGTTAGGCCTCCAGCTACTCGCCTTTTGGAACTTTGTCATCTTGATTATTTTCAGAATTATAGCGTTTTCCTACATTTCAACCAGTTTTGCGGTTGTAAGGTCATCAAATGTTTTTATTTATTGCTCTTTCTTGACAGAATTCATGAAAAATTTTGAAAAAATTAAATCATTGTAAATAAAAATAAATAAAGGAAACACAACACAAAAACCATAGCTTATTAAGGTCAATAATAGTTTTCTTCAGTGATTTGATTTAAGTGGGCTGGGAAGATTTCTAGCTATTCAAAGCTAATTTAAGCCCACTATGCATGCCACATACAGGCATGTGACCCTAGTTTAACGTCCCTTCCTCCGAAGGTGCAATCCACTGACTCTGCAGCCAGAACGATCAGACAGACGGATAGGGTTCGATCCTAGGTAGAGCCCCATCGCTTGAGCGTCATGACGAGGGGTCGCGGACTCGACTAGGTCTTATTTACTTCAGCGATCCCGGTGCTTGGCGCTAAAAACCTGCAAATTCATCTTCACCTTCACCCTCACCCTCACCTTAACCTTCACCTTATTTAAAAGATTTCGTTGTGCCAAAAGCTAACCGATCGATTTGGATAGTCCCTATGCTGCATTTCATACCTGAAAATCTTGTTGTTCTTCTCCCTTGGCCAATGCAAGGTTTGCACACGCTTCATTCCTTTTCGCCAGTTTATCTTCCAACGTTTTGCACATTTCAACAATATTGACTTGCTCAGCATTTTTCCTCTCTAGATTTGTTTCAAGTTGTAAAATTCGTGACTTCTGTCTTTCGTTTTCATCATGAAGCCTTTCCAGTTCATTCTCTAGTTTACAGGAATCAGAACATGTCTTGAAGTTCTCTGCATTTGCCTGTGAATGGGATAATATGGGTGGGGTGAATCGAAAAAATGTTTAGTCGTTCGAAAGCTTGTAGCTCTCAAACCATTGATTAGATCCCTATAAACTGATCATACCTGTGTAGCTAACATATCAACTTAGATAAGAACATTTCGTTTGTGAAAATCGGTTGCATCGTTCTAAAATTACAAGCGATTGTATAAAAACCACTGCACCTTAAATCCTTCAAATCATGCCTGAAATCCTTGATCAAATTTATTAGCAATCCACCCTCATGATAACAGAAAATAGACAAAAAAATTGGCTGCATCTCGGACTGAATGACAGCTCCAAACCAATACAACTACGCAGCAGGGTCTATACACCTGGTAAACTGTATGAAAGAAGTTCGGATGCAAAAAAGACAAGATATTTAGCACACTAAGGCCTTTCTGACTTGTGTCTTCATCAGAGTGTGACTTACAAAACTGTCAACACAAGTCAGAAAGGCCACAGTGTGCTAAATATATATATATATCTACTATTGTTTTTGAGGGAAATTATTTGTTTGAAATAATTTATTTCAATGCACCCATTTTTTTTTTATAAGAAACCGCTTATAAGAAACGGTAGGCTCAATTTTTCGAAAGTTAAGAAACAACCCTACCTGGATTTAAAAAGCTAAGAAACTTAATAATAATAATAATAATGGTAATAATAATACATCTATTTAAAGTTGGCTAGAGGAATAGTTTATAAACTAATAAAGGCCAACTGGTGTTACCTATTTACAATGTTCTGTTTTATTTACATATCATACAATTACAATTGGATCCCGTCCAATCTTTAATGCTGTTTTTTAATTGACTGTCGCTTTTTGCAGATTTTATCGTGTCAGCGAGAGTGTTCCAAAGTATGCTTCCTCTAAATGACAAAGAATCATTCCCGTATCTCAGAGTCCTCGTATTTGGAAGTTAGACGAGATCCTTTACTCTAAGATTATAATTTATGGGTTTACGTTTTAAGAGGTCCCATAAGAAGGAGGGATTGCCAGAGGTTAAGCATTTGTAGACCTCAAGCATTAGCTTTTGCAAGTTTCTTGTATGTATTGTGCATTCGCCTCTCTTATGAAGGAGCTCTTCAAACGTAGACCCATAGTCATCTAGCAGCATCTAGTAGAAATACCTTTTCGAGGGAACCTTTGAGGATCATGAGCTCATTCTCGTAGATTTCCTTTTCCTTTGTAACGATATTTAGTTTGGTTTCAGCATCGTTTAACTTGCTTTCTGTTTTCCATAGTTTCTTCTTGAGACCATCATCATTTGCTAGACAGTTCTCTTGTTGTCTACGCCAATCACACACTCTCTTCTTCGCTTCCTCTAAGCATTTTTTGAATACAAAGATGGATGATTGGTCGCCGGAAGGTAGTGAGATCTGAAAAGAAAGATGTAAAATTTACTTTTTATTTATGGAAAATGTAATACGGAATATATGAAGGTGTTGTGGCGCAGTGGTGTAATCCTCTGACATTGCAGCCAGAACAGTCAGGCGAACAGGGTTCGATCCCAGGTAGAGCCCCACCACTTGAGCGTCATGACAAGGGGTCGCGGACTCGATTAGGCCTATTCTACTTCTGCGATCCCAGCGCTTGGCGCTAAAAACCGCAACTTCACCTTCACCTTCACCAATTTGCCAGCCAAACAAACACTGTAGAGGACACCATAACATATAACGACGCAACATAACATGACATGACATAAAATAACTTATGAAATAGCAAATAATAGCATAGCACAACATAATGCAGCGTAACGTAAAGTAACATAACCTAATGTAACAAAACATAAATTAGCATGAAATAACTCAACATAATATAACATAACATAACGTAAAATAGCAAATAAAGACATAACACAATGCAACATAATGTAATGTAACATAACATGTGTATCGTAACATAATGTAACAACATAAATTTGCATAAAATAACTTAACATAATGCAACGTAATGTAACATAGAACAACTTACCATAACATAACATAGCATAACATAGCAACGTACCGTAGCGTAACATAATACAACATAGCGCAACGTAACAAAAGATAACAGAGACAATACGTAACGTAGCACAACACAAAGTACCAGAACATGACATAATGAAAGGTAACGTAACGTAACGTAACATAACATAGCGTAACGTAACATAACACAACAAAAAGTATCTGAACATAACATAAATACGGTAACGTAGCGTAACATAGCGTAACGTTACATGAACATTGTGAAATAGGGTAGCATAAAAGGTTAAGTTCGACAATATTATGTCAGAATTATGCAACGCAGTTATGAATACGAACGTCGATATTGTTATTCCTTAAATCCTATATTCTAAGCGAGATCATAAAGTGTACTCTCTATTTCAAGCGTTATGGCAAGTTATAACTTCATATTTTATTCAAATAACTCATGTATCATTAAAGGGGCTCCGTCTTCAAAATGTAAACAAAACGATGGTTTTTGCAGTTTTTTGAAAGGTGATATCACACAGGATTTTCGTACTTTTTTCAAAATGAAAGTTGCTGTTTGGGCATTAATCATTGTATTTCACGTAGGAACAATCCAAACATTCATATCTTCTACGATTGCTCGGATATAAGTGGATTTTTAACGGTCACTTTTTGTTGGCTTGGGTGAAGCCACCAAACAAACTGCAGAGAACAATGGATGAACAATGGATAATCTGCGACACGTGCGAGTTTACTGTTTGACGACGGAGCCCTGTACAGCATAAAACCGGTTTGAATGCGCATAATATCAACTGACTTTAAATTCTAAATTCAAAGCCAGATTTCGATTTCTACTCTCTAGTTCAAACGTTATCTCACGTTCCACTCTTATTTACGTAAATCATAAACTTTGACGAAGAAAACTTCTCTCTGAACACTTCCTCACCTCATCAAATTGATCCATATTCGATAGCGCCCACCGTCACCTGCACCCCAAGCAAACATCCAAGATATGTCTACTTTCTTAGCTCAGAACCTTGTTCGATTCTTTCTAATGAAATGTCGAGCCGTTGACGTAGGAGAAATGATTATGACGTCATGAATTAATAAATCAAGAGTCTGATAAACACTTCCAATTATCTCTTCTGACAGATCTTTTCACAGAGGGGGCTGGGACGACGCGCTACTTTTCTGAAAGACAGTAGATACGTAGATTTATCACGATGCGTCCCAGTTTTCGCTCGCAATTACGTTAACTATTTTACCTACTTATCTATTGAACTGAGTTGGTTTACCTGCTTATTTATTGAATTGAATTGCTCGCTCAAACAGGTTGGTTTTGATAGAGCGAAGAGGTTCAGATTAAAAATATAAAAAAGGAGCGAAATTTACAACGAATTGTAATCAGTCTAGCAGATGCGTTGCAAGAGGGAATCCTCTTCGCGATGCAAACAACCAAACACATGGCTGGAATGAAACAGCTTGGCAGGGAAGTACCGTAAAAGCTCTATTTAGGCCCCATCTATTATCAAGACCCTTCCTCTGAGCCAAAACTTTAACCCCCCCCCCTCTCCCATTTATATCAAATTCAAGAGGCTACCAAAGATATTCCATTTATTTAGCAAAACAAATTTGTGTGTTAATTTTGATTTGGTTTGGGATAAAACTGAAAAAATTTCAAAGGTCAAACAGCATTTTCTTATGGTGGAGCAAAATTGAGCAAAGCAAGGAAACCAAATTGGCACCGTCCCTGACTGTCTTTAAAAATTCATATGAGAGATAATTATTCTATTTTTCTATTTAGTTTTGTTATGCTCGATCCCACAAGTATATTGTATAAGCTATATCAAAATGTTGCATATAAAATGTAATGTTCTTTATTTTAGGCTTTTCTTGTTTGCACAGGTCAATTTTTAAAACAGTTATTTATTGCTGAAATCTGTAATTTGTATAAATATTTGAAAATGAAATGAAAAGTTTAGTTGATACCCAAAAGGCTGCCGTACTTTTTGTAATCGTTTTCTATGTTCGTGAGCAATGAATGGAAATATAAGTAAAATTTAGTTTACAAAAAATCCGTCACTTTGAAATGGGCGAAAAGTGGCCTGAAACCGTCGACCAAAATTATAAGACCTGATCAAAACATAGCATAGACTTGCTCCAAGTCTATTTCTTTTTTCGTCAGTGGTAGTTGATAGTTGGTAAATGCGAAATATAGAGGAACGCGAAGGAGCATGCGACGGGGGTAAAGGAACGAAAGGAAGGAGGGAGAGGAAATATTTCCTCTCCCTCCTTCCTACCCCCGGCCGGCCTCGTTTTCAATCATCCGCATGCTCCTTCGCATTTACTAACGAAGAATCACTGACGAAAAAAGAGGAATCACTGACGAAACATAAGATCTTTTTGGATGATTACAAAAGTCTGTTCTGAGCTAAGCAAGCATAGGAATATCTGAATATTGATTTCTTCATAACCCCAAATGATCGTCGATGCTGTTTTAGCTACATACAGTCAGAGAGATGAGTGTTGCTGCTAAAGTCACCTTCGTCAACAGAAAATCAAGCGCCTTGTATAAGGACAAGAATCGCCTGAAAAGCAATATTTTGATCTTTATGTCAAACGAGGATATGATACGCAAAAAATCAAAAGTCATTACCCCTAGTTTGCTTAGTCTCTGCATGAAACTATTGGTGCATCTGTATCAAATTAGATGTCATGTCAGATTTACGATAACGCAAAATTACTTATGTTTATGCAGAACCCTGCAGAACGTTTCTATTCGTGGGCATCTAGTTTGAGAAAAGCATTGACGAAAATAACCTATGTGCAGAATCATATGCATGAAGATGTTTTGGTTTAGTGTGATCGCGTCCCTTCCCCCAGTTAATGGCGCCGTTGTTTGCTTAGATCCTGCATCTTTCCTCACAACTTCACCTGCGATGATTGCATCCGTTGCTGTGTAGGAGGGGGGTCCTTCTACCTTTGGTGATACTGCGAATGCTAGCCTCTGTGCAGGCTGCCGGTTACATCATCCCCTAAAAAAAAAGAAATAGTCTTGGAGCAAGTCTAAACATAGCACAAAAGAATCGCAAATATCAAATACAACAGGTTGTATTTAGACGATAGGTGCATTTCGAAATGAATGAATCTTCATAAATCCAAGTTTACCCAGCACAGTATGTTCACGTGTTCAAAACAAGAAATCACGTGTTAAACAGATACCACAATAAGTAAAAACATGACCTTCTCGCATCAATCTTTCCACGAAAAATGCACTTTGCCCCTCGCCATGTGCTTCGACATGTATTGCAAAACTCCAGGTATTTAACCTCAAAACTCGTGATCAGACAATGATTAGACAAAGATCTGCACGCAAATCCTGCACTTACAGACGCAGTCACACTACGCGCTGTTATAAGTTAGGTACTGTAACTCACTCAACAGCAAAGAACTGAACGTGTGTTGGCTTTGTCTTTGGTGTGTGGAATACTAGGCCATCAGCATGCAACTACCAACGATAAATAGGGCATTACTGCCTGCTAAAGCAGCCTATTTTTTCTTCTACTTCTCCTACTCCAGTGTAACGCCGTATATCACCGTATTCATGACAGCGTATGGCCTAAACGCAGAAGAAGCTGGGTTCGTTCTTGGTGCAAGGTTATTCGCTCAATTCTTCAGTGGACCGTTATGGGGCGGTATTGCAGACAAGACACGCAAGCACAAGTTTGTGCTTCTCTTCCAAATAGCCATCAGCAGTATTTTGACTTTTGCAGCTCCGTGGATGCCCATGGTGCTACCAGAAGGCAGCAGACCGAGTGTTTGTCATGACACGCTTCTTGCTCCTCAAACAAACGGAAGTTTGCTGATGACCACAGGGCTGCCAGTTTTCTCGACAATGACACCCTCTTTTGTGCCCTTTACTGCAATTTCCAAGAATCCAATCAACACTCGCTTATTATTTACGGAAGACAAGAATGCGGAAGCAAATATGACAACAAAGGCAATCATTGTAACAAGTGGGTTGTCTATCAACAACAGATCTGCGAATCTATCACCCACAAACTCTACCTACACAGTCACTGTCCCTCCAGCCTCAACCGCTTACAAAAACAGTTCAAAAAAGAATACAGGTAAAAGCGAAATTAGTTCCATTTGTGCACGACCTGATACTAATAAACTGTTTATTCTCATGATAATTTGGTTTGCATTGATAGGGGCATTTGATGGAGGCATACCCCTCCTGATTGACAACGCGGTTCTTGATACAATTGAAAGAGAAGGAAAGTCTGATTTTGGGAAACAAAGACTTTGGGGAGCAGTTGGATTTGGATTGGCAGCTTTCGCATCAGGAGTTGGGATAGAGTTATCCGGCCAGAAGGGGCCTAACTATTTCACAATGTTTTACATTTTCCTTGGAAGTAATATATGTCTTGTTGTTTGTTGCTGTTTACTAAAAATGGGTGGACACCATTCTAAAGATGATCTGCTCACAAACGAAAGGAAAAAGAAACCCAATCTCATCAAGGGACTCGTAAAAACATTCAAGAGATTCAATGTAACATTTTTCTTCTTCACTGTTTTGGTCATGGGAATTGCAAATGGCTTGCTGTATGGGTTCATGTTTCTTTTCATCCAAGATCTGAAAGGTTCAAAAATCATCATGGGGTTGAGTATATTGGTTGCTTGCTCAACTGAAGTTATGATGTTCCCAGTTTCAAACAAGGTTATCCGATTTCTCAGAGGCAACTTACCTGCTATTACTCTTGGATTCGCATTGTACGTCTTCCGATTTGCTGGTTTCTCTCTCCTGCAAAATGCCTGGTACATCCTCTTGCTCCAGCTCTCCCACAGCATCTGTTTTGCATTGTTTTGGAATGCAGCTGTGTACCACACTGCCGATCTTGCCCCTGAAGGAATGCAAGCCACTCTCTTTGGAATCATGAATGGGGTCTTCTTTGGTTTTGCAGGTGCATTTTCAAGCATTGTAGGAGGAATCTTTTACAACCATTTTGGTGGCAGGAATATGTTCAGAGGATATGCTATCATATGTGCTGTTTGGACTCTGTTCTTGATCCTTCATATAATAGAGAGAAAAATGAAAGGTAAACTTGGAAACAAAAAAGATAGGGATGCTGCTAAAAAGGAGGCGGCAACGGAAATGGACGAAGATCCAACATCAGCAAACCTTCTATCTGCAAGAGCATAAATAGTAATAGAGGTATTGGCAGTAGAGAGATAGCCAAGGAGGATCAATGAGTGGCATTAAAGGCAATCTATCCCCTTGATGAATGAAATAAATCGATAAAGATCTCTATTGAATATTCCACAAATTTACGCTAATTTCCTTTATTCAATGAAGGCAGAATCATCCATGCGTAATTTTCATGGCCATGAAAATTATGCATGAATGACTTTGCTTTTTTTGGATGAAGCAAATTATTGAGGGGACAGTGTGCCTTTAACCCTCTCTGCTGCCAGAACCTCTGAATGGTATATCATGCCATCAAAGGTGGGGGCATTTCACCCCAAAAACTCTTAAGTACACCTTTGCAAAAATTTTTTGTCTTCAAAATACCCAACAAAAAATCCATAAGAATCTTTTTGTTCTGACAAAATCTTGTACGCTGTTTCGAATGAGTGAAATGCCCCTTGATCAAAGGGAACAGATAGAACTTGAAAATGATTCTAGGCAAATTTATAACCCGTGAATGAAATACAGGGTGTCCCAAAAAATTGTGCCTTATTTGTGTGGTTGCTGTGGAGGAGATGTATGTTCTAAAATATATGGTCCCATTCTTGATACAGTTGCATAGACTAGGCTTCAACTTAGAATTTAAAGGGCTGGGTCTCGTAACCGTAAACAAACATGTTATCTTTATAATCTATATTGTTGCGGGCACGCGCCCATTGTGTTCTGCACAGATTTTGGTGGATGGGGTGAATCCACAATAAAGTTACTTCTAAAAATCCATCAATATCGTTGCAATCTTACAACATATGGTTGTTTCGTTTATTTCTCTCTGAAGTTCAAGAGTTCATCTTCAAAATAGCACTTTCATTTTGAGAAAAATAGTGGGAAATCTCTGTGATATGGCCTGTTAAAAAAATTGCAAAATCGTCGTTTCGAAAGAAGTTTGTTTACTTTACGTTCACCTAGCCCCTTTAAGAAAGAATTTAAGCACAAGGAACCTTTCCTTCAAAATTTACTTGATTTTTAAATTGCTAGAGGAAGTGCTGTTTTTGAAGCAGCAACCACATATTTTGCCTTTCCTGTGCTTCATATCAGCAACCACTTGTTATACTGACTCAAACAAGGTATCAAACTTTAAGTTGAAGTCTTACCCATGCAACTGTGTAAACAAAAGGAAAATTGAAGTTAAACTCCTCCACAGCAGCCACACAAACAAGGCACATTTTTTGGGGCACCCTGTAGTAGAAAGATTATGGCAATTTTGCATGCAGCCTTGACACTCCTTGGCAAAAGTGTACGCCTTCATTAAGAAAAGGTCCACAGGCTGTGTGCAAGCTACACAAATTGATGAATGGGATGCCATTTAAAGTTTGCTTTTTTTAGTGTATGTTTTTATGCAATTTTTCTCTGTGAGTGTTCAATATAAAAATGACTGGCTTTGAAAAGGCATTAAGCTGAATTCACACTTGAAGCATCATTCTTGCTGCATTCCAGATGAAGCACAGAAATGTCACAAAGTTGGTTTCAATTCAACTTTGCTGCATGTCCCATATTGCACAAAAGTTACATCGCAGGTAACAGGGAAAATTAGTATAAAAGTAAGTACTGTACCTCCAGTTTTACTTTAGTGTTTGCCAAATTTGTCTGGATTAGATTAGGCCAACCACAACAATGTTTGTGATATAAACATTTCCACAACAGTGTTTGTGATATAAACAGTTCCACAACAATTATCAATTATTTGGCCAACCTTTATCTTATCTTCCACAAACTTGGCCAAAATTTGGCATCTATCAAAAGCATTTCAAAGTTTTGCTTTTTCTGTAAAGATTGTTACCATCTGCAGCATAAAAGTATGAGTTTTAAATTGCTTCTATGAAGAAACTTAGGTAAAATTTTGGTATTTTGGTTGGGTCTGCAGTGGTAAAATGGGTATACGCTGGTGTGAATGGGAAGTGTGGTTGGAAAATACTCCTTGCAAACGTTTGAATAAAGGAGGGTGTTTGAAAGGTTTTCACAAGATGGGATCAGATTTTGTCTTTTTCATTTTACCCCAAGCTTAGAAATTTTTTAATTGTGCGCCCTATTGTTTTGACCGTTGTTTTGAGGTGGCATTAAAACGTGATGCAATATTTAAGATTTACGGCAGATGGCGGGTTGGATAAATTTAAAGCCCAAAAAAAGATCTTTTCCTCCAAAAAGTAGAATTGACAAATATATTTTCACTCCTCGGAAAGTTAGACATATGTGCATTGAATGGTCAAGGTTTTATGTTACTTAGTGTATTAGCTGAAATCGCTTATATTAGTTCCTTGGTGTGCAGTAAAAGTTTGCAGCCTCATTTTTAAAGTATTGATTTTTAAAGTACTGAAAATCCTACCTGGTAGTATCCAGTGGAGGTGCAAAATTAACATGTGCCATTTTGATTTATTTACGTTTGATGAATGACATTTGGAGCCCAGGGGGGGGGGGGTACTCTGGTATATTCGGGATAGGGATGCTCAGGTTACTTTTTTGGGTCTAAATTTAGGCAAGGATTATTTTTTTGGGTCAATGATTTGGAAAGTTACTTTTTTGGGTTCAAGAAAATCTGGCTTACTTTTTTGGGTCTCAAATATGAGAAAAAGTAAAATAATTGAGAAAAACATAATTTACAAACAAAATTACAGTCAAGTAACAATACTAAAAAAAAACATAAATATCCAAACACTTTATGAGAAATCTATGCAGATTTAAGATACTGACTTCATAACTATTGGGTATGTAAGATCGGACAAATTATTTTTTTGGGTCTATTTTCATGCTAGAAATTATTTTTTTTGGGTTGATGCGTTGTACCCCAGCCTGAGCACCCCCATCCCAAATATACATGAGTACCCCCCCCTGGGATTTGGAGCCATTTAAAACAGCCCCACAAATCGAAGGTTGCAAAGTTTTATCTTATGATTTACACGAGGAAGCCTGTTGTCCCTCCTTTACCTCTCAAATTTCATTTTGGAGCACTGTTATTCGGCGTAAAGCAAGTAGCCTGTAGGGTCTATAGGTTTTTTACCTGTTTTCACCTTTTTTACAAAATGAATTTGGTGTGGGCCTAAATCTCCAGAAGACCCCTCATTTCACAGCTTTCCATACCTACCTATTCAGAAGTCAGGTGCTTGCTTCAAGCATTTTTCTATCATACATCTTGGGTATCTTTGGACTTCGTTCTTTTTCTTTCCGTGCTCTGTCTTTTCCTTGCGCCATAGCGCTGCACATTTCCCTCGCTCTCACTGAAATTTAGTTCTTGAATCTTGAAAGACGCGCTCATGAGGATTTGAACCCAGACTCCTTGTAAGACGCGATTAGGGCTCGGCTCCAAAATTTGTGGTTGGGAGATGGGATCCTCGTTGGGGGGAGGGGTAATTTAGTATATTTCAAAAACAGAAAATTTTGTCATGAGCGGTTTTCAAAAGATATCAAAGGGGGATATTTTGTTATAGCGGAGTACTTTTGTTTTTGGAATCGCTTCCAGGGATGGACCCTTTATTCTAAAAGAGAATCTGACTCCAACGATATTTTCATAAATTTTGTAGAATTTTCGAATGTGCACAATAGAAGCTCTAACGCCATCCAATTGACCATTTCTCATAAAAATGTGTAAAAATATTGATCAAGACTCATTTGCAGAATAGCTAAAAGTCTATTCTGGAGATGGGTAAAGACTGTTTTTGGTGCGCACACCCCGGTACACATTAAACTCAAATACCTACACCCTCCCACAGGATAGGATGAGACTTTTGTAAGGGGTTTTCATGATTCTAGATTTTATAACAAATTTACGACTGAAATGTGTCAGTGATATGTAAATGTATTTGATCATAATTTCTATTAACTATGATTTGATCAAAGATCAAATTTTACTCATTCGAATTTTTAAACATTGTTGTTATACTACATTGTTGTTATACTGCATTATATCCGAGAGCTGATTTTTAAAAGTGGAATCGAAGTGAGTTTTATGAGTTTTATGAGAGTATGAGTTTTACAGAAGTGAGTTTTCTCTTTGAGAATTTCTTTTATGATATTTTTATCGAGCATCAAAATGATTCGTGCAACTTTGTTTTTGTTTATGCACTTCGGCAATACTAAACGATGCATAATGCGAATTATTAGTTGCATATATTAATTTTTCTTCAGATTCCGAAGAAAATTTGTGAACACGGATTAGTGCTTGGTTGCACAGACCACTTTCCTTCTCAAGTGGTGTGGAACACAGGCTAAACGATGCAATGACCCCCCAATGATAGGCTGCGTGCAGACTCAACTATCCTAAAGTGTAGTTGAGTCTGCACGCAGGCTACCCAATGACCGCCGCCAGCCAAAATCAAGCACATGTTGTATAAACCATTGTTGTATGTTGTATGGCTTACTACCCTGGGTATTAGAGAGGCTGGTACCCAGGGTAATGGCGTACGAGCTTACCTCGAGTGGTCCAGTTTATACGCTGGCAAGTTTTATTTGCCTTCTTCTGGTCTTTTTTCTCATTATTTTCACTCATCGTTAGCTGATTTTTTCAAACAAGGTGCGAGCAGGCAAGGCTTTCATTTTGCGACTTTGCAAATCAAAGTTTCTGTTTTCAACCTTCGGCAAAAATCCTTTCATTTGTGATGGCCGTGACGTGATCGTGATACAAACACATAAAAATCTATAAAAATCCTTTTGTTCTGCAAGAATCTCTTACGCTTTTTGAAGAAGTGAAAATCCCTCGTGAAAAATGTTGAGATCCGAAGCAGCTCGCAGTGTCTCCACTGAGAACGGGGGTCGTGCTATCACTTTACTTCCCAAAAAAACTTTACCAGATTTGGACGCTCGATCCAAGCCTCCTTTCTAGGAAGGAACAAAGGTCAGGTCTGTTATTCCTTTATTCCCAGCCTCTTTCTTTTAGTTTTGCTTTGAAGAAAACAAGCAGCAAAGCAAGCAGATTTGATCAACATGAAAGAATTTCCAGCAATAAACAAGGTTTTATTGCCTCCAAAGGCGTCTTATTTCTTCTTCTTCTTTTCAGTCTCAAGTATTACTCCTTACATTGCAGTTTTCTTAAGATCTTATGGCCTAAATGCAGAGCAATTTGGCTACATCTTTGCTGGAAGGTTGTTCGCACAGTTCGTGAGCTCACCGATTTGGGGTGCCATAGGCGATTGCACTCGGCGGAGATACCGGGTAATTTTGCTTTTCCAAATATTTGTAGCAACTATACTGGCTTTTGCAGCACCTTGGGTGCCGCTCGTGATAAAAAATAACGCTGGTTCTAGCTGTCACGGTGTGTTCAATGCCAATAATGTCTTTGCAACATCCACTAGGCCCATTTTTTCGACAATGATCTCCCCAGTGTCATTGGCATTGACAAAGCCTCTCAACAATGCAAATACAATATCAACCTTGCATATGAAAAAGAAAACAGGTCTAAATGCCAGACCATCAACTCCAGCATTTGGCAAGAATGATTCAATGACGACAACCCCATTCACAAACAATACAACAAAAAAGAATAACAAAACTGAAGGCTGTTCACAACAAAATACTGATAGACTGTTCCTTGCAATGCTCGTGTTATTCATATTGATAGGAACGTTTGATGGAGGCATCCTTGTACTCATCGATAGATCTGTTATTGAAACAGTCTCAAAGTTTGAGAAATCTAATTTTGGTAAACAAAGGCTTTGGGGTGCAATTGGCTTCGGATTAGCATCAATGGCATCTGGTGTTGGGCTTGAACTGTCTGGGAAAAAGGGCCCCAGCTACTTTACCATGTTTTATATATTCCTTGGCAGCCAAGTTTGTTTGTTTGTTTCTTGTTGTTTCTTAAGATTGGATTTTGGCCAAGAGACAAATGAAGACCTTTCAGATAAGCAAGAAAGAACAAAGATTGAGTTCCTCAAAGATTTGATGACAATTTTCAAGAAGTTCCATGTGATATTTTTCTTCATGACACTTTTGGTTATGGGCATTGCTGACAGAATGCTATATTCATTCATGTTCTTATTCATTGAGGAAATAAATGGATCAAAAATCGTCATGGGTCTTAGTATTTTAGTTGCCTGTTTATCCGAAGGCTTGATGTTCCCATTCACACATTACATAATAAAACGTGTACATGGTAATTTATCTGCTATGATGCTGGCGTTTGCTGCATATGCAATAAGATTTGCTGGTTTTTCAGTTCTGCAAAACGCTTGGTATGTTCTCCTGCTGCAGCTTCTTCACAGTATCTGTTTTGCATTGTTTTGGTCTGCAATTGTGCAGCACACAGTGTCTCTTGCCCCCAAGGGAATGAAAGCAACACTACTTGGTTTGATGAATGGGGTTTTCTTTGGCATAGCAGGTGCAGTTTCATGCTTAGTGGGCGGAATAATTTACAACCATTTTGGAGGGAGGAAACTTTTCAGAGGATATGCCATAATCTGTGCTGTTTGGGCAGTGTTTCTGTTATTGCATATTATTGAGAGAAAGATACATGGAAAACTTCAACTAAAAGAAGGCCGAGATGAAACAGAAGCCAAAAATTTGGAAGGAATAGCCATGAATGATGCTCAAACATCAGAAAAATTGTTGCAGTAAGGGCTTTTTTGTATTAAGACCAACATATTGGCTTGGTCAGAGCATATGACTTTTTTAAGGAGTCTCAAGAATTCTTGAGAAATTTCAACAATTCTTCTAGGGATGTAGGAAGCATCTAAAACTTGGGGGGGCGGGCACAACACTTCAAGTGTTCCTTTCAAGCCATTAAATCAAACGAAAGATGCATTAACCATTTATGTGATCTTTGCCCAGGGGGAGGGCACTCAGCACATGCACATACTGGGAGGCAAGTCCGATATTTTTGGGTCAGGATATAACCGAATGTGATATTTTTGGGTCCAAATAAACTGAACTTATGTTTTTAATATTTTTGGGCATCAAATATTGTCAAAATGATATTTTTGGGTTCTTTAAAGGCAATCCTGGCCCCAATTTGCATTGTTTCAGGATCTTTTATGCTCGTTTACAGTCGTCAAGGTATAAAATGAGCTGATATTTTTGGGTTGTAATGAAGCTAAACTGATATTTTTGGGTTTCCTGAAAATTTCTCAGACTGACCCCCCCCCCGTATGCGTATGTGCTGAGTGTCTCCCCTGGGGATCTTTGTTAAAGATTGGATGTCTATGCTCTCCTATCTGAGATGAGAAAGATTTGGCCGTCGATTTTATCATAAGAAGCAAAACTAGGGTCTACCAGGGTAAAATGAATAGATGAGTGTTGATTGCTGGAAACCAGTAGACCTGGAACTGATGAATCAACATTCATTATATGTTGGGTAGCATAGTTTGAGCAGTTTTAGCTGTAGGAAAACGCTGAACAAAGATTTTAGCAAAATTTATCCAGATTTTACCCATTTTACCGAAACTTACCCATTTTACATTTAGGTACCTATGAATGAAATATTACATGCACATACATATTATGTATCCATATGACCTCATTGACTAGTCTATTTCGATAAAAATTTTATACAGACAACATCTTATCTAGACAACACTGATTTATTGATTCTACAAATTTATTTCATTGTAAAACAATCTTATTAATAATTGTATACATCTGAGCTGTCAACAATTTTCCTATGAGGCCCTATGATTGTCGGTCAAAACACTGGGTGGACCACATAAAACTTCAACTGTTTAAAAGTTCGTCACGCGGATAATTCTTCGGGTACACGTTTTTTTATATAAGAAACTGGTTTATAAGAAACTAGTACTAGGATGGCGAAAAATTTAAGAAACTCTGGCACTATGCTTGAGAATTGCTAAGAAACTTTTTAAAGCCAAATGCAATGATATCATAGGAAAATTGTCGTTGAGCCTTTATTCTTTAGTAATATTCATGATAAATTTATGTTTTGAATCTAATAGAACTCTCCTTCTTGCTAAAAATTGTGCTGTCTGCCGAGAAACGAATACGCGGCAAAAGGTAGAAATTACATGGATCCAAAAAATAAGAAACAAAACACATTAAGAAACTTTTAGTACTAAAAAGCTGACATTTTCGCGTGAAATTAAGAAACTTTTAGTACTGTGGGCTTATCCAAGTTTCTTATGAAAGAAAAAACGTGTATTGGACTGAATCAAAATGTAGGTGATAGCTGAAAATCTCAAGTATTTGTTGTGAATCTTATTCTGTTTTCTGAGCATTGGAAAAGTAGGTATTGTTGAATTTAGTTTACAAAAATCCGTAGCTTCAAAATGTGTGATGGAGGCCTAAGTCCTAAGAACCCTCGAGCAAAATTATAAACACCTATATACACAATGTCATCACTCAAACAATTTTTTCCTCTTATTCTCAAAAGTTAAGAATCAAATCTTTATAAAAGCAATAACTGACATTAAAGACAAATGACGGAGATATAAGGTGACTTAAATCAGGGGCCTGGGCAATCTAAATATAGCCTATTGTATTCCATCGTATTTGATGATATCCAGAGATTAGCAAATCAATTGGACAAATGAAAGCACTAAGCCATCTTTTGTTCTATTTTTAAACTAGGCGCTATATATCCGTCATTTGTCTTTAACTGATATGGTCTGATACTTTTACAATCAGCTTGAAGCCTCGAGGGAAATAGAAAATATCTTTATCTCAGAAAAATAAAAGAAAAAGCAACAAGGACAGATTTTGTAACACAATAGAATGAGATGCTTTTGTTGACACCTGAATTCAAAGCGATCAGCGACTGCAGACAAAAGAAATTCTCTCAACCATAAATTAAAAGCAAACACAGCCGTCAAAGTTTCTCTGAAATCCAAGAAGCTAGCGCACTCGTTGTGCATTTCAGAAATTTTTTTAAGAGCAAACATGAGCATATATCGAAAGAAGAAGGATACATCTACCCGCATCTACCTCGGGTATTTTATTTCTTTGGTTCAGAAGCTGAGCAGTAGACTAAGTGTTTTAATTACGCCCAAAAAAGTAAGAGAAGTAGATCGCTTCCCAATCGGCTTTTGAACCAAACAAATTAAACGCCTGAGGCAAATGTGTAGATATATCCTTCTTCTTTCGATCTATACTCATGTTTGCTCTTGAAAACAATTTCTTGAATGCACAACGAGCGAGCTAGCTACCTGGGTTTCAGAGAAAGTTTTGCGGCTTTGCTTGTTTTGAATTACTGGTTGAGAGAATTTCCTTTGTCTCAGATCGCTAATCGCTTTGAATTGAGGTGTCAATCAAAAGCTGCTCGTGCTGTTGTCTTACAAAATCTGCCCTTGTTGCTTTGATTCATTCCAAATTGTTAATTATTCTCCGCATTGCAACGTTTCAAACGGTTGAAGTTCGTTTTTGCGTTTCTGTACATTTAATTCAAAGATGTTTCAATTTTAATGGTGATTCAGAACTTTCTTGCCGCCCAGAAAATTCATGTGACAGGTTAGAGATGAATTAGGACAACGTACAATTTCCTGGCGAGTCAGAGAAATGTTTATTTAGAAGGTGAAGTTGTGGCCCGGGGGGGGGGGTACTTGACTTAAATTTGTACGGGGGTGTGCCCACGAAAAAATTTTTTTTACCCTGCTCCAGAATTTTTCGCTCAAAATGATAACCTGTTCTAGAAAAATTGATGAAAAGTATACTCAAAAAAATGAAATTTGACCGAAAAACGACCTAATCTAGCAGAATATCCCCCTTTGATATGTTTTGACTACCTGCTCTAGAAAAATTGCCTCATTTTGATACCCTGTGCTAGAAAAAATTGGTGAAAACGATACCCTTAAAAACGGCACATCCCCGTCGGACAAATGTACTAAGTACCCCCCCCCCCCCGGGAGTTGCGGTTTTTAGCGCCAAGCGCTGGGATCACAGAAGTAGCTAAGCGCTAGTCGAGTCGGTGACCCCTTGTCATGAGGCTCAAGCGGTGGGGCTCTACCGGGTATCGAACCCTGTCCGCCTGACTGTTCTGACTGCAAAGTCAGAGGATTACACCACTGCGCCACAACACCTTCAAGTCTGAAAGTCTGTAGTTTTTGATTACAAAGTCCAACTTTGTAATCTAAGAGGGGGCTCCAGGTCAGTCAGAAAGAAAGAAAGAAAGTAAGTCAGTCACGCTCGTTAAAACAATTAATTAACGTTTTATCCCTGCTAATTGGCACTGAAATAAAGAAAGCGCACAGAAAGCGCATACAAGACAGAAGTTTCCCGCGATCCTATAGCAACATTTGACGTCGGCTTATTTCATGTTAGACAGATTTGACACCGTAAGATGGATAAATCACCATGATGTTTACCCTGGCACAACAACAAATTTACTCAGAATTGGCACGTTCTTGACTTCATTAGCAGCTTAATGATGTTAAAACAATAGTTTTCTAGAACGAACGCATCATTAGCCATTTATTGATAGTACTCATTATGCAAATAACTCAACCTTGGAGGATGATGTAACCGGCGGCCTGCACAGAGGCTAGCATTCGCAGCATCACCGAAGGTAGAAGGACCGTCCTCCTACACAGCTACGGATGCAAACGTTGCAGGTGAAGTTGAGAGGAAAGGTGCAGAATTCCAGCAAACAATGGCCCCATTGACTGGGGGAAGGCACGTGATCACACTGAACCAAAACGTCTTCATGCATATGATTCTGCACAGAGGTTATTTTCGTGACTGCTTGTCTCAAACTAGATGCCCGCGAATAGAAACGTTCTGCAGGGTTCTGCATAAACATAAGTAATTTTGCATTATCGTAAATCTCACATGACCTTAAATTTGAGACATACAAGGCGCTTGATTTTCTATTGAAGGTGACTTTAGCAGTAACACTCGTCCCTCTGACTGTAGCTAAAAACAGCATCACAACGATCATTTGAGGTTATGAAGAAATCAATTTTCAGATTTTCTTATGCTTGCTTAGCTCAGGATGGACTTTGTAATCATCCAAAAGGATCTTATGTTTAAACATAGTCATGCAAACTGATCATATCTGGGTGGTTAACATGTCAAATTACACACTAAAGGTTTGGTAACCTTTCACTTTCACCTCACACTAAAGGTTTGTAACCTTTCACTTTCACCTCACACTAAAGGTTTGTAACCTTTCACAAACCTTTCATGAAGGATATTTTCAGTGAGCGCAATATTGGCTACAATCTAAGACATGGTAACGACTCACAGCTTCCAAATGTGCGTACGACGAGCTTTGGAAATGAGACTATATCCTTCCTTGGAAACAGACTTTGGTCCACTTTGCCAAATGCAGTGAAACAAGCAAGCACACTTCCTATCTTTAAAAACCTGATTAGATGTTGGAAGGGCGAGAACTGCAACTGTAGGCTATGCAAGACATACATTCCGCAGGTTGGGTATCTAACATGATATTCATAATTATGTCATTATGTTCAATCTAATGTTTTTAACGGTTTTGTAAATAGGACTTTTTTTCCCCATTTATTTCATTTTATATGTTTGCTAAATAGTAGGCCTAAATTAGCAGTAATTTTGCTATCTAGTGTATTTTAAGCCTACTTTAAAGAAAGAAATAATAATAATAATAATAAAAATGTTTGCCAGAATCGTTTTAAAATAACGAGCGATTTTATAAAAATGCCTCAACTCAAAATCTGTCAGAACAGGCAGCGTAAAATTGCGATCAAATAAAATCAAATGTCAAAATCAAGTTTGCTTAGGCAAGATGAAAGTCCCAAGTGAATACTGAAGAAGCTAGTGCCTACCCAAAAACCGCAAAGTCACCGTTTCTGGAAGAATTCCGTGACCCGACCTCATGAAATTGACTTAAAGTGATTTAACATAGGTGTCTTAACGATTTAAACCAATGTTTTATAGATTCCAGTTAGTTCTCTGAATAGACTCTCTCTCTCTCTACATGATTAATTTTTTTATTTGTTGCCCTCTGCCTTTTTACATTTGAAATTGTCATAATCAAGATCAATTCCTTAATGTAATCGCTCTTTTTTACTCTGTCACAGCTGCATAGAGTCTCACATTTATCTTAAGGGTTGCAGCTGCTTAGAGTTCAACTCGTGCATAAGAACTTTGGTTTCTTCCGTCTCTCGCAAACAGAGAGAGATGCATATCAAAGACCATTTGGTTTGATAGCCAGAGCCTGGAGTAAAAGCTGTCAACAATCTTTAAAGAGAAAAAGAGTAAGAATTTTGTCATTCTTTCCTTCTCCCTTATGTATGTATGTATCATTTGCCACAATATTTACAAATATTTACAAGTTTTATAATATGAAAATAGATGCAATACAATATTTAACGTTAAAAACATAAAGATAAACACTGACCATATTTCCATAAAGCCTGGTTTCCATATGATCGTGACAGACGGCGACGCGTCGCCGATTCAGGCTCGGGGACACATCGGGAATGGTTGCGACAAATGGAAACATTTGCTGAACGATTTCGCCGACGTCGCCGATCAGACGGGACAGTACGGGGACGGACTGGAAGAGTTGAGATGAGTTCAACTTTTCCAACCGTCGCCGACCAGTCGCCGTACAGTCGCAGACTGCTGCGACCAAGACTTTGTCATGGAAACATGATTTTTGGCTGCACAGCGACGTCGGGGACTAAAAATCGATCCCATGACAGCAAGGAACCGTGCATGTGTGTTTTCAATACCAAAACGGTCCTTAGTAGAAGACATATATGTCGTCTTCTTGCCCTAGTGGGCGAAACTAGTCAGCACCGAAATAAAGAATAAAAAGCGCAAAAGACCAAATTGATGCCTGTTTTCTTCGAACGGTTAGACCCTCTTCAACGGTACACTGAAAAAGTTCCCTTTGAAGTTTTCCTTTCTTTTTCCTTTGTTATATAAAAATTAACCATGGAAATTAGAAGTCTTCTGAAGTCTTTTGTGAAACAGTACAAACTTAAAGAACTTGTCAACAATCTTGTACTGCGAAAAGGCCAATCAGTTTATTCCTTGTCAAGTGACACGTTAATCGGAATAGGTATACCTTTTTGCTGTTCTTCAAAAGAGCCTGGATCGAGCGGAGCTTCTATCACTTAACTCACAGTCGAAAATTCCACAAAGAGTATCAAATATCGTTCGATTCAGATTCTACTTGAATACAGCTAAAAGGTCTGAGAAGTCTTTGATTTTCGATAGAAAGAGGTCTTTCTTTAAACTCTCAGTGAATCTCCGAAAATAGAATGAGCATTTTGCCATTATATCTTTCTCCAATGAAAAATTAATCACAAAAATTTTAAGTCTTCTAATTTTTAGATGGACATAGAAGTCTTTCGTGAAACTCATGCAAAACTTGGCAACAAACTGAACGAGAAAAATTAAGCACTGGTTATTTTTTCTTTATTTTAGGTCCTATTGAAATTGGAGATATTTTACGAAACTTTAAAGGGAGTACAAAGACCAGCAGCCTTTGCCATCGTTTGTCTTTGTTTTTGTGAATATCGTACAGTCAGTTATTCTGGAAACTGTGCAGAGCAAGTCGATGACTTCGCGAAAAGCATGCTGGTCCTTGTACCCCCTTTAATTTGCTCTAAAAATGTTTGAAAAGCCTTGAAGAAAAGGTAGGCCTATTGCAGCTATTTCTTGTTCAGTGAATGAAATGTTTACTAAATATTTTAGAACTCCCCTAAAATTCTAGAAGTCTGTTGAAAAGTTCTCAAGATATTTCGGATTAATTGAAAGGAAATATTTCAGGAAAAAGTACCAGACGTATTTCAATGGCGAATGAGACAGTTTCAGAGGCGTATAAAAGCTTGAAGCTTTACATATATTCTCTCAAGCTCTAAAAGTTTATGTTGGAAGACACTCTAAAGCACACTCTTTGACAACAGGCTATTATAACCCCATTGCACAACAACAAAATGGCGAGTATGTTTACAGCGCTCTCGCATTCATAAATAAGCCTTTTGGCAAGACGATGAGTCCCTTGTATCCCTGCGGTAAACCTTCCTCAGCAGAGCGCCATCTGAGAGTCAAAGAGCACAGGGAAACGAGGGACTCCAGGTCTCAAGTCAACCTTTTAGCTATTCTAAAAAGAAAGTATGTAATAGGTAAATGATTGAAATGCCCCTAGAATAGCGTGAATGTAAAAACAGATGTTTGTGTGTTGTACAGGGTGTCCCCCAACATTGTTCGACGTTTGATTAAATATTAAAAAATGACGAAATAATGAATGGGCTCCATGGTAAGATAACTATATTTTTGAGACTTTCGATTAGTTTTAGACACCAGAAGCTAGCAAATCGGCTAAATATTTACGGAGTTACGAGCTTTTGAAGTTCAAGCTTGTGCGAAAGCTGAAGCCAAACCAGACGCCCCTAAATTGCATATTTTGTGAAAGTAGAATCTCGTTTATTCAAAGCAGATCAAATGGAATTTAAAAAGCATTTTCGATAAACCAGCGTTCTCTAATATTGAAACAAAGTGATGGATGCTTGGAGGAATCCTGTTGAGCACAACTTGGAATGGCCCCGTCTCTCATCGATTAAGTTTTGGCAACGGTTACAAGAATCAAATTACTTTTGTAGTCCTATTTGGTTTGCTTTGATATCAACGAGAGGTAAAACATTGCACGATCTTCTTTTACCTCGATGTTGGGACGTCTTTTTGAAAAACAAGTCAGTTAGGGGCGAGTTAGGGGCGTCTTTTTGAAAAACAAGTCAGTTAGGGGCGAGTTAGGGGCGTCTGGTTTCAGCTTTAAAGGCTTGTAACTCCGTGAATTCTTAACGGATTCGCAAGATTCTGGCGTTAAAAATTAATTTAAAATCTTAGCAACAGAGTTATCTAACCAGGAGCCTGTACATTTTATCGTTACTTTTTAATACGTACTATACCATTCATTGCCAAAATGACAGAGGATCACCGAGTTCTTGGCAATAAATGACAACCTCGTCCCCAGGGCCTTTTTCATATTGAGAAGGCCATGGGGACGAGGTTAGATGAATGGTACTTAAAATTTTCAGTTTCAACTAAACTTCGAATCAAAAAAGTAAAAGAGAAAAAGAAAATTGGTTGACATAAATTTATGCAGGACCACAGGTAACGGGAAAAAATTAACGAGTACGTCTCGTTTTACCTTAGTTTTTGCCCGGGGGGCACTCCCATACTTGACCTGACGGGATGTGCCGCTCAACAGGGTGTCCTTTTGCGGTAAAAATTATGCGACAGGGTGTCATCTTCTAGCGAAAATTATGCGACAGGGTATTATAACAGGTAAAAAATTATGCGACAGGGTATCACAAGCAAAAATTGCGTTCTACACTGTATTTGAGAGGCAAAATTTTTATGCGACAGGGTATCACAAGCAAAAATTGCGTTCTACACTGTATTTGAGAGGCAAAATTTTTATGCGACAGGTTATCACAAGCAAAAATTGCGTTCTACACTGTATTTGAGAGGCAAAATTTTTATGCGACAGGGTATACTTTTGGCCTATTTTTTATGCGACAGGGTGCAGGGTGTGGAGAGGTTTTCCGCACACCCCCGTCACTTCCCTAGTCAAGTACCCCCCCGGGAGTTTTTGCCAAATTTGCCAATTTCATCTAGATTCGATTAGGCTACCCTGAGTGGCAGAGCCAAAGATTTAGATTACTTTATTTCTATTTTTGGCTCTGGTACCCAGGGAAAGATTAGGCCAAACCAAACCCTACAATGTTTGTGATACAGTTCCGGTTTCCAATCAAATCTAATCTACTCTAGATAAAATCGGCAACTTTGGCAAACACTAAATTAAAGGCATTGAGTCATGATGAATAGGCCTGCTTTGCCGTGTATCATGTGACCCATGTGAGAAAGATCGAGTACAACTCCCAACAAACTAAAAGGACCTGCTGTTGCACAATGCGTCTCATGTGATCAGTTTCATTTCACATGAACGTTAGCCAATCAGATCCGTCATCCAGGACCATGAGTCAGCGAATTCTGACAGATAGGGTATACCTTGCCGTCTTATGCTGATTCAATTCCTTTAGAAAGAGACGTACTTTTTACTTTGGTACTAATTTTTCCCCATTACCTATGGCCGGATATCTCACAAAATTTAAGCTTGCCCGGTCGGGCCCAGCGATGATAACTGAACTCTAACCAGCGAAAATGATAATGACTTAAAAACTTCGCACTCTGGAATAACGGAAAAATTACTTAAAAATTTCTTGCAAGCCATTCAGTCCAGATAAATATGTAATAGCTATTTCCGCATGTCTTTTCAAAGATTTGATGCCTCTCTTAGGCCCGTTTTATAAGTCGCGCCGCGCCGAATCGAGCGAATTTCGAACAATTTTGTCTGGCTCAGCGCAGTGCGACTCTTATAAAACCAAATTGACACTTGGTTCGACTGAGTCGAACCATTTGCCAAAGGCTTCTCGGCTGGGTCGACGCAGTGCGACTTTTAAAACCAAATTTCAGCCGCGCCGTGTCGCAGTATTTTTACACATGCGCACAACGACAAAAGCCATTGCTTGTTGTGGATGTGCAACCTTAGACTGATGACAGTTAGTCCCAGTTATCGCTCACCAAAACGAGACTACTGCTTACCAAACACAGATAATGGCGGCAGATCATTATTGCATTCGCTTTGCGTTTGTGTTGATGTATTATGCGGAATATAGATTTCTAAATAGAGGCTCCCCTGGGCTCCCCCGAATAGGCCGGAAAATTCACTGTTCGTTTATGAGTCGTAGTTGTAGCGGGGTATATCAGTTTGGCGGAAGAGCGAAACTCGACTCGTAATCAGTCTAGTGCAACCCAACCATATCCAACATGCGCATGCGTCACTGTGGTTCGGCGCAGGACGGAACAGAGGCGCTCTAAGTCGAACTTCAGTCGAACTCAAATTCCTATGGTTCGGCACGGCGCGGCACGACATCTAAAACGTGCCTGTTGAAGAAGAAACAAGAAATATAATCCTCTCAGCTTCGCAAGAAGATTAAGTCGAGAGGCAGATGATTTGGTTCGATTCCAAAGGGTTGATCCTAATTAGAGGTTTTAGAGAATTAAAATTTCTTGAAATCTCCCTTCTTTAAACAACGGCAAAGTTTCAAAGGATTTTAAATTGAAATCAGTTACTTTCATAGATAAAACGTATCCAGTTTAAAAATTGATAGATTCTGGAACACTGTAATGTTTCAAATCTATTTGTGCGGTACCTTCGAGTAATGAAAAGCAGAGATAAAGAGCCAATTGCAAATAAGTGGGTGTTCAGTAACTTGTATCATTTTTTATTAAATTAAATTTTGTCGGCCAAATTTAAGAAAGTAGGCATTTTGGAGCGTCTTAAAAGATAAAAAAATTCTTATCAGGATTTCAGTAAGGATACATTTGCAGCAAGACTTTAATGAAATCAAAACTCTTGACCCTTGGGAAGATGTCACGCTTGGAGAATAAATGATGATGATGGTCTACCGTTGGAATTTCCAGAAATTTGAATATTTTTCAAAATTACAGCGTATTCTAAATTTCAGCTCATTTGAGGGTGTGACGTCACCAAATTTCTAAATCATAAACCAGATGAGTGACAGACTTTTGTTTGATACCATATGGTAGGCATTCATAAGCTATGGTTTTCTTTGAAATTACTTCATGTTGCGTCAAACGGTTTAGAAATTACGATGGTTTTAAGTTTTTTTGAAAATGTTTCTTGAATTCCTGAAAAAGAAGAAAAACACTCCAACTCTGAAAATATTAAAGATTTCAGAAAAATCCAACGGTAGAATTATAGAGAAATAGCAAAAGTTTCTTTGAAGTCATTCGGTACAAAGAAATAAGTCACTCAATTTTACACCAGCCTTTTTAAAGATTTGAAACCTATGCTTGATGATGGTAGATTCATAAAAAACCACGGGGGGGGGGGGGTTCTTCCATAGTAAAGGTTTCTGGGGATGAGTGCCGCGACGAAGGATATACTTTTTCGGACTTCTAGTCTAGCCAAGGGTATCATTTATGACAATATTGGTCTTGCGAACGGTCATGATATCATATTTGGTACAAATTTGACAATATTGGTGGAGGAAATAGTCACAATTGGTCTAGCCAAGGGTACCATTTTCGTACAAATTAGTCTAGCCAATGGTGGTACCCTTTTGAAGTTGCTCGCGGCAGACCCCTACCCAAAATTTGGCCAAGAACCCCCCCCCCCTCCGTGTGAAAACATATGCATTATTACTAATATACATACGCAATCCATGCGTCCCAAAAGAAGCAAAGCTTATCGAGTCTGTCTGGGCACTTACAACAAATAGAACAGTAACAACAGCGAATATAACTACATACAATAATGCTAAAAAGTATCATAAAATACAACAACACAAAATATTATATGTACTGAGCTAAGAAACTACAAGACGCAAAGCTAAAATTGAAGATGGTAGGACTCAGTAAGCGGTGAGATCACACAAAGGTAAATGTAATCTGCAGTCATTTGCTACAGATAAGATTCTAATTTCTTTCAAGATCCGTTCCGACACGACTAATGTAGGCGGCTCCTCGTTAATTCATTAAAAAATGAGTTACTTTCGAGATTTTTATATTTCTTTGCACACTGCCTTCCCCGTTAACCTCGAAGAACTTTTGAGACCGCTCCCATCTATTATTTTAAAATCCCTTGTAAGATATTGTTTACGGAGATTTAATTAAAATGACAATTCACCAATCTAATTGCTGCGAAGCAGTATAATATTCTGATGCAATAGCTTCGCTTCAGATTCTATTTGTCTCTCTGTCTGTCTGTCTGTTTGTCTGTCTGTTCATTCGTTTTCAGTAATTTTTGCAGACCTAATCGTATGGCTGTCAAAATGCTACCGGGTGCGCCAAAATAAACTATGCACGTTTGGCAGGCCACAATAAATCGTACACTGGACCAATTTTGAAGATTTATGACTTGATCTTTAGCAAAAAGCCTGAATTAGACTCTAGGACTGTTTGCAAATGTTTCAGTTTTTAGAGGTAGAAGCGAGTTTCCTGAAATGTTCGTTTTCAAAACATTGAAAACGATCAAAAAACGTCGATCAAATTTTGAAAGACTCAAACAAAAGAGAAAACGTTTTCAGGGGGATTTGGGGGTTTAGTACGAACTCTCGCATAGCAGATTACAATTGGTCGATTTCTAAATCGCAAATTGCCACGAACAAGTTCTCTCTTTGCCAATTCATGTCGATTATTTAGAAAACTTGATAGATGTTTTTTTATCGTTTTCAGTGTTTTCGAAAACTAAAAGTTTAGGAAACTCGCTTTTAGCTCTAAAAACTGAAAATGAAAAATTTTGCAAAAAATCCCAGTATCTAATTCAGGCTTTCTGCTAACGATTAAGTCATAAATCCCCAAAATCGGTCCAATGTAAGATTTATTGTGGCCTGCCAAGCGTGCATAGTTTATTTTGGCGCACCCGGTATATCATTGCGGGTTGCCCATAGGCATTACCGCATGCACAGTATGCAAAGTATAGTAATGATATCTACCTTAGTCCCTTCAAATTTTGCCTGCCTTTAATGGGGCGAATTATGGAAATATTTGGGGGAGAGAATTAGAGGGAGCGAAGATTAGAGGAAGCGAAAAAGTCTATTTTCTATAAAAGATTTTTTTTAAAGAATAAGAGGTAATACCAACCGACTGTGACAATGCCTAAAAGCACTGGGCTTCTGAAAAGCTAGCTTCCCATCTACCCGGCGTCCGAAACTGGCACGATAACAGTAAATGTGCTTTGGTAGGCACTCTAGGTTTTGCATGTGCGAAAACAAGGGCAGATTTTGTAATACAATAGCAACAGTTGCGTTTGATTGACACCTCAATTCAAAGCGATTAGCGGATGCAGACAAAGGAAATTCTCTCAACCAGAAATTCAAAACAAACAAAGCTGCAAAAGTTTTTCCGAAACTAGTAGGGCAAACTCTCGCCTTGTGCAAGTGAAAGATGGTTTTTAAGAGAAGTTATGTGCTTATAGCGAAAGAAGAAGGGTAAATCTAAAGCTCTGTCGCTTAGATTATGTTTATTTGATTTAGGAGCTGTTTTGTAATCGTTTCATTTTAAGCCCTAAAGACGTGAGAATTACAATGCCTTCTGCTCGGCTCCTGAATCAAATAGACATAATCTAAGCGATAGAACTTTAGATTTACCCTTCTTCTTTCGCTATAAGCACATAACTTCTCTTAAAAACCATCTTTCGCTTGCACAAGGCGAGAGTTTGCCCTACTAGTTTCGGGGAAATTTTTGCGGCTTTGTTTGTTTTGAATTATTGGTTGAGAGAAATTCCTTTGTCTGCATCCGCTAATCGCTTTGAATTGAGGTGTCGATCAAACGCAACTGTTGCTATTGTATTACAAAATCTGCCCTTGTTATGTACGAATGATTGTTAAGAGTTTTTGAATCTAAATTTGTAGGCTATATCTGTGTTTTGCTTGGAAACTGATTAGGCCAAAACTTTGAAATTTGGAGGGAGGGGGGCGAAAATTAAAGGGAGAGAAATTTCTGCACACGGGGGTAGCGAACATAAAAGGGGTGAAAATTAAAGGGAGCCAAAATTGAGGGTAGGTGAAATTTGGAGGTGAAATTTGAAGGGACTAAGGTATTTTTGCATAACAAAACAGCATTTTTTGCATGGCCAACTGACTTGACATTAGGCAATATACCAACCAGTTTGTCATGCAGCTGTTAATTTTTGGAGTTTCAGGGCTTTAGCTGATTCTTACATGAATTCATTGCCTGTGCAAGTTGCTATTTTAATATTGGCTGCATTTTTGTGTCACACGGAACGGAACAGAGGCCAAAAAGCCAAAAATATTTCCTCTGGGAAAATCCAAAACACAAACTGCTGCGTTTTTGATAGACTTAGAAGCCGGTTTGCGCAGCCGGTTTTAGCCGGTTTGAGCCAGTTTGAGGGTTGTTAGGCCGCACCTCTTAAAGAATTGATGTCCTTCGGCGTATTTTGAATTCGTTTGCGATAAGCCTTGGCGATAAGCTGAGAATTTTCAGGCGAAATCCTTTGAAGTTCTGAGATTGTTGCGCAACGTTCTTTCTGCTGTGACAAATTCATAGCCTCTGTGAACTAATGCGTAGGCTAGGGTTTAGGCCGAATCTCTCAAAGATCTGATCCGAGATTCTTGTGCAAAACTTAGGCCTGTTCAAATTCTTTTTGAGCTTTGATGTTTATCGAGGTACATCTCTTCTAATCCCGTTGAATTTTTGAACGACAAATCTATTTCTGGTAAAGCACAATCTCTCTATCCCTGTTTCAATGTTGATAGAATGCAGAACGACTGTTCTCGGCAACATTTTGAGAGAAATGGGGAAAGCGACTTTCCAAGCCTGTGCTGCCTAAACATTCCTCCGAGGAAAGTTTCAAGGCTGTAAGTAAACTTACGACGTGATTCCTTGTATTCGGTCAACATTTTGAATCTGATTTTTTATTTTCTCTCAGTATGAGCGATACCATCCAATTCAATGAGCGATGCTGAGACTTGTGTAATGAGTATAGGCTGTGAACAGGCTGAGGACTTCTTGTTTGTTTTCTTAAAATGAGCTGGCTTACTTTACCTGTTGAGCGCAAAATATTTCTTGAAAGTTGGAAACTTACCTACTTTTAAGACTAAAGGTTACGAGTGGAGTCTCAAACCAGCTTTCACATCAACTTTTCCAAATCTGAAAAATTGAAGCAAAGTTTGAATCATTATTCTGTTTCAAATCTCATGATATGATTGGTGCAACAAGATCTTATAGCGCAGGCCTAAGGCCAGGTTTTTAGTGTGATGTTATGAGTTCCTGATGAAGTAATATATTTTTAATCAAATAACGGAGGGAAACCAGAGATTCAGGCAATAAGGCCAGTATGTTGCCTCATGATAGGTTGAAGAGGACTGGGATTGAATTTTAGCTGGAATGTTCGCACGAAACATTGCTGACGTCTATGAGCTTGTATTAACAACCAAACAAAAATGGTTTGGTTAAAATTAAGTATTTTTGATGGCCTACCTGTAGTGTTACTTTTATGTATATTTATATTCATATCTTTGTTGACAATATTCGACGGTATGACATATTTCCGAAGTTTTAAAGAGTTTTACCACCTGCACCAAAAGTTTATTTGGCTGAAGGGCTTCTGAAATATTTATCTTAGTATTAGCCAAAAAAATCAATTTGAAGTTCTAACCGTTTATTCTTTGAAATTGAAATTGTAAGCTCAAATCACCGTGAGATATGACATGTGTGTTCAATTTAGTTCCCATGGTTGATGTAAACTCAAAATTGTAAGTTGGTATTGGAGGATTATTACCTGACTGACGCTTCAAAAACGAGGCAATACAAGAATCCCGCCAATCCCATTGGCTAATCGCACATTTCCCGCGGTTTTCCCGTAGCCTTGTATAATACGATACAAGGACGCGTTTTTGTCACCACAGCAACTAATTTAGGCCTGTGATATTTACAATGAACTCAACTGACATAACAGTAACAAAATGAGTTTGACTAAATGATATAAGTCAAAATAAGAAGCTATCAGGTAATAAAACTCATACTAACCGGTTTTGTAGTTGTACAGGAAAATATAAAGCCCTCGGTCTTATTGCACAGACCTCGCAAGCTCGGTCTGTACTTTTAAGACCTCGGGCTTTATATTTTCCTGTACAACACAAAACCGGTTTAGTATGCGCATAGTATTTCAACATACAAACCAGTGCACCGAGGTAGGGCCTTTGTAATAGTGGAAAGAAGCTTTAAGTGGGGTGGTCAGCATGTGTAAAGTTGGCAATGGATAATTTCAACGTACAGAACCCGTGCACTGAGGTAGGGAGGCACCATAATCTAACACGGGTTTAGCATAGGCTTTGCTCCAGTTGTACCGTCCTTATGGGAGTGTGTATTGATATGCAATAGTTTAGTAACCCAGTAACAAGCAAGGGCGCATTTTGTAGAACGAAAGGTTTCGGTTTCCGAGGAGACAAAGCGGTTTGCCGTTCAGAAGAATAAATTTCATGCCTCTGAGTGCACCTCAAATCAAAGTAAACGGAGATAACAAAAAAGCGTTTTGGCTGGCTGTACATGAGGTGTAAAGTCTTTTCTTGAAGCTGCCTTATTGCTTTGTCTTACAGGAGCTCAGTCGTCAAACAGTAAACAAATCCGTAAACTCGCACATGTCGGGGATTATCCATTGTTCATCCATTGTTCTCTGCAGTTTGTTTGGTGGCTTCACCCAAGCCACAAAAAAGTAACCGTTAAAAATCCACTTATATCAGAGCAATCGTAGAAGATATGAATGTTTGGTTTGCTCCTTAGTGAAGTACAAGGATTAATGCCCAAACAGCAACTTTCATTTTGAAAAAAATACGAAAATCCTGTGTGATATCACCTTTCAAAAAACTGCAAAAACCATCGTTTTGTTTACATTTTGACGACGGAGCCCCTATCAGACTTGTATCCTTTGTTTTTAAAATTTACCCTTGCGTTAATAACGTAGCTCTTGTCACAGTGATTTAATGGAATCTATAAGAAATAACTTAACAAATCTAAATAATAAATTAATGTAAAATGATTTGGCCTTGTGGTCCGCAAATCCAAAGATTTCTCACAAGATGTGATGAATAATTACTTTCTGTGACCTGCATGAAATATCATCAAACGTCAATTTGGCCACCAAAACTAACACTGTAAGTCAATCCGCGACAATTTGCATTCACAATAACAATGGCTATTCTTAGGATAATCAACCCTCCCTTCATTACAAACTAAAATGGTCATAACGTCAATTTGGCCACCGAAAGTAACACCAAAAGTCAATCTACGACAATTTGCATCGACAATGACAATAGATATTCTGAGAACAAGTCAATGTACGACAATTTGCATGGACAATGACAATAGATATTCTCAGAACAATCAACGCTCCTTTCATTAAATTCTGAAATAGTTTGCATAACTGAACAAACTTAGAACATCGCAGCATTGACCTCCGATTATCAACGACAGCAGAACGTATGTTTACCACATCACCCAGTGGTACGTATCTTTAAACAACGGTCACTCACATCTATATAGAGAAGTCTTGAAGTATAAGGCGTGTGGCAGGTAGCCATATAGAATGTAGCAGTTCTAATAAAAAATCTTTACATTATGTTGTATTGTGTTCCTCTACATAAGATTAAATGTTAAGTCTTCTTTATCTGCATTGGAGAAGAATTTGTTGGGTGTCAATGAATTGGACGGCGGGCAATTTTAGAGCATGTCCATGAATTTTGAAGAAATTTGAAGAAACTTTGAAGGAACACAGAAGCTTGATTTTGGTCAAAACTTTATAAAGTAAGTTGTGCTAAATTTCTTCTACAAAAGATCAAATTTTAGTTTTTTTGTATCTTTGTTGAGGAAATCTTTGTTGGTTGTTAATGAATTGTCCAGAAAGTGATTTTGAAGCATATCCGTGGATTTTAAAGCTCAAATTTTGATCAAAATCTATACAGTAAATTGTGCTAAATTATCGCTTAGAAAAACTTTAAGTTTTGGCTTTCTTTCATCTGCGTTGAAAAAATCTTTGTTGGGTGCCCATAAATTGGACGGTTGGCATGCCCGTAAATTTTGAAGAAATTTTGACGAAACTTTGAAGGAACGTTGAAGCTTGACTTTGGTCCAACTCTATGAAGTAAGTTGTGCTAAATTTCTTCCACATCAGACTAAATTTCTTTTTTTTTTGTATCTGCGTTGAGGAATTCTTTGTTAGTCATTTTGAAACATTTGTGGATCTTGAAGCTCACATTTTGATCAAACTCTTTATAGTAAATTGTACTAAATTACTAGTACAAAAGATTTTTTGGGCCTTCTTTTATCCTTTATCTGCGTCGAAGAAATATTTGTTGGACGTGAATGAATTGGGCGGTGAGTCACTTTGAAACTTATTTATGGATTTTGGAGCTCAAATTTTGATCAACATCTATACAGTAAATTGTGCTAAGTTATCGCTTACAAAAGATTTAGATTTGGGCTTTCTTTCATCTGCGTTGAAAAAATCTTTGTTGTGTGCCCATAAATTGGACGGTTGGCAGTTCTAAAGCATGCCCGTGAATTTTGAAGAAATTTTGACGAAACTTTGAAGGAACGTAGAAGCTTGACTGTGGTCCAACTCTATGAAGTCTATGAAGATGTAACTTTTGCTAAATTTCTTCCACATCAGACTAAATTTCATTTTTTTTTTGTATCTGCGTTGAGGAATTCTTTGATAGTCATTTTGAAACATATTTGTGGATCTTGAAGCTCACATTTTGATCAAAAATCTGTACAGTAAATTGTACTAAATTACTAGTAAAAAAGATGTATTTTTGGGCTTTCCTTTATCTACGTTGAAGAGATCTTTGTTGGACGTCAATGAATTGGCCGGCGAGTAATCTTAAAATTCGTTTGTAAATTTTGAAAGTCAAATTGTTGTCAAAATCTTTACAGTAAATTGTGCTAAATTACTAGTACAAAAGATTACTTTCGGGCTTTCTTTTATCTGAATTGACGAAATCTTTGTTGGACGTCAATGAATTGACCGGCAAGTCGTTTTGAAACTTATTTGTGAATTCTGGAAATCAAGCTTCGATCCAATGCTTTTTACGGCTTTTTAGTAAGTTGTACTTAATTACCAGTGCAAAGATCATTTTTGGGCTTCACTTGATCTAATTTGAAGAATTTTCTGTTGAATACTGTATCCATTGCTTCTGAAGCTGTTATTCTGCCTGAATTGATTTCAAAACAGGTGTTCCACATAAGATTCAATCTTGGTTTAATGAATATCAGAGAAACTTTTGATGAGAAAATCTGTGTATGAATGAACCAGTCAAGATGATATGATATGATACAATGAACCAGTCAATTCGAGTCTAGAAGAGATGACATTAGCCTACGTCACAGATACCTTTCCGTATGGTCTGTGAAGCAGGCTTTTTACATAACGCTTAATCTTGGTTTGATGGATTTTACAGAAACGTGTTGATGAGAAATTCTGTCTAAAGATACAAGGGCAGATTTTGTAATACAATAGTACGAGTTGCTTTTGTTGACACCTCAATTCAAAGCGATTAGCGATCACAGACAAAGGAAATTCTATCAACCAGTAATTCAAAGAAACAAAGCCGCAAAATTTTCTCTGAAACCTAGGTAGCTAGCTCGCTCGCTGTGCATTCCAGAAATTATTTTTAAGGACAGACATGAGCATAGATCGAAAGAAGAAGGATATATCTACACATCTGCCGCAGGCATTTTATTTCTTTGGTCCAGAAGCTGCGCAGTAAATGTTTTGATAACACCCAAAAAATAAGAGAATTGAATCGCCTCCTGAACGGCTTTTGAACCAAACAAATAAAATGCCCGCGGCAGATGTGTAAATGCATCCTTCTTCTTTCGATCTACGCTCATGTTTGCCCTTAAAAACAGTTTCTGGAATGCACAGCGAGCGAGCTAGCTACCTGGGTTTCAAAGAAACTTTTGCGGCTTTGTTTGTTAACTGGTTGATAGAATTTCCTTTGTATCGCTAATCGCTTTGAATTGAGGTGTCAACAAAAGCTAAAGTCTGCTTCAAGATGAGTAAATGCCTTCGAATAAAGTAATCGATGATTTTCGCATGAGCAAAGTTCCATCATGGCAAGTCTCATGTAACATCTACTTTGAGACAGAGTTTAATTGAGTCAGGGAATATTCTGAAGATACATATCTGGGAGAAGACAGAGAAGCCCCAATTTGGTCTAAACATTATACAGCATGTGTTCCTATGTCATTTCTTAGATCATGAGCTTTAAAGAGCAATTGTCCCCCAGGGTCCTTTTCGGGCACGCCATAATTTCAGACTGTCCGAAAATCAAAGTTGGTCTTAACGAGAACCCCGGGGGGTGGGGGGGGTACATAACATATTTATTGTACGGGTATGTGCCGCCCATATGGGTGGGTTTTTGGGCCCAAAATTCTCTAAACAAGGGTCCTTTTTCGGCAGATTTTCCATAAACATGGGTGTGGTTTCGCTGAAATTTGCAAAAAATGGTTAAAATGGGCAGTTTTCCGCCAAAATTCATCATAAAAGTGGGTATCAAAAGCAAGTTTCGGTAATTAGAAGGGGGTAGCTTTCTGAAAACCGGGCGGCAGACCCCCGTCCATCCTCAAGTCATGTACCCCCCCCCCCCCCCCCCCCCGGGACGAGAACATAGATCCCAAGTGCAATAGTTGAACTGATTGAGCAGTTCAACCAAAGTAAATTTGTCTTGAAAGAACAACAAGTCAACCAAAGTCAGACTTTTCTATCAGTTTTCTATTTCAGTGTTGATCCATAATTCTTCCCAAATTTGGTTTTCAGACGGCCTGAGATCGCTGCCTGCTTGCAAAGGACTCTGGGTGGAAATAGCTCTTTGAAATTAGATTACCACTGGTGTGTGTAAAGCAAAATCTTTTGCTTAAATAGCCTAGTAGTTTGTGGCTTTGCGAAAGAGTAACTCTGAAACAAAACTGAGAATCTTAGAAAAATAAAGAGGCTTAAACCCTTCTCTAAGGTATAGAGATAACAACCATTGAAGGGACGCAGATGATTTGGAATGATTCTAACCGATGAAATATAGATGAACTTTTTAATCAATTCAAGGAGCAGAATTTCGAGGAAGAATTTGTTTATGAAAAACAAAACCAACGACATTCAAGTGTTCAAAGTTAGAGTAGAAGCAGAGGGAGTATTGTCCTGGTGTATAGTTTTGAAGGTAAATCGTTTTAAGAATATATATACAGTATATAAATCGTTCAGCTCGACTCTTCTGCCATTATTATTATGTAGCAAAGCTTTTTTGAGTGTCGGAAAATGGCGGGCAAGGCTTGGATTTCTGAGCTTGGGGGAAGCCAACAAAGAAATTGTAGAAAAAAATATGTTTACAATTTAGAGGGGCATTGAGAGTTAGGCAACATAGGGCTCAAATCTTTCAAATCTTTAAAATGGTGGGTGTAAAATTATATGGCATTTTCCTTTGAATTGAATGGCTTATGAGGAATTTATGGTACTTTCCTGTAAATCTGCCGTGGAAATTTTTTGATATCTTGATTTCTTTCAAAATGGCGGCAACTTAATCTTTTTTGAAAAAAATCATGAAAAATTAAAAAAAAAAGATTAAATCATCAGAAACCCTAAACCAAATAGAGGAAAAATGATATAACCTTCAAGAAAACCATATTCTATGAAGGTCTACAATATAGTGGCAAGCAGGAATTTGTAGCTTTTCTGGTTTAGGATTTAGAAATTTGATGATGTCATAGCATCAACTTTGATAAATGCTGCCATTTTGAAAGTAATCAATATGTCGATAAATTTCTACGACAGATTTACAGCAAAACCCCTAAGTTCATTCCAAGCCATCTATTTCAAAGAAAACTGTAATAGAATTTTACACCGACCTTTTTAAGGTAGGTCACCAGTCGAAAATCTACTTTTGAAACTATAAGGTATAAAAAGTGTTACAGTACGCATTTATAGTAAATTTGCCATGCTGATATCGAATCTTCAATCAGAATCTTAATTTGATAATTGGTTTCCATGGAAACGATAAAACAATGCTTTGCAACTGGCGTTGCTTTCGCATATCCCCATTTCATGAATATACTTAGGAGCATTGCTTGCTTGGTATCAAATTGTTCCTTAGGGCATGGAGAGTGCAGCAAAGTCATTTCTGTCAATTTAGTGCAATGGGGGATGAAATGACAGTCATACATAATATTTTAAGATTTATGTCATTTGGATTCAGATTTCAAGTGCTGACACTGGAAACTCCATATAATACACACAAACTATCAGTGTTTTGCTGCACTCTCCATACTCTTAGCTTCAGAATGGTATATAGACATCCTTTCTAGACAGTCAAACAACAAAATGGCGATCTGCGAAACATGCGCACATACAGCAAAAAGCATGTTTTGAGAAATAGAGCCTTAAAGTTTGTGAAGTGAGAATTTTGTCACATAAGATGTAGGTACTCTGTTAAACTTTCCTAATTACACTTAGCAACCAACACCTTACAAACCTAGTCTGAAAAATTTAGTCCACAAAGCCTTGAAAAAATGTCAAGAAAATGTCCCAGCAATGAAGTGACTCCTTTGCGGTCTTTTGTTTTTTGCTCTTGAGTCAGGTTCTTGAATTTTAATTGTTTTCTCCTTTTTTTTTATTTCTGCAGAGCTTGCTTTTTCTGCTTTAGATAGCCTTTTGAGACTTGTTTTTCTTGACCTTTCTTCCATATAACTACCAGCCTTTACAGAGAGCGCTCTGATGGGACACTTTTAAAAGTTTCACCCAGAATGGAAAACTGGCATATCGCTAGTGCCACTGGAGTTCTCAATGGAATTCCTCCTTGCAAATATGGTCTTGGGACACAATTTTCAAATGATGTTATGAAGAGATTTGTTGGGGTTCTGTGTTTTACTCCTTGAGCACCGCTTCAACAGACCATCATCTATCAAACATTGATACATAACATTGGTGCAAGCTTTCTCCCAATATCTGGGGGCAAGGTTTCATATGCTCATTATATGGCTCCCAATCTTCTGTCTCCAAGAATGCTTGAATGCCTTCTTTGTCAGGAACAACACCAATGTCCATGTGTGCGTCCCTGATGGCTTGCCTTGATTCAGCAAACTATTACCTTGAAAGTCTCTTTGCCTTCATTTTGAAGCTTTGAGTGATTGTTGGTGTAGGCATTCTGAGGCAGGTGATTAGGCATGTTCATGGTCCCACTCCACTCAATCACCAACTGGCTTGCACGCAACCTGCTCATCTATTGCCTTTCTGCAGGAAGGACATGAAACCTGTCCTCTTAAAGAAAAGCCATGGTTTCATGGTAGGAATCTAGCACAAATTGTAGGCCTACTCTGAGTGACAAGTTGGGCAGGCAGGCTAACTTGCTCATTATGTATCTTTCAAAAGTAAAAGTTGCATAAAAAATAGCAGTCAGCTGTATCTTCTCAGTCCCTTGAAGGCCTCAATGGCTTAGATAACTGTTCTGCTGATATGCCAAAGGCTTCAACTTGAGCTTCTTTGCTGTGGCTGATCCTCACCAAGTAGAATGATATGATGGCCTATTTCTTCCTGTCGCCCTTCCACTGTTTTCGCATCTTTCTTCGCTGTTCTTCGGCTTAGATTTGCATTTTCCCAATGACCTGTGTATCGATACTTCGTCCTAAATTTAACTTTCTTCATGGTACCAACAAAATGCACGATTTCAAAGGTTAAAATCACTAAACTGGACGATTGGCATGTGAATTTCAACCACTCTGAACTATCTGCTCGTTGTTTTGCTTCGCCATGGCGAAAACAGCTGATTTTGACAGTTGTGTGATTCCTTTCAACCAATCAATGAAGCGATAAATTAGAATTGGCCAATCAGCTTCAGCTACATCAAGACTGTCTTTAATTAGTGCTACAGTGCATTGTTTTCTGACCAGTAGCAAGCTCAATTTCATGGCGTAAAGACGAAACCATACAATGAAACGTTTCATGGATGGAAAGAGCGTGTTTCGCGCTTTCGAACGGTGTATTGGGCCTAAGCACCTGATGAACACACAGCAAACTGAAACGGGACTGAAACCCACAGTATTTAGGCAAGACAAGGACACTTTACTACCCCTTTTGAGTTACCTAGGGTCACAAAATGGGGATTTTCACCCCACAAACAATGGTTTTATTCTAAGTAATGTTTATTTTCGGAAACTATTGTAACTGAAGAACCTTTTTAGCAAAAAAACCAAAATTCAAAATTTTTGGCCGAAACGACGAATTTTCGACTGGTGACCTACCTTAAAGATTTAAGCCCTATGTTGAGTTAGGCTTTACCACTGGGCGACTAAACCCATTCAAATGAATGTTGCAAACTCGCCATGAAAAATGATTGCGTAAGAAACGATGATGGGTCTGAGTGTCTTCTTTGCTCTATTTATAGAGAAACCTATCGGCCCATCGGGTGTCCCAAAAAATGTATACGGATCTGGTTGACTCTAGCGATGTGAATTTAGCTTCAATCAATGTCTAATCACACTAAAAATGCTCCTCGATAGTAAACTTGAACATGGGTATCTCGTTTGTTGGTATTGGTGCTTTGAGAGCAGACATATTATTCTTGAAAGCTCAAATTTGCCTCTTCTTGCAAACCAGGGTTTTAGCCTTTTGGCCTAAGCAAATTCTTAAGGCACAGCAAATAAATCAACGATAACCTTGATAAGATTTGAGCAATATTACATCTTGTGTTATTCTGTTTTCCAAAAGTCACCCCCCAGGTACTCATTGGACAATTTCTTAATTTTTCATTAATTTCAGTCCTTAATTTTGATGTGCCTCAGGAACTTACTTAGGCCAAAAGGCCAAAGATCTGGTTCGCAGGTGGACGCAAAATGGAGCTTTCAAGATTGATATTCCTGTTCTCAAAGCACCAATACCAACAAACGAGGTATCTATGTTCAAGTTGATAAGTTTAATTTGAACAATTCATTTGAAAGAATAGGATAGGGACATTGTAAACGATTGATTCTAAAATTATGCAAAAATTCGACGCCATCAAGAAGAAATCAATCAATCAATCAATCAATCAATCAATCAATGAAATCCCTGATAAATTCAATAGACAAAAATTGTACTATGAAAAGGATGCTATTCTTAAACATCTGCTCCTGTTAAAGGGATCATTTTGCTTTTCCCACAAATCGCTATCATAAATGAAATTTACTTGAAAATAACTAGAAATGTAAAGAAAACATTTATCAATTAAATGAACATTTGCTGTTAATTTAAACAAGGATAATACCGTATAGATTGAAATGACATAGGAAGCCACAGGCAAACGACTACTATATTCTCTAATCCAGATTCTAAATGCAGTCTTGCTATGGATTGAGATCTATTCTAAGAAGATAAGAGATTAAACAAACACTCAACGTTGCTTTAAAACAACATACCAAATGAGCTATTGATTGGATTGACATGGCAATGGCATGTAAAGTTTGGTAAACAACTTCTTGACTCGCAAATCCAGATTCCAAATGCAGTGAAGTGAAATCTTGCATTGGATTAAAATCTATTTCAATAAAATGAGAGATAAAATGAACACACATAGTCATAGTTGTTATAAACTCAGACATGAAATGAGGTATTGATTAAAAGGGCGTGGGAAGTTAGGTAAACAACTTCTACACTCGCAAATCCAAATGCAGTGAAGTGAAATCTTGCATTGGATTAAAATCTATTTCAATAAAATGAGAGATAAAATGAACACACCAAGTTGTTGTGAACTAAGATATGAAATGAGGTATTGATCAAACGGGCTTTGGAAGTTAGGTAAGCAACTTGTACACTCGCAAATCCAAATGCAGTGAAGTGAAATCTTGCATTGGATTAAAATCTATTTCAATAAAGTGAGAGATAAAATGAACACACATAGTGATAGTTGTGAACTCAGATATGAAATGAGGTCATCAAAATTGATTGAAGTGAAAACGGGCTTTGGAAGTTAGGTAAGCAACTTGTACACTCGCAAATCCAAATGCAGTGAAGTGAAATCTTGCATTGGATTAAAATCTATTTCAATAAAGTGAGAGATAAAATGAACACACATAGTGATAGTTGTTACTCAGACATGAAATGAGGTATTGATTAAAAGGGCGTAGGAAGTTAGGTAAACAACTTGTACACTCGCAAATCCAAATGCAGTGAAGTGAAATCTTGCATTGGATTAAAATCTATTTCAATAAAGTGAGAGATAAAATGAACACACATAGTGATAGTTGTTTACTCAGACATGAGGTATTCATCAAAAGGGCTTAGGAAGTTAGGTAAGCAACTTCTACACTCGCAAATCCAAATGCATTGAAGTGAAATCTTGCATTGGATTAAAATCTATTTCAATAAAGTGAGAGATAAAATGAACACACCAAGTTGTTGTGAACTAAGATATGAAATGAGGTATTGATCAAACGGGCTTTGGAAGTTAGGTAAACAACTTCTACACTCGCAAATCCAAATGCAGTGAAGTGAAATCTTGCATTGGATTAAAATCTATTTCAATAAAATGAGAGATAAAATGAACACACCAAGTTGTTGTGAACTAAGATATGAAATGAGGTATTGATCAAAAGGGCTTGGGAAGTTAGGTAAACAACTTCTACACTCGCAAATCCAAATGCAGTGAAGTGAAATCTTGCATTGGATTAAAATCTATTTCAATAAAGTGAGAGATAAAATGAACACACATAGTGATAGTTGTTATAAACTCAGACATGAAATGAGGTATTGATCAAAAGGGCTTAGGAAGTTAGGTAAACAACTTCTACACTCGCAAATCCAAATGCAGTGAAGTGAAATCTTGCATTGGATTAAAATCTATTTCAATAAAATGAGAGATAAAATGAACACACAAAGTTGCTGTGAACTAACGATATGAAATGAGGTATTGATCAAAAGGGCGTGGGAAGTTAGGTAAGCAACTTCTACACTCGCGAATCCATATTCCAAATGCAGCGAAGTTGAAGTGAAATCTTTAAATCTATTTCAATAAAATGAGAGATAAAATGAAAATAAATTTTAGGATGTCATTTTTTGTAAGATCACAAATAGACGTAAATTTTGGGGGATTAAAATCTATTTCAAGAAGATGAGAGTTTAAAGGAGAAAACTTAACGTTGCTTAAACTAAAATATCAAAGAAGTTAGGTAAAGAACACACATATTCGCTAATCCTGATTCCAAATGCAGTCTTGCAATGGATTAAGATATACTTCAAGAAGATGAGAGATTGAGCGAACACTTAACGTTGTTATAAACTAAGGCATTAAAGTAGGCATTGATTTAAATTACTTGAGAAGTTTGGTAAACAACTCCTACACTCATTAATCCAGACTCAAAATGCAATGAAACCTTGCAATGGATTAAAATCTATTCCAAGAAAATTCGATAAATCACTACGATGTTTCTTAAAAGATTATCCCGCTCCTGTCACCATCTACCAAGTGGTCAAGACAGTAGTAAGACTCGAGATTCGAGAACTTATGAACTTCATTCAGCTCATCAATAAAAGCTAAAAGCAACGACGAGGGCAGGGCAAAGTCCAGCCTAACCTAACTCAATACGAGGCTAATTAAAGATGACAATTCTTTACTGCACATAGTAACAAGATTTAGTCAATGCTTTCTCAAATGTGACCTCATGAGGAACAGATCGTTCGATTGATTATTTTATCATCCATCCTATATGCCTAGCAATGTTTGATTGAACACCTTGAATCTCTAGAGCCGTTTTGCATGCCAATTTCACGTGATATTTCATGTGATCACTTTGGTAATTAGGTGACCATTAGGTGGCAAGGAGTAATCTAAGCAGACTGATGACTTACTTGCGGTTGCACTTTCGGAGTTGAAATGTTAGTTTGCACGTGATCAGTTAAATTCTGCCAATCACAGGGCGCTCTTCGAGGCTCTTCGTCAGCATCGTGTCAGCATATTTTGATAGAATGTATACGCGGCCGGCTCGTACGCGGCTGTACTTACATGGACAAATTGCATTTAACATATGTTGATGTTCAAGAATAGATTGAATTTGGCCAGCTTTTAGAATCCTTTTGTGAGAACTGTCGCAAACAGCGGACGAAAGTTTGGGTTGTCTTCGGACGGAATTTTGCAAAATGATGTATGAAAACTGCATCATTTAGACATTTAGCCCCTCTTGTCGGAAGATTTCTGGCACCATCCCTGCATTCAACTAGGATAATGCTCGTAATTGTGGCAAATATTCTAAAAACACACAAACAAAAAGTGACAATGAAGTGATATTTGACATAAGCATTGGTAGACACTTGATGAAATTATCTTCACAATAAGATTAATAACTGTAGCAACACCAAACGAAACAAGTTCTCTTGCCTTGAGATATAATCCTATCAATTTATCTAAACTTATTTCTTTGGCAATTGAATTGCTGTTTATATGATACAGTATGCAAATTTCATCAATTTTAATTTTAATCATTACAAATTAAAATAGATAAAGATTATTTCAAACACAAATTTTCTTCTTTTTCTCTGAAGCAAAAATCTTTTGAATGACAGAACTCTTTTCAGGCTCTTTCTTTTCATTTTCAGCAAATTTACTAAATAACATTGGTGTTTGAAAGCTTACATTGCAATGATATTTTGCTCCGTACAGTTTTGTTTATAAAACTACAAATGTTAAGGAAATAGAAACGATTTGACAGTGTACAAAGAAATTGTGGAAATCTACGCGAAACAAGTGTCTATTTTCAATCAATTCTGTCTTTTGAAGTTCCTCATAGAAAAATCGAAGAATAATCAAGCTTTGAGAGATAAACGTTTTAATGAAACCTTTAATCGAAGCTATGAAATGCCACCCTTTCTCTTGAAATCTATGGCTTTTAACGCACAACAGTTCTGAATATAGTGAGAAAGTGAATGAAACTATAGGAAAGAAACAGTTTTGACTGTGAATTATTTCTTCGCAAAACGTCAAAGAATAGAGTCGCAGAAAATTTCACTCTTTTCTTGGGCAATCTCGTATCTCGAAATGCTTGTGTTTTTGACACCAAAAAGTCTCGAATCGAAAACAAATGTGGGGCCTTATCAGTTTTTGACAAGGGCTATTCTCCTAGTTTTGACATTTTTGACATTCAACATTTTTATTAATCAATGGAGCTTTCACGAGCTTTCACCCTTCATACGAAAATTCTTGTCTTTTTACACAAAACCTGACAAAACATTTTCAAAATAGAACAAAATTAAGTACATCACAGTCCTTAACGGAGAACGTTTTTCTTCGTGAAACGATTACGTTAATCAATGAAAAGAAATGTCACCCTTCTTCGAAAATTTCCCATTCATCAAATAATAAACAGTACCAAAGTAGAAACCAGTTGATTGAGGTCATTAAGAAAAAATTAGCCAGTTTTATAGTGACTTCAAAAACGACCAACAAATGCAACAGAGTGAGTGTAAATGATTTACTTTTTTGCTCAGATGTACAATATAGTACATTCTTGAAGCTTTGAGAAAAATTTTGGCAAAACAAACAGTGGAAAAACGATTAACTTGAATGTGAAACTATATTTCATTAATTGGTCTTGCTGTTTTGAAATTATGAGCGATTTTGCTTGGAAATCTTCATGAAGATGGTTCAAGAAGGACTATAAAAGCCGGTCAAATTCATTCTGTTTTGCACTAATGAAAAATGAAGCTGCAAGTTAAGGTAGTTTGTAACCAAACAATTGCCCCTTGATAATTTTGAGTGTAGGTCTAAAAGTCTAGAACTACGAATGGTAACTAAAATAATCTTGTATTTGGTTGCAAGCTTCCTTGAGACATCACATAATTAGAAAAAAAGAGAACTACTAAAATATACACATACAGAAGGGATTTGGGTGCTCTATTGAAGGATATGAGTAACCTTCAATCAAAGCGATCTGTGTCAAAAATATACTTGACAGTTAAATTTGAAATTTATTTGTTGGCTTCCAATGGCAAATCTTCATACTCCACGATATAAACTGGCCAGACATTTTTATCTTGCTGAGGTCTTTTTCCCGCAATTGAGCATTTTAAAATCTCATGCAAGCTGTGGCATCACAGTCTGATCTGTTCCCCCTAGAATTGCCCCAAGTCTATTTCGTCAAGAAAAACTGTTTACTATCAGATGGATAGACTTATTACAGTTGACGAAATAGACTTGGGGCTAGTCTAGTTTCACCCATATCTACCGGGTGTCCCAAAAAAGTACTCCTGTTTAAAAAATCACCAAAAATTGATTATAAAACCTTTGATAAAATTTTCTTTCTAAGTTGTTTTTCAAAGACCTAAACATTTTCATAGAGGATACAATGTTTGCTTTTGGTGCAGCAAGGTAGAACAATTACACGTTGAAAACCCTTATTTTGAGCTATAGTTTTTAAACAAAATACTCAATTTTGCCCAAGAGTCCAAATTTTCGATTCTTTATCATCACTGAAGTCTCTAATGATAGTGTGTATTTCTTTCTGTCATTTATGGCCAAACTAGAAGCTTTACATGCACAAAGAAATTGATCTGGCCATCATCAGTGCTTTTTGCAGTATGATTCAAAACAGGTAGCCCTAAAAAGAGCTAAATCCGCTAATTTTGAAACAAATTACAAGAGTAACTATATATTGGATAGAAATTTGGTCCTTGATCTACTTGACAAAAAAAGAAAATTGAAAATCGGCGGTGTAATCAAATTTTGATGATTTTTCAAACGGGAGTACTTTTTTGGGGACACCTGGTAGCCAAGATAGAAGATACAGACTTACAGGCTTCCAAAGCAAAATACTTAGGTCTCACTCTTCCACGGATCGGCGAGAAAGCAACAAAGAAATCCTTATCTACCGGCTTTGATCTTTCAAAATTCCTCACATAAGATCAGAGTTAACTCTGATAAAATCAACTTGGCGCTTTTGTAATCCAAACTCAGTTAAGTACCGTACCAAAATATCGGCGATCCCAAAAAATTTTAACCTCAACGACTCTCTAACAGTTTGTTGCGAGAGGCTACAACATTTTTTGACCCCACTTGCTACTTTTACTATCAAATATTAAAATTGTGGATGGAATTCATTTGATAACATTCAATGTTTAGACCTCTGAAAACAGTTTATACCTGTGTATCGCATGCAAGTCCCGGAGACAAAATTTTCGACGACCTAGGAAACCTAACTTCTCGTCCCAAGTTACAGCCTGATCTTGAGTCTTCATTGTAATGGGCAGTGTGCAACTATGGCGAATGTATTAAGCTTCCCCCTTGTCCTCTTCATAGGGTGATATGTGCACAGGCCTAAACTAGACTTAATACATTCGTCATAATTCGCTCCATTGCTGGACTTCTCCAAGTCTTCAAGTTTCATCAGTAGATTCGAGTCGATTTAGCCATAAAAATTCAAAAGGTAAAGGGCGCTGAATCGACTGATCGACTGATGAAAGAAAGTGAGACGTGCACAAGTCTACTACTCTTCCTTGACGGACTGATAATTGCTACAACTACGACTCATCATTAAACTATTCTAACAATCGACCAGAAACTGATGAACCTCGGTCTGATGCGGGTGCCAAAAGCTTTGGCAAGTCAACACGATTCTCAATTCATCGATTCTAAGATACTTCAAATTCATGCTTCATTAATGTTGTAGAGAAAATAAAGCATGAAACTAAACTGTTACTGCGAGGTAGCCAGTCTAGGCCTAAAATCATTTTGGTGAAAAGTTCTTCGCTACCATCTTTCAATGCTCTTAAAAAGAATTTCCTTTAAAAGGATATGAGGCTAAAACTTTGCCCAAACTTAAGCATGCTCCAGGAGTATCCACTGTCTTGGAGCATCCAGCAGACAAATTGGAGAAGAAAATTTCGTGTATTCAGTCAACTGGTGTACTACTGCTCAAGGCAACGCCAACTCGATGGGTCATATTAACAGACAGGCAAGTTCTAATTGCTTTAAAATCAGCCAAGTTTGATAAACAGAAACTTTGTTGTTGTTTCACCCAAGTCACTTGAAATCGAATTCGACCTGTCCGGACAGGGTTTCACTAGCTATTTTCAGTCTTAAATGTACATATTGATTGACATTCAACCACTTTTTTAAAAGAGAGCTGATGTTTGTAACTAACACAGCAGGCTCGTTTTCTGCTTACAAGCTTCTTGTGATTGTATAAAGCAGACAAGACAAACAAACTGTTATGGGTTGAGCCTTGCGACAATGCTGTTACCTGCCCTATTAATTTTTTAACATTGCTTCATGAACATTTTCCATACACTAGTGGAATTTGTTTCCTCTTCTTGCTTGGTATAAAGTAAACACCCTTGCATAAGAACTTACGGGCTGAAATTGTTTTTATCAGGCTACCATCTTTGGTGCTATTTATATGGAGGAGGGCCAGCCCTCTTTGCCGAGATCTCACATTCTGGTACGCGTATAGTCCTTTTATAAAATTCTTTTTCGTTTATATGAGAGGATGGCTAGCCCGCCTAGGCGAGATCTCACAGTTGAATACCCAAGGGCGGGAAATTTCCCATGTAAACGAAATCAAGATTGCTAGCCTACCTAGGCGAGCTGACGGAAACAATAGAATCAACGTAGAGCAATAGGGCTAGAACGGTTGGCGCCATCATCTCTAGCCCTTCTAGAAGGGGCAGCGCTCCATATGTGGAACGCAAAAACAAACCTTGGGAGGGCTAGCACTTGGAATGACGATGAAAAGTCCAACAAATTGGGAGCGTTGCTAGTTAAGAATCAAAATTTTCCTTCAAGAGTATGTTTCAGTTGTAAGATGTTTTTCGTACCTTGTAAGTCATGATCAGAATAATCTATTACTCTTGTAGGTAGTGTTATCATTAACAAAACAAAGCAAAAAGAAATACTAGCGATGTACTTTTGTGATTCTTCAAACATGTGTATATTTTCTTAGACAACGGGTTGGCAGAAGACTTTCTGTTGTCAGCTGTTTTCAAGATCAGGCTGGATATTCTGGGGTCCATTAAGTCATTTCTGTAAATTCTATGAAATAGTTGAGCTTTAAACTTTGCTGGAGATTAGATCAAACTAAGACAATGTTCTTAGAACTCAGTTTTATCGAAGTCTCCCCGGGGTCTCCCCTCTGAAACTGGGGTATTAGACAATCTCCTGGGGCTCTAAATTGCTTTTAAATGTCTCTTAATCGCTTTGCACAATTCAGGAATTGTTTTAAACATGGTTCCAACAACCAATGTTTGCAGGAGTTGGCTCAACAGATCCCAGGGGGGGTACTCATTGACTTTCAATACGGGGGGGGGGGTCCATGCCAATATTTGGGGTCCGAAATTTTATGTTCAATCAATATTTGGGGTCTGTGAATTACAACATGGACAAAAATTCAATATTTGGGGTCCACGAATCTGAAGAAAGGAAGAGTCGTGCAATTTGGCCCTGAAGTTGCGAATCATGAAATAAATGTGTTGGTTTTATTCAAAAAGTGAGAAGGATCAAGAAGCTAAAATTGAAATCATTAAAAAACTTTTCAGGAACCCCAGAAATATATAGCAATATTTGGGGTCTCCAAAACGTTAGACTCAATATTTGGGGTCCTCAAAAATCAGGCTTAATATTTAGGGGTCAGCAAAGAAATAGTGGCATGGACCCCCTCGTATTGAAAGTTAGGGAGTACCCCCCCTGGGCAACAGATAAATATGAAATGAGCTAAAAGAATGTTGTTTTGGTTTCGATTATCATCTAAACCTTGTGTTGTTGTACCGGGTGCGCCAAAATAAACTATGCAAGTTTGGCAGGCCAATATAAATCGTACACTGGATCAATCTTCAAGATTTATGACTTAATCTTTAGCAGAAAGCCTGAATTAGATACTGGAATTTTTTGCAAATTTTTTCAGTCTCAGTTTTTAGAGCTAGAAGCGAGTTTCCTAAAATTTTAATTTTCGAAAACAATGAAAACGATCAAAAATCATCGATCAAGCTTTCTGAAGAATCGACAAGAATGGAAAAGAGAGAAATTGTCCGTTTTGATTTTCGACTTAGAAGTCGTCCAATTGTAATCTGTTGTACGATAGTTCGTACTAAACCCTCAAATCCCCCTGAAAACGTTTTCTCGTTATTCATTTTTGTTGAATCTTTTAAAATTTGATCGATGTTTTTTATCGTTTTCAATTTTTTCGAAAACGAATATTTTAAGAAACTCGCTTCTTGCTCTAAAAACTGAAAAAGGAAAAATTTGCAACAAGTCTAGAATCTAATTCAGGCCTTCTGCTAAAGATTAAGTCATAAATCTTCAAAATCGGTCCAGTGTACGATTTATTGTGACCTGCTAAACGTGCATAGTTTATTTTGGTGCACCCGGTAGTTGAAGTGTAACCCTTTTGTTTTGTGCCTCTTTCTAGAGCATTTGCGGGGCAATTCAAAAAGGTTAAAGAAGAATGGCCCAAAACATGAGCCTTTAGGAACAGCAGACACAATATATCAAATTTCGCAACTAGCGCAAATCCACCCAGCAAGAACTTCTGTTTCTATGTATCGATACTGCACTGTACAGCATCTTAGCTGAAGGGTACAAAGTTGTATTTAGTTGTCGAGTTGTCTTTTGTTGACTAAATTGTTGAAACAGAATCAAGGGTGTTCCAAAAAACTGTGCACTGTTTGTGCAGCTGCTGTGGAGGTGCTGTAAGATAAATTGCCTCATTTTTTACATATTGACATAAATAAATAATAATAAATGATTTATTTATAGTTGGCAAGAAGAAGAAATAGCTAACTACAGCTAATTAAAGCCAACTATTTACCTATTTACGCAATACCATGTGCGAAAAAATTATAGAAATCAATTATAAATGGCCCAAATCTGCAATAGATATTTTACAAGGTCGACAGTTACGGTCTGGTCCTTTCAAGTTCCCTATTTTCTTTTCAAAAATTGCAAGATTTTCCGATCAATGCATTGGATAGGACTTTGATACATCTTTGAGTCAATCCGACAAATGGTTAAGTGAGGATGTCAGGAGAAACGCGAGAGGTTTGGAACGAGCGTAGTATTTTAGAAGAAGCATGTGATCAGGTAGAGAATGTGCGGGCGTAGAATGAGAGAGTTTTGGGGAGAAAGAACGATAACTAGGTTGAAGACGAAGTTGTGAAGTTAGGTTGAAGAAGATAAAATGGAGAAAAGTATTAGCTGTGTGTTTGTGTGTCGCCGCTTCGTTACAGTTATTTGGTCTGATTACAGGCCAATACAAGTCGTAGTTGCACTCCTTGATACACTAATAATCGCTATAACTAATATCGCCAGTTGAAGTGTAGTGCAGTGATCCAATTCAATGAACGAAGCGGAAACTGGGACTGAGGTAGTTAGTCTAGTGTTTTCTGATTTATAGCACAGGAAAGGCAAAACCACAGGGAAACCAGGATTGATTGGCAATGAACAAAAGAAAAAATGAATAATAAATGAATACTAGAATAATAACTCTGCGGTAGAATAATGTATCCTCTGTGGGGGATTATCGGGGTGAGTGACGCTCCGGGGAATGAGAGCGAAGCGCGAAGTTGCGACCCCGATAATCCCCCGCAGAGGATACATTATGCTGCCGCAGAGTTATTATTCTACTATTCATTTATTATTCATTTGTTCTTTTTATTCATTGCCAATCAATCCTGGTTTCCCTGTGGCAAAACTAATTGTTGCTTCAAAAGCAGCAAGTTTGTTTATGTCAAATAGAATTTGGGAGCGTGCGTTGTCGCACTGCTTATTAATTTTTCAACACTTTAAAAAGGGCTGATTGTGTTACTTTTAAAGTAAAATTTTTTTGGGAACCCTGTAGATCTTGAAAAATCATGAAATAGAGAAAGATAAACCGTAGAATTAAAGACTAGAGTATTTCGTTGATTTTTGTTACTGTTTTAAATACAGATCAGCTCTTGTTTACATGGGGCTAAGGCTCTTAGCTTATCTCAGTTCTCTTGCTGCGATCCAGATGAAAATCTCGTTTTAAGGTGCACGGTGACGCACATACCGCCAGCGCGTTTTCGCAAAAATGGATGCATCCAATAACAACTCACACACCAAATACTTCAAAACACCAAACAGAAATTCAAGGCTTATAGCCTTGCTCCATGAAGACCCTCAACTTTTGCTCATCTCATCTCATCTCATCTCATTGAATCAGGGAGATAAGAAGCAGATCAAACTTGGAAGGGGGGGGGGCACGATACTTCAAGGGCAGTTTTTTTCATTAAGCTAAAGGGCCATTTCCTGAAAATAAAGAGGGCACTTCTTTGTTTATTGCAAAATCTTGGGGAGCACATACCCCCAGTCCCCCCCCCGGTTCCTGCGTCTATGCATTGAATTGATACTGTTGTTGTCCCTTTGTTGACGGCCTTGATTCTCTAGAGCTGCAAAACAGGACAAAACATCTGAATGGGCAACGAATTGCTGTCGCATTCGTGCGAAGAAGAACGAATAAATGAAATGCCCACGGTAGATGTGTAGATATATCCCTCTTCTTTTGATATATGCTCATATTTGCTCTTAAAAACAATTTCTGGAATGCACAGCGAGTGAGCTAGCTACCTGGGTTTCAGAGGAACTTTTTGCGGCTTTGTTTGTTTTGAATTACTATTTGAGGGAATTTCCTTTGTCAGCGATCGCTAATCGCTTTGAATTCAGGTGTCAACGAAAGCAACTCACGCTATCATCGTACGAAATCTGTCCTTGTTCTTCGTGCCACAATTGTTGGGGAGACGAGATACGGTTCATTCGAGGAAACGTATGTGTCCCCCCGTGCAGTAGGATAATGCTCATGCGCAGTAGCGTTTGGGTTGGAACTCAGCCGGGCGCATGAGCATTAACCTACTGCACGGGGGGATACATAAGTTTCCTCGGACAGACCGTATCTCGTCTCCCCAACAAACAAAGCTGAAGATGGCTTATGTAGTAGCTAGTAGAATCATTGTTTTGGTTATGAACACCACGCTTATTTTCTGTGGCTTTGGTTTCCTTGATTAGCAGATTTCTTTTAGAACAAAATAAAATAAAATCAGTCAGCAAGTAGGAAGCCTTTGAAGATCAACTTCTGAAAATTGATCATGTAAACAAATTTAATTTATTTATAAAATTTGATAATACTATCCTAAAGAATTATATTCAGCTTTATTACCAAACATGTGAAATTTTCTAATACCAGGAGATCCAAGCATCAAAATCTTGGCTTTTATCACAGTTACATCCAGCTATGTTTTTGACTTAACAAAGCAGGAATAAATTTTGCTAATGCGTATGATTCACTGAAAACACAGCGACTGAACTTCGCTTCATTTCAAGTTTATCGTAGGTGATGTTAATCCTTGTGAACGTCAGGGTGGCTGAAAATAAACTCGTAATCCTTACATAAATCAAGATTTTTGATGACCTGGCGTGGATTCAGGATGGTGTTCTCGCTGTTGGGTTAAAGTTGATTGATCAAGATTGAGGTGTAGGAAAAGCTTGGAGAAGAAGATTCCTGAGGTGAGATATGTTTCTTCAAGCGTATATGTATACAATTGCGTGTTTGCGCAAAACAGCCATGGTTCGAAAATAGTCCAACTTCATTTCATTTCATTTTCATTTTATCATATCTAAACACAAAAACCCTATCAGCTAAAAAAGAACTATTCCTATACAAAATAAACATCTATTTACAAATAATATATTAAAAATTTGCTGATCTTCCTAGGGATCGTACTTTGGGAAGGATGCTAATTGTTTAGGATTTCTTTCAGTTTCCTTTTGAATATGCTAATTGTGGAACTCATTCTGAATTGAAATAATTTAGAATTTGTTAAATTTGAATATAAAAGCTGAAAATAGAACTGAATGGCGGATGTTTTCTATTCATACCAAATAATTACAATAAGGCCCCGTTCACACGATACCGGATTCATTTCGTATCGGATTCCCTCACCCAATCCGATATGAAAATTTGTTTTGTTCACATGATATCGGATTGGTTTTCATACCGTTTACATCCTGTTCACACGGATGCGCTCCGCTCCGCACTGCGTGGCCTAAACAATTGTTCTTCTGCGTGGCAATAACATCTATTGTTTTTGCTATTCTTTGGCATAATTGTTCATGACAAAAGGCTCTCAGGCTACAAAAGCCTCCAGGTGGCTATTGTTTCTGAAAACAATACACAAATCTTAACTTGAGTTTGCGGAGCGAAAAGCGTATCGGATTCATGCGTTCACACGAGCACAAAAGTGATCCGATACGTTTCGTACCACCTTCAGAGCGGAGTGATTTCACTCCGCAAAAACGATACGTTGCGTATCGGATTGGGCTGTTGCCGTGTGAACAAAACGCCTATCTAGTATGAAAAGTAATCCGATACGAAGTGAATCCGATATCGTGTGAACACCACCTAAATCTTACTTTCTACTGCACTCATCTAATTACTATACAACACCACAGAGATACATACATACATACATACATACATACATACATACATTCTTTATTTAACAATGCAGGTTAATAATATGTCAGCTTCAATTTGGCTGATGTGGACCTGCAAATTAAAGTATTAAAAGCAAAGTAATAGTAATCTTAATGATAAGCTAATAATTTCATAAATTTAAAGGCAGAAACACCGCAACACGACAAAAAACAACAGCAAATACGATTAAATTAATTTTTGCCAATATTTCGTCCTGCCATGCAGGACTTCTTCAGGGCTGTAATGTGACAGTTACAATAAAAATTTGAATATGTACAGCGATTTGAAAAGGAGAAGTAACACGTGATTGGTTAGATATGATGGCTACGCAGAGGTTATATGGGTTAGGTTTATAACGGCTATGTAATGTATGTAGTAAAATGATGATGATGCTAATCAAAATAATAATGATAATAATAATGCTGATGGTGATAATAATAATAATATGATGATGATAATAATAATAATAATAATAATAATAATAATAATAATAATGATAATAATAATAATAATAATAATATAAAAACACCACTGTTTATTTGAAAACGTTTCGATAAAAATCTTCTTCAGTTAAACTAAACCAGAGGACAGCCGAGTATTTATACATTTTAAAAATCTTATTTACATGACAATATATTTACACAACCTAAGCAAAAATCATGCCAAATTATATTACAAACAATGAAATAGCATTTACCGCCACCACTGTTAAAAGAAAGTTTTTAAGTTTTAGATGACTCCCAGTAAACAACCATTTTGGATATATGCGTGGCACCATTAACTAGCACACCTGGGACTGGAAACTCTTCTGTTATTGGAGCCAAGACCTTTGAGAAAAGACACCCGCCCAATAGCCCTCTAAGGATTTGCAGAACAGCTAAAAACTATTTTAGCTAATGCTAAATCCCAGATGGCAAGGTAGGGGATTCCACCCTACCACCATGTGCGTAAAAACACAAAGCCAAAGGTTGGAGTGCCCCACCCATGCAGATCCTAGCTTCTAAATGTAACGATAGAATTTATGCCGACCCGCAAGCAAACATATCGAGTTCAATATCTGCTGCTCTTTCGTTCAGGCCAGCAGGTGAAAACGTACCAAGTTTGTATTGCCAAAACAACTCTTTCCTACGAAGGGAAAAGACATTATCTGCCCCATCGATTATCCTAATACTAACCGAAAAGTTACCCCCATGTTGTTCCTCGAAAAAATGGCTGAAGAAACCAGCCTGTGGAACGGGCTTTCCCGTCGCCAGACTTCCCTCGTTATGTTTGCGTGCATATGTCCTAAAATACGATTTGTAGACATTGAACCTTTGTCGAAACTTGTTTTTGGTGCTGCCAATATATTTTTTATTGCAGCAGTCACATTGCAACATGTAAACCACACTTTCTGTATTGCAATGATAGGCCCCCGAAAATATTTTGAATGTCCTTGAATCATTTGCATTTGCAAAAGTATCCCCCTCTCGTATCAAAGGACATATTTGACAATTTCTTCTACCGTTACATTTAAATGTTCCCCTTTCCACCAACTCCTCCTCTAATGGTTGCAGTTTTGCCCTAACCAAATTATCCTTGAGACTTTTTGCTTTCCTAAAAGATACAAAAATTTTGTCTTTGAAAAGATTCCTGTGTTCCGCATCCGCAAAAAGGATATTCTGAGATTGGCTTAAAACTTCGTACACCTTATGCAAAGCTGGATGATATGTTAAGACCAATGGGATCCGTGTATCCTCCTTTGGTTGTTGTTGCCGGGAAAGTAAGGAAGCACGATCCAACCCTATAACCCTGTCCACCTGCCCATCTATGTCCCCCTCTGTATAACCCCTATCCAAGAGCCAAGTTTTTAGGTCTGTAACCCTGCTTTCAAAAAACCTATCTTCTGAACAAATACGGCGCATTCTAAGGGCTTGACTATACGGTATACCCCTTTTAGTATGATTCGGATGACATGAAGTACGATGGAGGAGTTGGTGAGTGTCGGTCGGTTTCGAATATAAATCCGTGATCAGTTTTGTACCCTCTCTAATAACCTGCACGTCTAGAAAATTAATCTTTTCTTTGGACCATTCTGCGGTAAATTTTATAGAATGATGTGCCCTATTAAGAAAGGTAATGAATTCCGAAAGTTTTTCTTCCCCGTGCAACCAGACCAAAAATATGTCGTCTATAAAACGCCACCAAAGACATGGTTTGTATTGGGCCTCTCCGAGTAGCTTCTCCTCTAATGCAGCCAAAAACAAAATAGCATATGATGGCGCACACTTAGTACCTATTGCCGTCCCCCTAAGTTGTTGAAAGTGTGACCCATTGAATTCGAAGAAATTGTTCTTAAGCACCAACTCAGCTAGTTCTACGAGAGAATTTGTTGAGACCGACTGATCTTCTCGACCGTCCAGGGCAACCCGAAGAGCTTCCAGTCCCTCATCATGTGGTATGCTCGGGTAAAGACCAACCACATCAACCGTGCAAAGAATAGCATTCTCGGGAAGCTCGTCGAGACTAGCAATCTTCTGCAAAAAATGGTTGGTATCCTTTATGTACGACCTGACGTTTTTAGCCAATGGTTGTAAGTGATGATCCAAAAACTGAGATATGTTCTCCGTATAAAACCCACAGTTTGAAATAACAGGCCTACCAGGAACGCTATTCAGCCGCTTATGAATTTTAGGTAGTAAATAAAATCTTCCTAATCTGGGATTATTAACCAATAAGTACTCTAATGTCTTGTCGTCAATATCATCTCGTTCTCTAATATTATCAATCGCATTATCAATTATCTGCTGTAAGTGCTCCGAAGGATCGCTATCAAGCTCTGCATATACTGCAGTATCCCCTAGCTGACTTTGGGCCTCTTTGATATAATCTTCTCTATCCCATACTACCACCCCAGACCCCTTGTCAGCCTCCTTGATAACAATCGTCCGGTCAGACTTAAGATTGTCTAAAGCTAATTTCTCTTCCCTACTAATATTACTAAAATTGTTACCTTCCACAGAAATCTTCATAATCTCATCCTCTAACTTAGATAAATACACTTCAATGGCTACATCCTTGTTTCTAGGGTTAAATTTACTACGAGGTTTAAATGTCGGGTACTCTGAAAAGCTATCCGACTCTCTGAAATGCCACTTTAGTCGGAGACGCCTCCCAAAGTTCTCTAGATCAATCTTAATTTGAGAGAAATCAATTTCCTTAGGTGTAGCTACAAATTTTAAACCTTTTGATAATATAGATATTTCTGATTCAGTTAACGCCCTCTTTGAGAGGTTGATTACCTTGTCATTTTCAAAACGACCTTCGATTCGTCCGTTTGAGTCCATTTTAACTTCAAAGTCTCTCTGCGATACATCTGCACTTATATCTTCGTTCTCTTCGTTCGTACTCTCTCCTCTTGTCCTTGTTATTCTTTCTATATCAGGTTGCTGGTTATCAAAATCATCTTCAAGCAGGTTCCTGTGGATTTCTGCAAAGTCTATTTGATGTGGAGCTGCCAGTGAATCTCGAAATGATGCCAAATTATTTCCATAATCAAAACTTCCCAAATCACCCTCTACCAAATTCGAAAAATCGATCCCCAAAAGTAACGCTTTTAATTTCTTTCTTCTTCGAGCTTTCAGCGCTTTTTCAATCTTGGCAACATGTTCACAGAGATCCTGCAGTGTGCCTTTGACTTCCTTTATATTGTAAACTTCAGTGATGAAATCGGTAATTTTATTCCAAAATGTGACCCGAAGTTCTATGCCCACTTCATGATATTCTTTGATAAGTGCCCCTACAAGATCTTTCTCTGCATTAAACAAGATATTGTCCCATTGAAGCTGGAAATGTTGCGACTTTTTCCCAATTTGTGGCCGCTTCTTTAGTTTCAGACCGTTCGGAATAACATTGTAAACAAAACAAATCTTTAGGAATAACCAGTTGCTAAAATATCGCGTGATTTTCTCATCAATAATAATAATAATAATAATAATAATGATAATGATTATGTAAATGCAATGTTAGAAACTAACTGCGATATAATGATAATAATAATGATGGGGATAGTGAGGAGAATAGGTAAGGTAAGAGAGTGAGTAGATTAGGTTACTTACAACTGTGTTTGTTAGCGGTCTGTGGTTCTGTTCAGTCCGTTGGGTGAGAGAGTGTTCGCTAAGTCAATGAAGTAATTTTCCTTGGCTCGTCTAACACTCTCTCTGGTGTCATGTATCTTAAGTAGCGGTAGTAATTGCAAGTCTTGTACGGAGTGATTGGGTTTACAAAAGTGTTCTGCAACCCCGGATGTGTCGGAACGTTTGTTTATAATGTCTCGTCGGTGTTCGTTGAGTCTGTCTCTTATGCGTCGTCCGATAATTTTATCCTATTTAAAATTTTAAATCTAGTCCCTGTGCCTGAAAGTATACCGGGTGTCTCAAAATGATGTATTATCGTTTGGTTGCTTATACACGCCCGACAACCCCCCAGAGGTTTTTTGACGTCACATCCGGTCCTTGCAGCGAGGTTTTTGCCAATGGCGCGAATTTTTGGTCTGGCGTCAGCAACTTCTGACGCGTACAGCCGTTGTGAAGGACAACATCGAAAAAAGCGGAATGTATTTCCATCCGTTTAACATTGCTCCACAAGACCAAGAAGTTTGAAGTTCATCATTCAACAAATGAAGATTTTATCGTAAAAGGCGAGGTGCATGGTAAGTCTGTTAGTTTCAAATTTAACAGAAGAAATGCAGGAACCCTCGGTTGAAATTCTCAGTTTTTTCCTCGTACTTGTGTTGTTGGCCTACTTTTGCGAAGGTATCCAGTCAGAAAGATATTTTACATTTCAAAGAAGCCATTTTCTGCTTCCTCTGGTCGCTTTCGTTGAGTTTTTTAGACTGTTTACTTTTTGGGCCTAAATGCAACTTTTTCTTTTCTTTGTTTACGCTTGCCAACAACATCAACATAAAGATAATATTTTATAAATTTGGCGCTTTAATTCAAAATTCGGGGAATGTATTTCCATCCATTTATCATCGCTTTAGAAGACCTAAAAGCTTGAAGTTTATGAAACAACGAAAGAAAATTTTATTGTAAAAGGCGAGGTGCGTGGTTGGTCAACATACTTCACATTTTACAGAAGGATGTATAAACCTTCGGTTGATATTTTTAGATTCTTTCTCCCACTCGCGTCGTTAGCTTACTTTTTCGGTGATATCCAGTTAGAAAACTATTTTTCGTTCAAAGGAGCTATTTTTTGTTCTTTTCTAGGCACTTTCGCTGAGGTTTTAAGGCTGTCTACTTTTTGGGCCTAAACTAAACACAATTGTTCTCTCCTTTGTTTACGCTTGTGGACAATATTTATGTAAACGTGATATCGTTTAGATTTGGCTGTTTATATCTGAATTCGGGAAATGCAGTTATACTCTTTGAGCACTGCTCTCTATGATGGCACAAACCAAGAACGAAACTGCTACACATTCCTCTATAGATTTTAAAGTTTTAAATTTTAAAGTCTGCTTTTCCTGAACTTGTAGCTCGTGAAGGAGCTTTCTGCACAAAATAACATGTTCTCTGCAATGTTGCTCTTCGTGATTGAGGCCAATTCCCTCATCCTGTAATATCATCTTCCTTAAATTCATTTTTAGGACCTTACGAAACAATATGACAAGTCTGCTGCAGAGTTACAACAAATATCTGAAGTATGGCCAGTCAGCCCATGAGACAAAGCACATGTCTCTTCCCCAAGGCAATCTCTACAAACACGATGCAATATTGGCAAGGTGGCAATGCAATTTGCTTAAAATAGGAATGATGCTGAAGATACACTTGAACTATTGTAAAATCAGAGACCTTAGATTTATTCTTGATTTAACATTCATTTAGGAGCTCACTTTTCTCAAAGGGACAGTGTTGTCTAAGTGCACATACATTTTTATATAAGAAACTAAGAACTTAAGAAGTCGACCCAATGCTAAAGTTTCTTGAAATTATCACAGGCCCATCGGAAGCGAAGGCTGGGGGGGGGGCTTGAGCCCCCAAATAATGTACTTAAGTTTGTTCACTTTTGCACATCAAAAAGGTTGTGAAAGCCAAACTCTTGAAAATGAAGATTCAAACTTATCTATATTTTTAGGATGTTAACAGAATTTATCAAGATGTCACTTTGATATTATGCAGTTCAAAAATAATCTATATCCTCCTGAAATTGAAGTCCTATATTCAAAATTTTCCTGAAAAGAATTTCATTCCGACGGGCCTGTATCAGATTTTGAGTTATTCAAGTTTCTTTACAAATTTCCAATTTCTAATGCTGACATTCATTGAATTATTGCACACAACATGCATTTGAAATTGATGGCTCAAGCTTTGAACTGCAATAGTTGACACTGCAAAATGGTGCTGGAAAGGGGTATTTTATCAAAGGTGCATAGCATTTTTGATAAAATTCACAATTTTTTAACCAAAAAATGAGTGCAAAATATAATGGTAAAATACAAATAACAACCATTGCAGTGTCAGCTATCAACCTATGATTAATGTATCAAATTGATATCAAACCTAAGAATCAGATGGGTATCCTCAGCTCAGATATTTTATGAAGACTGCTCTCTTCCATTGATTTTCAAGAATCAAAGAAAATTTGTGAACAGATATCTATTGCTAAATATTGGAAAAAGTCTGGTGAAAATCACTCTATGGTGCAAAACTAACACTGTTTTCTTGTCCAAAAGTTTGAAAGAAACTTGATTAAGTATGTGAGTGAGAAGAACCTCACCTCATAATCAAGAACTCAGCTACATTAGAAGAAATGTTGAAACTTCAATGTCCATGTTCACAAGATTGCTGATACTGATAAGGCATAAATTGTAGACCAAACACAAGAAAAACTGTACAGTAGCCTTGAATAAAACCATAAATTTTTTCTCTGGCACTTACAAGAAACAGATCTGCAGCAGTGTTAGAGACCACATTGATAAACAAATTAAGAAGCCTTTAGTATTAAATTGTGAAAATGTTCATGTTGAATGAAGAAACTTGTACCTACATGTACTGTATTTTTCATAAGAAACTGCTTATAAGAAACTCAGACTCTCAGATCCCAAAAAAATTAAGAAACTCCAGCATGTTTTTCTTTATTCTTACTTGTTTTCTGTATCATGTATAGATCTGATAATAGTCAAGAAACTTTCAATTCTGGTCCAAATTTTTGTTAGTTTCTTATAAAAAATACATGTACTATGGTCTGATCAAAGTTTCTTCACAGTGACCCCAGAAAATTGAATACACCCTCCCCTCCCCCCAAAATGATAAACCATGTAGCCTCCTTTGTGATTGCAAAGCTATGATGTAGTGCCTTTAATCAGAAATCAAAAGTGAGGAGAGTGAACTGAATCGGTCAGTGATTAAAGGCATCATAGCTTTGCAATCGCAAAGGAGGCTACGGGGCTTTATCTTAATGGGGGGGATTATTCAATTTCCTGGGGTCCCTATGCACAGTGATCCAGAGCATGTAATTAATTGCAAAAAATGAATATTCGAAAATTGAAAAAATACACGACAGTCTTTATGGAGGACATCCTGAGGATTAACATGCAACAAACAGTTTTAAAATCGGACCACTGAGTGCGGAGAAATGTATTTTTGAAGTTGGCCTAAATTTCATATGGTTGTTTACACTGACATTTCCGGTACAAGTGTCAAAATAACGTCAATTTCAAAATTTCAAAAGGTCATCTTGCCTTTGTCCGATTTTAGAATTTTTTCTTTTAAATGAAAGGTATTTCTTTCGTCTTTAATGTCATTTAGTTGCTGGATTCATATGGTAAACGGTTATCCAAGAATTATGCAAAGTTATGTTCCTTGTACTCTACCCAAGAATCTTTTTTCAAAACTGGGAACTTCAACTTAAAAGTTGAAAACAAAAAAAGCAAGCGTTTGCAAGCCTTAGCGACTAATTTTCTATTAAACTCCAACGTCTTCTGAGTGTCTACCTGAAATCTTTCGTTCTGAGTCGTTCAAATTAATTGTCAACAATTCTTTCAATATTGTTGGCAAAAGTTATGATGATTATGATGAACATTTAGTCAGGCATCTTCTTGATTCCTATTTGCCAAAACAAAGAGCAAATTTCCAAAAATTTTCATGGCATTTTCTCAAAGTATAAGTAAAGTTTCCTTTTAAGTTATCAGACTTACTGGGAAAAATTACTGATGGGATTTTAATTTGAAAGGGTATCTTTTTATCGTGAGTATTAAGCGTGAGTATCAAGCAATGAGTACATGTGCATGTAAAGAATGTCACAAAAATACATTTTATCACAAATAAGATTAACAAGAAAGAATTGAGATAATTGTGGCATGTGACTCTTTTCAGCAGAACTGCAGAGTTCATCTCATATTTAGGAACAAAGCTTTTGTTTTTGATGCTCTTGAAAATATCCTCAAACTGCTTTTCTGACAAAAAATATTTTCGCATCCAGTCCCATGAATTATTCTTTCCATTATGTCTGTAAACTTTATTTATGCGTTGAGAAAACTTCAAGGAAAATTACTGGCATTTTGCTCTTTGTTTTTAGCATAAAGGAATTGATAAGTTGCCTGACTAAAGTATCATCATAATCATCATAATCTTTTACCAGCGATTTTGAAATACTTTTTGACAATTAATTTGAACGATTCAGAACGAAAGATTCCAGGGAAGCATTCAGAAGACGTTGGAGTTTAATGGAAAATTAGTCGCTAAGGCTTGCAAACGCTTGCTTTTTTTGTTTTCAACTTTTAAGTCGAAGTTCCCAGTTTTGAAAAAAGATTCTCTGGCAGAGTACAAGGGACATAACTTTGCATAATTCTTGGACAACCGTTTACCATATGAATCCAGCAACTAAATGGCATTAAAGACGAAAGAATTACCTTTCATTTAAAAGAAAAAATTCTAAAATCGGACAAAGGCAAGATGACCTGTTGACATTTTGAAATTTACGGTATTTTGACACTTGTACCAGAAATGTCAGTGTAAACAATTATATGAAATTTTGGCCAACTTCAAAAATACATTTCTCCACACTCAGTGGTCCGATTTTAAAACGGTTTGCTTTATGTTAATCCTCAGGATGTCCTCTATCAAGACTGTCGTGTATTTTTTGCATTTTCGAGAATTCATTTTTTGCAGTTTATTCCCTAATTTTCGTATTCTGGATCACTGTGCTATGGTTTCTTATGAAAAATGTGTAATAAACCAAATGGAGTGAACCAATTTGAGCATTTTTGCTGTTCATATCAACATCTAACTTGGCTTGATAATGGGCTATGCTTGAAAAGTCGTGCTTATTTCTTTTCACAAGAAGGACTCATATTTTATTTAATTGTTTATCTTTGTACAATTGCACTTCACGCAACAAGAAGAGCTTCAGCAGATATGAAACACATTACAAACAGCAACGGGTCAATTTGATCAATACAAGACAGCAAAGAGCATATTTCACCTTGTCATGGGAAATGGCAGCTCAAACTGAAATAGCCACTGAATGCGAACAATTCCCAGTTGTTAAAAGAATATTTGTTTGTTTATGAAGCATGAAAAGTTCTAATGCCCCATTTGTTTCTTTTGAACTTCTATTTAGGTTGCACTTACCCAGGTAAGTTTATGATCGTTTTCAAGCTGGTTGAAATTAATTAATCTCCTATTTTTGACAAATTTGGAGGGGTTTCTTATCTGCCTGATTTGAATGTCAATAAAAATTCAAAAAATAATTGGGATGTAGGCTGGATATCTAGCTACCAAAAAAGTCTTATTCATGCTCAAGCAAGTGTTTCACTACAAGATGAATATTCTTGTTTTAAATGAAAAGTCCTCCTACTGTTTGTTATTGTAAAATAATTGTCTGTCTTCCCAGCATTGCTAACAACCAAACCAACTTGCTTGCTTGATTAATCAGGCCCGTAGGAAGCGGGGGGGGGGCATGGGGGCTCAAGCCCCCCAATAATTTTTTAAGACAATGGTGCTACGTCACATGATATAATTAGATGTATTGTTCTCTATTGTTTTAAAAACAATTGCCCCCCCAATCCGAAGCTTCTTCCTACGGCCCTGTTAATGATTATTCAACATTCAAAAATGGTTGCAATGCAGTGTCCTTCATAGCGTTAGTCACATATCCACCCAGAGACTCCACAGTATTTGATCTTCTTACATAAACAAAACTGAGAAAGCTGTAGCTCGGTTTGGTCAGCTCAGCATTCTGCAGCTAGGGCCTAGCCATTCTGCACCACAAAACGAAGTCAACTAAACTTGTTTTTCCATGCTCGAAGGCACCACTCATCAAAACCCAATGATCTTCCTCTAATTATTTGAAAAATGTCAATTCCCAATAACAGAGTCCTGCAAACAGCAAATGTCTCATGTCTCAGCTTGTCTTGTGATTCTTGCAAAACTATTTTGCACTGCTTTTCGCGCCTGTTTTCGCTTGGCCTAAAAATGTAGGCCCATGATTTGCCATTGTTTGTGAAAAGCTACCCAAAATAACCAAGCACTGCAGGTTTCACAGGAGCCAATTCTGTAAACAGCCCTTTTTTACAGTTACACTTTATGCAAAGCATGCATTTGAAATGTTCTCCTGCTTCATTTTCAGTCATAAATGCACCAATGTTCCATCACTACTTTCTCCACAGCTTCAGAAAAGTTGAAACAAGAGAAGCAGTGAAGCACCCAGTCACTCACGGCGGCGGTAAACTCTCGACTCATTACATAAGTGTCATTTATTCATCCTCTCGGAAAACAATAGATTGCCAAATATGGCAAATCACCCCTTCACAAAATGACCCCACATTCGTGCAAATTGGGATATGAGCCTCAGGGGAGTCAAATCAAGTTCAATTTAATTTTAATAATTTCTTGGATAAATAAAGCATATTCTAAACGTAAAAGTATGGATATAACTTATAAGGAATTCGCACGGTGAGCTTTCAAACACGGCGGAAATTTCACTTCCGGTCATTTTCCTATACATTTGTATAGGGAACCATAACGAGGCTGCAAAGTCTCTCAAAAGGGGTTGTCGGGCGTGTTATATGTCCATAACCAATGCACCGATTTTCAAAAACTTTATAGGGGGGGCTTTGGGGTTTCACGGGTTGCGGGTTTGACCAATTTTAGCCCTCGGGTTTCGGGTTTTACGTCTAAATCGTGCGGGTTTTCGGGTTTTGAGATGCGCCACGGGTTGCGGGTTTGGCCAATTTTGATGCTCGGGTTTCGGGATTTCTTTCAAAAATTCCAATGTTTTCGGGTTTTCGAAGTCATCAATTCCCTTTTAGTTAGCTGAGATCGAAAAACCAGCTTCCGAATGCTTGAAACGATGCACAGAGTGTCACTGAGAACGAAAATGTCGGAAATAGTCGAAGATTATTACCGAAAATTGAAATTTTGCGTTCCGAAGTGCAATTTCGGGTTTCGAATTTTTTGCTTGCGGGTTTTCGGGTTTTTGCTAATTTTGGTCCGGGTTTGCGGGTTCTAGTACCCCCCAAAGCCCCCCTCCTTTATTTTATCCGATAGCTGAAAGGCTAAATTGTAT